>CM029530.1:42000121-42600121 GCA_017141395.1 Laodelphax striatellus | reverse complement strand
CTCTGGACATCCTCTGGGACTGTTTCCAAGCAAACCCGACCTGCCTAGAGCTGTTATCACTAACGGAATGGTCATCCCGAACTACTCTTCTCAGGAGCACTATCAAAATATGTTCGCACTTGGAGTAACCATGTGAGTTTTGGAGCTAGATTTCAGATATTTGAAATTAGTGTTGCATTTCAAGATTTTTATAACAAAACTATCAAATTAAATTTATAAAAATGTAATTGTTACAATTTTGTAGGTAGCCTATATTTTGATCAGTTTTCCACTTCGAAAATGAATTATTTACGGTGCTTTATAGGTATGGACAAATGACAGCTGGAAGTTACTGCTATATTGGCCCGCAAGGAATAGTTCATGGAACCACGGTAAGTTTCTGACGGTCTTCATCATAAAAAATCCCGGTTTCAACGAATATTATATGCTTGATTTATATACATTGTACACTGTTTTCATAATAAATTTTTACTATTGTAATCCTTAATAAGTTGAATGGATAAAGGGGTCAAAATTGGTCACAGATTGGTATAAAAAATATTAAATAATATATCAACAACAAAAATCCAAACAAACGGAATTTAATCATTTAAAGCAATAATAAAATTCTTTGGACTAAACGTTTTTCCTATAGTAATGGAAAAATTGTTGCTTGCTTTTTTATGGATCTTGTTATTTTATATTTGTTAGTTTCCATGTGAAATACGCCGAACACAGATTAAAACTTCCACAAGTCCATCTATAATGCATGGGATGTAATAAATGAATAATATGAATACCCTTTTAGGACTTGGGAGTCCTTTATTGTCACTCAACCTTCGATTAAATGGTAAACCTCATGAAACCCTCAATCATTCAGGTGCGAAGTGGATCTACTTTGTTGAAAGAACTATTAGTTGAACTTTTTTCGACAAGGCATATATAATTTTGCATTCAATATTAGGATCCTGTAAAATACCTTGTAATACTTACTATCAATACATTAATTCCTCAACACCTACTCTGTGAATTATAAGTCTATTAATACAAATAATACAAAACCATGATATTCTTTTTCAGATAACTATAATGAATGCCGGAAGGAAATATTTAGGCTTGGATGATTTGTCAGGCTGTGTGTTTGTGAGCTCTGGCCTGGGTGGAATGAGTGGAGCTCAAGCAAAGGCAGCTATTATCAGCGGCTGCATTGGAGTTATAGCTGAGGTAACTGAAATATCAATTTTCTTCTACTATTCTTACTTGAATGTTATGCTTCATGCTGGTACTGTATGCTCTAAGCAATATACATATTAACTGACTATAAATAAACATAACTAAACAAAGAATATCTTCATTAACTTCTCAAGCTTTTTATTCTCACTAGCTTTCTTTTTATTGTGATTATCTATTCTTATCATGATTATCTATCTAATTTTTCCTATATGAACTATTTTTTTATTCTTTAGCTATTTTTATCCAAGTATTTTTCTTCTGTTGTAAGTTACTTTGTCTCATTATTGATTGTGCAAATGAATTTGTGTTATGAGGGCAATAATAGGATGTACTTCCTGGTGCCCTCGGCTATGTATTTGATCAATAAATAAATAAATAAATATTGCACCCTGAATCATTACTATGAAGTCTTATCTGATTGTATAAATCTGTTGAAATAAAATTCAATTTCAATAATAAAGAAAAAGTAATTTTTCTTTATACCTAGATAGTAATGATACTATTGAGTTCAGTATCTGTTTTATTTTGAGATATCACCGCCCTGCTTTTAAACATAGTAGTAGTAAATACCTGACACTCTGAATGATTTGATAAATGGGCAAAGATATAAGTTAACAATGAATTACCGTACAATTTTTTATAGGTGGACTATGACGCACTTAAGAAACGGTACGATCAGGGCTGGTTGCTGGAAATTCAGTCGAATTTGGATGATCTTATCGTTAGAATCAGAACAGCTAAGAGGAATAAGGAGGCAAGTTGAATATTTTAATATTAATGATGAATCTTTAATGTGAAAATATAAAATAAATTTTGACTCTGATAGCCTAACGTAAATTAAAACATAATTTCAAGTCCTGTTTTCTTATGTTGAGTACAATTCAGTACCTAGTGAAAAACGTTCCATACGATAATAAGAATCTAATAAGATTTTTTATTGTAATAATCCATTTTTTCAATTCATAGATCTTCTGCTTTTATTGTAAGCGATCCCTTCAATTTTTTAATACGCCTAATAGGTACATAATAGATAATGTAGGCTTCTAATTATTCATTATTATTGTATTCCATCTTTGAACTTATTCATCTCCGTGTCATTGCTTAGAGTCAAGAATTCAAGTTTATAATATTAAATATTTATTTTTCAGGTGTTGAGTATTGGTTATCATGGAAATATCGTTGATTTATGGGAGCGACTGGTTGTTGAATGGGAAAAGAATCAAGAGCTTCTCGTCAATCTTGGATCCGATCAAACATCTTGTCACAATATCTCAAGTGGAGGATACTATCCGGTTCAAGTCACTGTTCAAGAAGCTCAAAAGGTTTTACGAATTGTTCTATTGTTACATTTTCACAAAAGGTTTCATTGCTTAATTCAACTAACCGTATTAATAGGCTGTATAGAATGATATTATGATGCAATTTCAAATAGGTTTGTGATTTTTGCAGGTTTTTCCACCTAATAGCGGTGAATGATATACCATACTGTGAATAACATGGAAGCTATTGAGATTGCCGAAAAGTATTAAACAAGCTTTTCCTATGTAATAATTTTCAGATGTTGAAGAATAGGACTACTTTTAATATATGCCAACTAATAATCAATATAAAAAATAGCCTACCGTACGCAGATTGGGTACTGCGATAGTCAACCTAGATGTACAATCCAATTGAATACCGTAATCAGAAAAATGAAAGTCAGTGATAGAATAGAATGACTATACTAATATGCTTTTCGTAATGCATTGTGCAAAAGAAAACTAATAGGATTTGATCTTGACTTGGGAAATATTACCTACCAGTATTGCAATTCGAATTAATTTCTCCTCGTATTGAAGAAGAGTGTAACGAAGCAATTCAGTACCCAGAGAAATTACAATAAATAAACCAATTACTTTTGCAGCCAGATGCCATTTGTTTTTAAAATCCAATTGTATTTAACCACCGTAGAATGACGTCCCTGCATTGACGTCAGATTTGTCCATTGGTTCCTTATTTAGATGACCCATTATTTTATTCGGTTAAATTCAATTAGATTTCCGTGCAACAAATTTTAGTGTATTCAGTGTAATAAATGTGAAGTCCTATTTTTCTCTAATAAGCATTCTCGTGATAAATTAATAATGTATTGATTCTTCTTTAGATTATGAGGGATGATCCAGAGAGGTTCAAGATCCTGATAAATGAGACACTAAGAAGGCATGTGACAGCAGTGAACAAGTTGGCTGCAGCGGGTATGTTTTTCTGGGACTATGGAAACGCGTTTCTCTTGGAAGCCGACAGGGCTGGCGCGGACGTTGGAAGGAAAGGCTTGAGTTTGCGATTTAGGTACCCGTCGTACGTGCAGGATATCATGGGGTAGGTACCAAACAATGCAACATTTTATCTATTTACTCGGAATGCAATTGAAAAATTGTTAATTTTTTCTATTCTATTTTTCTCTAGCGGTCCGTAAGTTGTAACTTTCAAATATGATGAAATGAGATGGAAATCAAATGAGGTAGCTAGTTGAATCTGTTCAAATGAAATGAGTGCATAAAATAGAGAGTGATCATCAAGCCTCTCCGCAGTTGGTAGTTGCGTGATGGTATCGTGTTCTGGTTAGAAACTACACACAAATTGTATTGTGTAGTATACTCAACAACAGAAGGCACTTTCAACATTTATTGTAGGTCTAATGAATTTCAGATAAATTTCAATAACTTGTTGTCTAGTAAATAACTTATTGTTTCCAATGTGTTGTACATTTCAATGCGAAGGAATGTTTTGATCGCTGTATAAAACTCTTCTAAACACGTTGATCTTGGTTTTGTTTTATTTCTAGTGATATATTTTCTCTTGGATTTGGACCATTTCGATGGGTCTGTACATCCGGGCTGACAGCAGATCTTAGCACCACTGATAAAATTGCAGCAGAAGTTATAGAGTCTTTATTAGCAGGTAAAATCCCATTTAAATATCTACAAATATTCATGAATCATTTCAAATAAAACATGAAATGTTTTGGACTAACCTTGAAAGACTTTGTTTATAATTCATCCCTCCAACCTTAAGAATTCACTGATGAAGAAAAGCTTCCAATTTAAAAAAATTGAGTTCTACACAGTAGACAAGACTTTTTCCAAATACGTAAGGCTTATATATAATCGTTATTAACTGTTACTGGTACTATTATGATATTGAAGGAAATTTCAAATGTATTACACCTATGAATATAATAATAGTAATAATAATGATAACAACAACGTTTCCACTCATCATCTACGTTATCACTTATCTGTTTTTAGATGAAAATCTTGATGAGGTGATCAGACAACAATACAATGATAACCTGACCTGGATCAAAGAGGCAGGGAAACATAATTTAGTCGTGGGATCTCAAGCGAGAATTTTGTATTCAGACAGGAGAGGTCGAATGAAGATTGCTGAGAAGCTTAATGAAGCTGTTTTGGATGGGAAATTAAAGGTGATTGGAATGTAACGTGAATTTTTTGTTCAAAAATTGTATGCTTGATTCAAGTAATAAACTTATAATAAAATGTTATAATAAATTTATACAAATAAACTTAAAATCCTCTTTTCTTACTCTTGTTTAGATTTACAAGTTATTTTATTTTCAAGATTGGTGATAGAAGCCTGCTCGCCAAAATTCATTGTATCAACTTTTAAAAATGAGTTACAATTATTCACAATTTTTGTATGACTACATCCATCATTAGCAGAAATGTTAGGAGTGAATGTAGCCTAAATATTCTGAACTATATCTCTGTTAAATTTCTTGTCTCCTATAGAGAGCTTGGAATGATGATTCTCACTAAAACTCCGGATTCTGATTTATGGATATGAATAATAATTTAAAATTAATAGAAGAGATCCATTGCAACTTGCAACCTGAAAGCAATTAATATATCTTTGTAGTTACCCTAGCAGTGTTGCTGAGGATGTGTCTGCCTTTTCCATAAAAATCTCAATACTCGACATTACATCTTTCATTTTTTGTCTGCATCTTGTAGGGCCCTGTTGTTATCAGTAGAGACCATCATGATGTTAGTGGTACCGATTCCCCATACAGAGAAACCTCAAACATAGAGGATGGATCTGCCTTCACAGCAGGTGAGTTCAATAGTGATTGTAATATTTTTTTAATACTTCTGTGACTACTCATATACTTTGATGAGAAATTTATACAAAGGATTCTCTCCAGTTTCATTTGGAAATTTGTATTCAAGAGTTCAGAATTGCCAATCAATGTATCACCTTATCCTTAGTAGTTAGTTAAAAGGATAAATGATAATAATAATAGTGGATTTTTCTCCACCATTCAAACAAGCATAAGTTATGACCTTGTTAACGAACAATTACTAAGCTACTCTACGTACATTCAATAAGTAAGCGAAACTGTAAAATTAGAATCATTAATTGAAAAACGATAATAATATAACACTATAATTCTAGTGATATTGACTCAATCTGGAAAATGTGAAGTCTTGTCTCGTTGATTTCAAGCCTTGTTCTATTTCCTTTTAAATCTACAATACTGTCATATTTAAAAAACGATTATTTAAAAAATATAATATTCCATATTCAAAAATATAATTTTTCATTCTATTAAAAATTTACACTCACAAAAATTCCACGTTTGTTAAACAGATATGGCCGTTCAAAACTGCATTGGAACAGGCTTGAGAGGTGCCACATGGATAGCTCTCCACAATGGCGGAGGTGTTGGATGGTAAGCTTATTATTAATTTTGAATAAATTTTATCTTTTAATTCCAACAATCATAATTGTGTATGATGTTTCAAATCATTGAATGGATGAATAATTAATTGTGATAAAAGAGCATCCAATTCCTACATTATTATCAAAAATCATTTCTATTGGAATTAAACTTTAACTGGCTCTGAAAAATTTTCATTCAAGAAATGAAAACACACATGATTTTCAATGAATCTCTGTTCAAATTTAATTCAGAGCCATCAATATCATACACATACTCAACTTGTATTAGTGAGTTATCTGTTATGATTTTTTTAAATTCATTTGAGTTATTATATTTTCACAAAGAATGCTGACATTCAGCACAATTTCCAAACTTGTATCCAATTATTGTGAAAGATTGTTTCTATTTTATCCCACAGGGGAGAAGTAATCAACGGTGGATTCGGTCTCTTATTGGATGGATCTGCTTCGGCCAATGAGCGAGCCAAGTTATTACTTGGCTGGGATGTTGCAAACGGAGTTGCTCGCAGGTAAATATTACAGTGGGCTAATATCTCCCGTTGATATTTCATCCTTACCTATCTAAATATCTTTTTCAAGTTGAAAAAAATATCAATTGTCCAGCTGCTTGATATTCTCTATAGATGGACTATTTATTCATCCTTATCAATCTGAATCTTATTTTTTTATAGAAGGGTTTTAAAAAAATATATATAAATTTTCTAGGTGATAATTGATAGGCTATTCACTATTGATGCACTTCATTTTACATCCTCATCAATCTGTAACTTATTTTTCAAAGAGGTTTTTTTAAAAAGATAATAATTTTCAGGTGCTGGTCTGGAAATGAGAACGCTTTCTTGGCAATAAACAATGCAATGAGGGAGGACAATCTTCTGAATGTCACTTTGCCACATAAAGTAGAGCTGGATTTATTAAAAAAATGAATTACTCTGTTCAGTAATATTAATCAATATCACAATACTAGGCCTATATTTTCTATTGAAACAAACGATTATTCCATATTTTTGTGAATTCTAAAGAGAAAGATTTTTAATAATAAATATTTGGAAAATATTCTATTCCATTACTAGCCTGAAACTTGCGTGTATTATACAGTCTCATGATATGATACAGGCTATGATAAGACTGAAAAATGCCAATTATAGCTAGAAATTGAACCTGAATCAGTAAGGCGCTAAGAACAATGATATAACATTATATTTGAGATCTAGGAATACCTTCAAAGTACTTAGTTCCAAATATTAATAAAAAATCGAACGAATATTACAAGAAAATTCATTATCAGATTACTATACATCAAAATCTGATTTTTGAATTTGACAAAGTGTAATTTTATTATAAATGTCAGTCAATTTCACGAGTATAAATTCTCCAGCAGAAAACACCTTCAAATTATCAGAATAGGCAATGATTACGAATCGCGAATTACTTTCACTTGTGCTTCCAGTATAAGAATATCATTTTTGATGTAGGCATTTTCTGTGAGTGATCTGTGAGGTACAAACATCTGTAGGCTCTTTGATGAATCGTTTTCTCTTGATATGAGACAGGTTCCAAAAGGTTTCACTAAATCATTGCTCTGAAAAAAGATTTCATTATTATAAGACATAGTTCTATTTAGTTTCTATTTGTTTGAAATACCAATTAAATTTTGAATATGGGTTTCAAGTGAGAAATGTGTATGCAATCAATAATAAAATTTAGATTTTTTTGAATGTTCATTATCACTTGATTACACTTTAGGTCAGGGATTGAAAGATTAGTCAAAAGATTCATAAAAGTTGTGAATGTGAGTAATTCCAATGAGAAATCTATATTTATTATAATAAAAGGTTTGAATAAAATAAAATTTCATTTATATAGAAAATTTCATAGATTAATATACAAACATTTATGGTGCCTCAACACGATTACCAATGAGGTCACCTAACCACTTTTTCCAATTTTGTATTGTATTATTGTATTGTTTTTGGAAATTGTGTGTAAATAAATGAAATGAAAAATGAATTTGAAATGAGAAGTGTCAATATACTTAATGAATGATATATATTCACTCCTCAATTGATTACTTTACCTCTTTGATGCAACTTTGATCCTTAATTGTCACCGTTGCATGCATTTTGAATGGCCACTGAAGAAGAGAATCCCATTCAGAATTTAATATGTTCAGTGTGATGATCATATGTCGTCCTTTCCATTGGCCAAATCCGTTGGGATGAAGTTTCATCTGTGGGAAAAATAATGGATGAATTAAACTGAAGATATTCAGAGGCAGTAAAGTTTCCTAGGTAACTATTGATAGTTGAGTCACGAGAATGGGTTTGGAGCGAAGTAGGCTCAGCGGTATACGGGGAACAGTGGGAGATGGTGATGTGGTGATGCTCTGTGTAGAACAGACGAAGAAAGAAACAGAGTGAGAGAGTCGCGCATGCGCACTAGTCTGTTCACCCTTCACTCCACTGACATTTGAAACCGATTCTCGTGACTCAACTATCAATAATTATGTAAGAGTTACGGTATGTTATTTTTTCGTGCCAAGTATTTGCATAAAAATGAAAGGCGGAAACTATTGTTACGTCGCTAAAACTTTTAGTAATATCACTAAATTCTTATGACCAATTAGACCACAATTATTTGAAACGTATAGGCTATCGAAATTCATTAACTTAGTTATATTTTCGAGCGAAACAAATTATAATTGTATTTATAATTCGTAATATCAAATCATAATTCATGATTTATTATTGTATTCAATTGTGTTGATTGAAAAAAATTATTGATACTGTATCATAATTTATGTGACCGATCCGTTTATATCATACTTGCAGCCCAGTCCAGTGTGTTGGGATGAATTCATTTCTAAATGAGGAAATATAATGATCATTTTAATCATTTGAAGAGCTAGAAAAATTTGACGTTAATATAATATAAAATTATCACCCAAGGCTACTGTACAGAAGGTTGTCTCAGTCCGGTAGTGTGTGTATTCAGTAAAAGTCTGTGTGAGGTCTGAGCGTGACGTTATGCGCCAATTCATGTGCGCACACGACTGAGACAACCTTCTATGTATAGCAACCTTGGTCTCAGTCTGTATAGTTTGTTTGTTTGCAATGGCTCAACAGCCCTATGTGGGCTTAGGCCTACCAGTCTGTATAGTAACCTTGATTATTACCTGCATTCTGTAACCATATTCCTCGGAATAGAAAGAAGGGCTTTGTAACACTACGTTTCGTTCTTTAGACTCTGAGAAGTGATACTCAAAATCAGTGACACACCATAGTAAGTGACCTGAAAATCAGATAATAATCAACATTAAGTGGATAAAAAATGATATGTAGTAGTTCATTGAAAATTATTTGACAATTCTAGAGTTCTAGTGGTTTTTAAAAAACATATCTCATATTTTCTAATACCGTCAATTGAATATTGAAAACTTATTACTACCATTACATAAAATATAAAAATATTTTGTATTGAGCTAACATTTACGGTATTTGAAAATGCTTATAAGGTTTTATTTAAAACATTTTTGTCTAATAATATAATTGAATAAATTACGAAGTTGATGGAGTGTTCTTGGGATAGACCACATACAATGACAATAATAAAATATCATCTAAACTGTATATATTTTCACTTACCATTTGAATAAATTGGTAAATCATCCTGATAAACAAGAACTGGCAGCTCACTTGACTTCAAAATTCCTGGAGATGGATTACTGTCACCACTTACTAGTGATTCAATCTTTTCCAAGCGATTCTTGACCGTCAGCTTCCAAAGAGTAAGATTCCTAATCAATTTTTCCACGTTTTTGAAATCCTCTTCCATTTTTGATAATTTCTCTCGCTGCTGATACCATAAACTACTAACCATAACATTTTCCTTGGATAAGAACTGTTTGAAGTGCTGTATGTCCCTTTCACAAGTTCGCATCTGCTCTGCACACTTTTCCTGGCTTTCTACCACAACTTCATTCAGATCAATCAAACTCAACATGGATCTACTCTTTGTTATATTGTCGACTTGGAGTTTTTCAAGTTCTCTGCCGATGTTGCGGAGTGAAGCCATTCTATTTTCTTGTACGTATTTCCAATAATTGAAATGTTCCATTAGTTTTTCTGCTTGGGACGAACACATTACTTTGGCATTTGTCAGTTGTGTGCTAAGCCTGCTGCTGCTCGATTCTAGATTTTTGGCTAGGGAGGCCAGCTTTTCAACCTCATCCTTCAGTTCGATTTCGCCCTTCAATCTCCACTGTTCCTCTTGCAGTGTGGTTTCCTGCAGATTGTTGACGATTGTCATGACGCTCGTCTGCCATTCCTCACACCGCTGACATCGCTCGTGCAGTCTTGCCACCTCGTTCAGCCAATTGAACTCGAATTCCAAGCGCTTTCGTCTCTCATCCTCGACTTTATGCTGTAGAATTTTCAAACTTCTTTCCACATCATTCAACGATGTTGAGTTGTGGTTCTGATTAGAATCAGAATCAGATTCCCTAATCTTGGACGCAGACCTCTCGCACAGTGATGAAAGATGAGCATTTTTCTGTTGTCTAGTGAAATAGACGCCACAGCTCTTGGGACACTTTTCAAGAACAAGTCTGCAGTGTAACGCATGGTTCTGAAAAACAATTTTTCTTTTTAAATTTTACTCTCATAAAATTGTATTTTCACAAACTATATTATAGAAAATCTTTCCACTTTTGAGAATTTCCAAAATTTTAAAGTTGATGTTGAAACATAATAGTTTGTATTGGTATTAGAGTACAGTACTAATTTCATCTCTCATCATATCACTTTTCCCAATATGCATTACCCACGCCCAAGGAAATCATGTTTTTTTTATAAATTCTACGTGAATATAGGCCTATTTGAGCATCTCAATTAAGCACTGAATAGAGTCATCTTCACCCAAATTATTTTTAAAATAGGCTTTTATATAAGAAAGAACAAGGAAAATACCATCAATTATTGTAATTTATGGTAATAACTAAAAGTATGGTCCTCCTTTAATATCAAACTTGGTAGAATTTGAAGTCGATGAACAGCAATATCAGTACCGGTATATCATCGCGACAATGTTGAAGTCTATGGTTAACAATAATGTTGATACATTGTAGGCTTATGATTAGGCTACTTAATGTGTAAAAATTTCATGTTTTTCTAATTTTCATCTTTTTGTCACTAAGAAATAATTGTATAGAGAAAATAGCTTTTATATAGAAATTCATGAAAACTATTAAGTTGACAGTTTTTGAATCAGCAATGTACAAGCGCTCTTATCCCATTGGTCACCGGTTCGATATTCAGGCAATTTATCGAGACAAGAGCTACAAAGTTTCAGTAGGAATAAATTCACATACGGTACACAAAATTGAGATTGATAAACTTAAGCCATACGAATTTACCTGCAGTTTCCTGCTGGGAAATGATTCTTCACAGTAAGGGCAACGAGGAAGGTATTTTTCTTCTCTACCACTTGAAGAATCCATATTTTCGTCTGAAGATTTGCACGATAAAAATTAAAATGTAGGCTAAATCTCTTCTAAGGTTATTCTGTCATGTACCGTATTACTATATAGTATGGAATGGTTCAAGTTGAGTCCTGAAAATGTAAGATACACACCCTACCTTAATTTACACCCAAAGAAAATAGGTACTGTAGTAGTAAGGTAACTTAATGCAATAGAATAAACATTGTCTCTAAAAAAACGATTGGCTAAAATAGAAAAGAAAATTGTCTCTATAAACTAAGAAGAAATAGACGTTATTTAGAATTAATAGCAACTCTACCGAATAGAATTAAAAAAGAATTATGCTGCGGGCATTACAACAGCAAAAAAACTGATAAGCCTATTTCATATCCACTTCAATTTCTATTCTTGAAACACAATATTAGTACCGGTATTGGATTTCTTACTCCATTGTTTAGAGATATTATTTATTGGATCAATGAATCAATAATAATGCTTGTTACTCTTATCAGTAATACGGTACCTTATCTTGTTTTAAAACACTTGACATATTTTCAAATGCTTACAAGTCGATCAAGTTATGTATTGATACTGGCTTCACCTGCACCATTATTGTCCTTACTTATCATTATAATGAGTATGATTTAGAACTTCAATCTTTCAGAATATTCTCCACATAGTTTCAGGAGAAAATACGCTCAATCTCTGATCATTAAGTGATGTAGAATATTTGGTGTTGAGAATGAATTGAGTTTTTCACTTCTTATTGTAGATACAATTATTGTCATCATTCTGTCAATTATTATTGTTCAATTGTCAAGGGGAACAACCAAAATATGAAAGAATGAATAATAGTGTCATATAAAAGACTACATAGTTTACTGGAATCTAATAGTCATCTCTATTTTCCATAGAGTAGAGTTGTAAACTTCATTAGAGGTGTCTCCAGCATTAACTTTTGTTTATGAAAAATTAAATCACAAAATTCACGGAGACGTCTCAGTGATCCGTTAATTAAATACTACCGGCATCTATGAAACGTATTGTTTGAACAATTTTTTACGTAAAATTAACACAAACAGAATGATAACAGAAAAAGTAATTTCTCAATTTATTTTTTTTATGAATTTCAGTTCAGTGTTTACTTGACAATGATAATGAACAGGTACTTACTGTATTCAAGTGAATTACTTCTTGAATGGCTTTAGTACTCTTGTTATCATACGGTGAACACTAGTTGCTAAACTGAATGAAATTCCAACACTTCCACTATCACCGATGATTCAACATAGGACTACCACTCCCGTCTTTATGTTTCCTAATTTCAACATAGTAATTACTGAAGTTTACTATATTAGAGAGGTAGAGAAATAGATTGCTACTGAATCACGCACTGCGTACGACTGATAACCATTATCATAGTTAAGTACACTTCTGATAAAAACTACACAGGAAGTAGTGACTAAACCGAGAGAATGAGTTGAAGGTGGGGAGACAATCTATTTAGATTTGGAAGAATGTTGTTGTTGTTATTATCCTATTATTTATCTATTGTAAATTGTAAGTCTTGCAAATTCAATTTGAATGGTCAGAATAAGGATGATAATATATCAAATAAAAACGAAGAGAATACTAATGAAATATATAATGTTGAAGTAAATTACAAATTCTACAAATAGAGTAAAAATATTAAATGCAAATTATTATAATTTTCGATAAAATAGTAGATCGTATCAGAGACAACCAATTTGTATGCTTTACATAGGAAACATTCTACATAATTATTGATTCACAGTATATGAAGATACATTTGATGGAAATGTAAGATATTATCTATAACAAATTGCATGATGATTCAAGTTTCAATTTAGAATAACTTGCAGACAGAATAATAAACTGAACTACGAATTGCATTTCAATGATTATAGGTGACAGACAAGTACAAACAAAAATTGTTTTGATTCATTGAAAGTTAGATTGAAAATGATCAAAATTTAATTCTTCGGATTTAAATAAAGCACATATGAGCTACAAAAATAAACCAATAAATTACATTAAAGTCTTCTATATCGACTAGTCATCAATTGAATTATAACTTAATGAATTTGAAATGAATTATAATCAAATTTTAATACAAAACTCACACACTTTTCATAATAATATATACTTGAAAACCTCTGGCTTTGAAACAAGATGCTATAGTAGGTATGGCAGGCAGACAACAACCACATTTTCACGTTCAAACACTGACTAATGATAGATAAATAGAACACATACATTACATCTAAAACATAAGTACAGTACTGTATCAGATCAATAGGACCTTGAGTATTTTGTTCATGGAACAAGTAGTTTCTAAATAATACAGCTAATAAAATAATTAATTTATAATTGAAATGCATGATGAATAAATGCTAACAACACAGCTCTGAAAATCATAATGTAGGATTGAATATCATGACTATCACACCTGAGGTACATACTGTGATATACAGTAATTTTCTAGAAAATCTAGAATTGAATGTTGTATAAAACAATTCTTTTCAAAGATGATTGAAGTAGGAATCAATTCAACACCTTATACAAAATATGTACGTTTTAGACTTCTATAACGTATTGACTGTAGTCTAATTTTGAAGGCAACCATGCTTGGATCACAATTCAAAAATCACATTTGAATCTTATCATTTCTAAAGTTAGGCTTAGAATATTACTATGTCATTGGTTCAATCTCTTTTTTGTCGAACTTGAGTAGGCGCGTGAGCATGAACGTTATGCACGGAATTTGTTTCTGAGCGTGCATTTTTCTGTCTCCAGGAACATACGATTCAAAGTCGAACGCGACACGTTGATTGACCATTGTCAAAATAGTCAATATATCGTAATCGGTGCCTATTTCGTCTAGCACACTGCACAAAGACTGCACAAACCACGAGCCTCGTGCTGTGTTACGCCACGAATAGAAACCTGAAATCGTAACAAGTCATACGGTTATTCCTTTGTTACGAAATAATTTCGCTTATTTGAAGTAAAAACAATTTACATGACACAAAAATTGGGAAGTGTTATCACACAATCCATGCTTTACAACTTCAAGTATCCAACACAAAGATTCGCGTAGCTCATAAAGTTCGACATTTCTGGCTACATTACATAAACTTACATAATAGTCTGTAAAATGTTGGAATATTGTTTTAGATTTATTACAGAAGATTTCCTTTCGAGTTTGATTGACTTTGACAGAATCATGTAAGGGAGCAAGTCAAGTGATGAGTGAATTTCATTCAACTTTGTCCTTGAACCATAGTTGAATCTGTTAATCAACGAAATCGAATAAAATCAACTAGAGATGCTAAGCAGTCTTCTAATTTTGTTCTCCTGTACAGAAATTCAAATTTCTGAAAAAGGGGAAATCCTGCAAGCTGCAAGTGGATAATCCATATAACCGTATAACATGATAATTATATTTATTGATAAATCAAAATTCTATTACCAAACAACTAATAATATTTGTCAATTTGAACAATTTCAGTCATTACATAACTTGATCCATCGTGATTTGAGAAATAAAGTACTATTGATGAAAGCAAAGGAAAAAATAAGACAATTGGTAAATAGAATAGAATGACTGCCTTTCTTTGACATAAATTGTGGAAAACAACAGGAACAAATTACAAACTGACTTTCGTCAAGCATGATGAGACTCATAAAGCATGGGATGAGACTTACCAGGAATTGTTGAATAAGCAATAAGAAAGTCGGCATGCACTGGTATTTTATATGTAGAGCTGGAATCAGTTTGGGTCCTCAGAGTGATTCCGCCATCTAGTTTATCTCCTTGGCATGCCTAAAAATAACAATGAAAGTGAAAGTTTTATATCAGCTCACTAGTAATTTTAAATCTGAAATTGAGACAGATAATTGAAATAAAGCTCATACCAAAGTTGAGGTAATATGAGTGAACTCGAAATTTAAAGAGAAATAAGATAAGAAATTTCAAGTAAGAATTGGGTAATACAAGATTTGAATAGTTTGTCAAATTTTTATAAACATAACAATATTTTCGAATTGGATTATTGCTTGTGTTAAATGCTAAAATCAGTTCAACTTTAAAGCTTTGAACATACTGAAAGCTTATCTTGGCGCTACAGCATTATAGCGCAAACTACAGAGTGTATAGTAACAGTGTGGACATTGCATTCATAATTTCAAGTTTTTAAAGCAATACCAAGACTATTTTTAATGTTAGAAAAGTTATTTTTGATGTTGCTTCTCTTAGAAGTTTGACAAATCAGTGAATGGGTTCATGTTTGCATGTAATCCCATATCAAAATTTAATAATTTGGCAAATTAGAAATGATCACGCCCAACAAATCAAAAATATTGAAGCTTACCTGGATGAAGAATAGTTTAGGTTTTCCAGCAAGAGTTTTGCAGTTGTCTGCTGAAAATTTTGTCCATAAACTGTCAGGTTTATAAGCATGATCTCTGGCGTATATAATACCATGTTCTCCATGGCTCAAGACTGCTACTACCAGGCAGTCATACTCCGAATGATCTTCCTTACTTACTGTAAAAAAACAAAAGCAGTTCGATAAAAAATTGTGAATGTGAATCCTGAAATTAATTATTCAAATACCGCTTCATAATATTAAAATTATTTTTTGTGATTCGATTTTATTAAGTTGACGGATCATATTGAGTAGACCTATTTAGGAACTTACAGAGATATGAATTTCCAAGTGGAGTGTATTTTGTTAGTATTTTTTATTGCTGGATATTCAGATTTTTGTTTACAAGTTGATTGCTATAAAATTGAAGTCTGAACTATCGTGATCAATGAATAATATAAAAGATTAATCAACATACAAATAAAGATTTCTTTTCAAATTCGAACCCAAGTTGATTGATTGGAAACGAAAATCAGAGTATAATCAAATTATTTGGATTCAAGTTCGAATTTTTTCCTTGTGAAGGAGTTTTATGAGAGTTTTCATATTTATTGCAATTGAATCGCTAACAAGAAACAAATTCTTCAAGACTTCTGATTGATTATTCAATGCAGGTAAATGCAAGAAGTAAAGTAATTTTGATTCTAGAATCAATTTCTGGAATTAACAGTCAAGCTATTAGTAAATGAATATCGCATCTACTTATGGATAAAAGAATAACAACTTGTGTTTAGGCTCTACTCACACTTGGAAACTCAAATCGCGGAAACTGAGCGACTCGGATAACAAACTTGTGTTTTCAAAGGATGACGCTCAGACGATCCTGCAACCGTACTGCCTGAACGTCATCATTTGAAAACACATGTTTGTTATCCGAGTCGCTCATTTTCCGCGATTTGAGTTTCCAAGTGTGAGTAGAGCCGTAGGCCTCCAGCGGACAATCGTCCCCTACATTTATAAATGATGGTGACAAGTTGAAACTTGGGAACAAGAATCTTGTTTCAATAGCACACAAACTGAAGGATCTCAACAAAAACGTAATATTTAGTCGGATGATGGAAAGTTTACACGTTGAATCTAAGCAAGAAAAAGTCAAGATATTGACAAGGATATAAAAATGTTAGTAGTTTTCACAGCCTACCTTCAGTGATTACGTTCTCAACTTGTTGACTTTTGAAGTCTTTATACATGGTAACTTTAAACCCCAGTCTCTCCAAGGAATTTTGCAAATTGATAGCATCTACATTTGTGCCAGATCTCTGCTTCAAATTATCAATTTCAAAATGCTCGTGATTGAAAATTATCGCCAGGCCGCGTTCTTTATGGTTCATGTTGTAGAACAAAGACTCCTTTGCTACTGGACTCCGTGCCTCACCCTTCTTGGGACTGGAACAAAACGAAAAAATACAAAACTAGGTTAAAACCTTGAAACCATGAATTCATCGGTGAAAGATGGGTACTGAGATAACTGTTTTGTGAGACACTCTGTATACAATAAACAAAATTAGATCAATTTTGAAAACAATACAATTGTTGCAACTTAAATTAATTATTATGAACATTTTTGGAGAAGATGATTAGGCCTACTTCAGATGTGATTGGAGAAAATACGATCAAAAGGAGATTTTATGAGAAATGATCAAGAATGAGCATTGAACAAGCATTGTAAATATTGTGAATAATTTTTTCAAATGTGAAACATACTATTATCATAGTAAAGGTGACATCAAATTAACAAATAAAGGCAGAGAAACATAGCAAATATAATATACAAGCCCATATTAATACTTTTTCTGTGATTTGAAACTAATATTTGAATCTGATTTATAAGAATCTATTTGAAACATCCATGATGAGGACTTCTAGATAGAAGTAGCTTCATAAGATTATGAAAATAACCAACGTGTTTTTTTGTATAAGAAACCCATAAATCTGATAAAAAATTGAAGCGAATACTCTACTGTACCTTGAATAGTAGATAACGCGTCTTGTAATCTCTTGAAAATAGAGAGACATTTTCAAGTAATGATTGTGGAAAGTTGAGATTCACAAATTGAAGTAAAGTTAATAAAAGATTTTTATTGGGCTTCTATCAATAATTGCTTGATAAGACTGTTTAAGAGATTAGAAAGAGACAATTGGAATTGTGTGGCAGTGAAATCAAAATGTTTTGCTACGTATCTTTAAAGTTATTCAACCATATAAATCAAATCAACATTGTACATATATTTATTCAGAATTAATGAAATCCTGATATCAGCCTAGGCTTTTATTCGTAGGAAGACCCTCACAGTTTCACGTTGAGAAAAAATAAAAAATAAAATGACCCATTTGATGTGAGGCATTTTATGGAAAAATACTTGTACTAAATAAAAATACTTCAAGCCATGATTAATCATTCAATCGATGCTGATGAAATAATTATGATTTCAAGTCATACCTGTACGCATAGACAAGGCCATTGATAATATTATTATAATTCTGAAGAATTTATAGTTTATTGCATTCAAGTTAGCCTACTTAATGTAAATTTTTAGTATGACCCTTTAAATTCTAGAATACAAAAAACATGCAGAAAGCAAAGCAAGATATGCTGATGGAAAAAATCATTTCTGCTACTACACATTTTGCAGTACAAACATTTTTTACTTTTCAAATCCTAATCTGAACAGTGAAGAATATGAGACACCAGAATAATGCGGTTTCTTGGAGAGGGGGAATTTTAGACTCGTTTAATATAATACAGATTTTAAAAATATCAGGGATACAAAGATGAAAATGTAGTTATTGTTACAGAAAAAAGGACTAAATTCAGATTAGTGTTTGAGGTGCATAATTCGATAAAATCTATACTTTCAGATAAGTTTAAATGAATAATTATTGAAAATAAAATACCCACCTAATTAAATACATCTATTGTTAAATCTAAAAAATAATCAGAAATGTGATTTTCAAGCATAATCAGAAGGCAATTAGAGATCACAAAATACATAGAAAATGTGGGATCTTTTATGAAAAGATTACGTTGAATTGCTTCTCTCAATTTGCTGCTATGTTTACAACTTGAGTAATTCTTGAAAAGTACTGTAGGCCAACTGTTTTTTCTGTACATTACTTGGATACTCCGTTGTATTGGTTCATTATGCTTGTTTTTTTTTGGCGGAGAGACCCTCTCGGGTTTTCCGCTTCGCCGAATTATCCGATGGTCCTCAACGATTTGGGAAATATGGTAAACGTATATGTAAGTGAGTCCATTGACCGAGTATAGAACAATAAATGAAAACCCAATCTATTCATTAAATGCTATGTGCTATATTTTGTAAGGAAATTGACCAACTCCACCATTGCAAGCAACTTACTTCAAGTTAGTAGGTTTTTGAGCTGGAAAGTAATTAGAAGAGAGTTGAGTGAGCCTGTAGGTAATAGAGAACAAGGCCTTTGATTTTTTGGAATGTAAGTTGTGTGAAGGATTTTTGGAGAAGTTGATTGTATGATTCTGGTGCTAGGTGATTGAAATATCTTTGGAGTATTGCAAGAATAATATTAAAAATACTCTGGGCAACATAAGTGATAAGAAAACTCATATAATATCGGTGATACTATGATACAAATAGTAGACTAATAATATATTAATAGGTGTTGAAAAATAAGTAAGTTTTATGCCTTCTTCAATATTTTTCTGTTCCAGCTCACCGACTGTAATAATTGCTTATTAGTATGATGATACAAAGATTTATCATTGAGATTGGTAAGAAAGGTATGTTATTGTATGCAGTAGCCTAAAGTTTTGTTTATAGAGGGAGAAACAGAAATAGTTTGTTTCCATATTAATAAAACAAAACATTTCCTCACCGATTTTTCTTTTTCGTCCAAGTAAACAGTTTGTTCCACCAACTACAACATCCAAAAAAAGATGAAAATGAGCAGGATTCTGATAAAAATGCAGCTAGCTAAGTACTGTAAGTTGAAGTAATAAGGAAAAGCCGATAGATTGCTTTAAAAAAGCCGAGTTAAAAGCTCATGCTCATTTACCATGAATAATATAAATGAATCATGCAGTAAAAAATAGAGAAGGAAATTGATTACGGTAGTTTTGATTTACTAAATTGGACGAATAATAATTAAACTCCTAAATAATTCTTGGATTAGGCATGAATAAATTATTGACTAATAAAGAAAGTTTTATTCATTAAATGTTTGCTCAGAGATTATGTTGAACTCGATTTCAAATTTCTGGATTTTTAGATCATGCAACAAAAATTGAAATCATCCATCTAATGCAATTATTTATTATTAGAACTAGATAGAATATTCCAATGCTCTGATTGGTCCATCCTAATCCATAACGCATGCGCAGATCGACGAGTCGGATCATGTGTGAATTGACCTTTTTTGGCGATACAACAGTCTACAGAGACTGCAGGCTACATGTATAATAACAGTGTGACCATTGGATGTCACACTTTTGATTGGTTACCTTGGTCAAATCCGTCATACTTTTGCCAATTCCCCAAAGATTTTACATTGAGGAGATATGTGAATAGAATCATATGTTATGTTGACTTATATACTTCCTACCTACAATTTGTCTTTGTCAGAGTTTGCTTTTGCAGATTATTGCTTCTCATCATTTTAAGCAATATTTGAAAGCAATAGGCCTACCAAGAGTACAAAGATAATTTGTAATGTTAGTAATGTTATCTTTTATGATGTTCCTCTTGAAAAATTTTGACAAAGAAGTGGGTAGGTTTAAGTTTGCTTATAAGCCCATATCATATTTTAAAATATTGGCAAAAGTTAAAGTCTGGCGGTGGCGCAAAAAACACATGTTATGGACCCCTGAGGGCCTGGTCACATACGATTGTGGTTTGCTTTACTTTACTTCACTAGAAGAGCTACTTTGATTGTGGTTTGCTTTACTTCACTTCACTAGCAATAGAATCTTCCTTGAAGTAAAGTAAATCAAAGTAGCTCTTTGCTAGTAAAGTGAAGAAAACCACAATCGTATGTGACCAGGCCCTCACCCCCCACACCGATGGCCACACTGTGATTAGGTATAATACAATCTCTGTGCAACAGACTATTAACTTAATTGATTGCAACATTTCTATTATAATAAGTAATGTCGTACTCATGTGGTACTGGAAATGGATAAACATCTGGCTCATCTTCCCCGTTCGCTTTTGGTTTTGAATTATTTGCTTCCATTTCTGAAAAAAAGCAAATCATAAATTACAAAGGCAATGTTAAAAGCAAGGTCCTACCTAGACTTTAAGAGAGATTTAAAGCTTTAAAAGAGATTCTTTACTCTTTCAACGTCATTGGTTATTCAACGTCAATTTGTTTGCATTAATTTTCATTGGTAAAATTTATTTGTCAGAAGAAACACATATCCCAAATAGTCATATTGATGGGTTGATGAAACCCAGGGCAATAACGTGATTCAAAGGCGCCCAAGGCAAGACTTTGGTCGGCGTTCCCCCAAACAAAGGCAGTCATTATAAATAAAGCTAGAAAAACTAACTTTAGGCGCGACCGCCTTGGTCGCCCCATCCATGCGACGGCTCTGATGAAAATTGTAATTTATAATACAATATTTAACCAATTTGCTCTACTATTGCTGATAATCAAACAGGCTTAATTATTTTTGAAAGTACCACGGAAAAAGCTTATGAACGTTACAAGTTAGTTCAACTACATGATAAACTCCAGATGTTGTAAATTTGATAGGCCTACCGTAGTCGTATTTGTAAAATCAATGGATCTTTCTCCTCCTTTGAATAAGATAATTTATAATCATATATAAAAAAGAATATATTATATTTGGGTAGGCTACCATTTGAATATGTTTTGATAGAAAGTGAGAGGTTATGTTGCACTATTGTTTGAATCAAGATTATTACCGTACTCAACACAAAAGTTTGCCTGAAAATCTCAAGTTTATTATAATCTCTTGTAGTTATCCTCCATTAATAATAATATCAAAAATAAGTAGGATTACTCAATAAATCATAATAGTCCAAGGATCAAACGGATTTTTGACAATTCATTAGGTTTGAAGTTTCATTACAAAAATTCATACTCACTTGAATTGTAAATCGAATCACTATGAAACAAAAGCTTTCTCCAGGAAAATATTGAGCAAAACAATGTTTTAAAGTTTAATTCAATTCTGAGCCACAAGCCACAAGTTCACAACACAAAAGACAAAAGCTAAAAACCAAAATCAAAATAAAACAATTTTTCTTTCTCAGAACAAAGATGCTGTTAATGACGTCATAGCATCAAGCCACCGATTTACTAAAACTATGACGTAGCATTGAGAAGTAGCTCACAAACATCAGCGCGCTCAAGTGAGAGACAGAGAAACAACCTGGGGGGATTGAAGCTTGGTTATCATTGAATCAAATGTAAAAATGCCTGTTTTCAAACCCATCGTATTTGATAAATATTCAGCCAGAATATTCCAGTAACTTATAAAATCAAAGCTAGGATGTTTAAGAACACTTCAGTTGTCTCTTCAAGAGAAAAGAAACAAAGATAGTTTTAATTTGATCCTCTTTCCAAAAGCATTCCTTTCCAAAAGAGAGTGAGATATGTAGTGATATAAAATATAATATTGAACGTAAATAGATGAAATATGGAAAATATAAGATGTAAATATAAGGTTGTACTTGAAATAAATATTATTTGTGATGTCTCTGAAATAATAATGTCTTTTTTACTCGCGACATTGATTGTTGCACGAAGCGGGAAGTTCAAACTTCAAACATCATAACCTTCAAGAAGAGTCTAGCAACAAGATGACGAAAATTCTGATAAAAATACTTTAATCCAATTAATACATTCATTAAAACACATTGAAAACACTAAATAATAGATAGCAATGAAGTATTTATGATACCTTAATGATTTAATTGAATTCTATCTCAAAATCATGTTTTGTTCCTATCTCACAATGGTTAAAATCCCCCCAGGTTGTTCACTCTCTCTCACCTAGAGCGCGCTGATCAGGTTTATGAGCTACTCCTCGCTGGCGTCTCACTCTCAATCGATCGCTCACTCACTCTCATTCGCACACCCATTCTCTGTCTCATAGCCAGTTTGGAGTTCACAGTTACGCTTTGCAGTTACTCTGAGTTCTAAGAGATGTCGCTAGGATCGGCCCCATCATTTCTGGTCACAAATTTTAACGTACTATGGGAAATCTATTCTAATCTCTTATCTACGATAATATGTACAGAAGAATATTATAAGTAGTAGTAGGCTACATATTTCAATTTTAGTAAATGTGAACTTATTCATTTTTCATTATTATAATCATAATTTTTTATTGTATCATTCTTATTGATGAATGTATCTATTTAAATCTTGTTATTCATTGAATTTCCCTTGTCTTTTCATATTCAATATTGTATTGATTTTGTATTGTAAATTGTAGTGGGTGAAGGAGGCAAAATGGGTTTCATCCTGTTGCCTCCAATAATAAAATTATTTATTCATTTATCTTTAGGCTACGTAAATTTTATTTCATTGCTTACGACTTAAGCCGGCCATACTTTATAGGGTCACCCATGGTGAAAATAAAATTAGTGTATAAAATAAAACAATAAAATTTTGTATTAGCCTATTAATTAGATTTTCCCTGGTATTGCACGATCTCTTACATCAGACAAAAAACAATCCATGGACCTCTCATTACAATTTCGAATAAAGTGTTATAATTTTTTTTCAGCCCGAACCTCGGGATCGTCTTTTGTCCAAAGGCCCTGGCCCTTTATCACTTGTACTTGCTTTGCCCTTGCTACGTTCGATGAGCATGAAGACTCTACTTATTTTACTACCTTTCAGTAAGCACAGCAGCACTTCGTGTTTGTATACTATATCTCACCCTGCGCCCAAGCATGAGATGTGGCGCCTTTAAACGGTTTTAACATTGAAAATTGATGTATTGAGGCTATTTACAATAATAATGGAAAATTAAATTACTCTTCATTTTACTTGACCGCGCCTTCACTGATACTTGAAGATGGACTTGAAGGTATGTTGGTCTTAATCAATAGAATGCGTTAATCAATAAATGATCGAGAATCAATTAAAGGTAGTTAAGAGACGATAAGTGAATGAAAAAGCAGAGTAGAATTAATGGCGATTGGTAATTTATTCGAGCAATCAAGAGGACGACGTCAATTACTAGAGAGGCGGTGCAGTGCGGAGGCAAACAGATCATAACAGCAGACGCAGAGAGGCGGTAACGAGCTGGGAAAAGAGTATCGTCGTCGCCCTGGTATGTATATCGATCGATGGCGCGGAACACAGCATCGATATCTAATAAAGGTGACCGCTCTCCGGTTCTCTCGTGTCGATTCTTTGTCCAGGAAGCTTCAGCGAGTACAGATAGCCACAGCTATAGACTACAACCGCTGATAAAAGAAGGTGTACTGTACAAAGCGAAGGTGCATTACACCGTAAAGTGCACAGACTTATATCCGAGGTGAGATAAAGATAACTGGGAAAAGTCTAGAAATAAACCGCCGGTCATCTGCGATAATGCGCTAAATGCTTCTATTCAGCAGCTCGTGCAGTAAGCAACGCTTCTACTGCTGATTTTGCTGATACTCTCTAAGAACCCAATTACCCTCCACTTTCTCTCATATCTCGGAAACGCCCCTCCGATTTTCTGTACCCTTCATTAATTATTAATCCAATTATTATCTATCTGTAGTTGAAAGATAGACGACGCTTAACATTCTCCCGCCTTTCTCGCAATCTGGGCTTCGATCTGCTCGTCTTTCCGTCATTATCAGAATGCAACATTTTCTATCATCACTATTATCAGCTCTACCACTCTTCTTGGTTGCTGTATCACGTTCAGAAGCCTATTTTCAAGTTGGTACCCAGCTGAAGTTCAATTACTTGTAAGTTGAATGGCTATAATAAAAAATAGCCAGAATATTCACGTAACAGTGAAGAATTACAATAAAAGCTGTTAGCATAGACCAACTATATAGTTAGTCTATGATGAAACGTAAGAACTACATAGATTTAATACATTTAAATGTTGGACATTTCAGGTAAAATGTATTAAAAAGTTGGAGCTAGAAACTGGAAACTATTTATGAGAGAAATCTCCATTAATCAAGGGATGCTGCAATCCAGGGTTGTAGTTAAGATCAAGTCGACCCACAAGATGAGCCAACAGATGTCCAGCTGGGAACGATTGATTGTTTCACTAAACGGGCGTGCTCAAATCGCAAATTAACCCAATTAGAAGGTAGCCGGTATACTGCGATTTATGAAGTTCCGTTAGATGAGTGAATAAATCAGGGGTGGCACGCGCTCACCAACCCTGTTATTAGGAACTTTGCGCCCTGTAGTTTTCACTGACCACCCTCCCACAATCCCACCCCCAATTGACCACTTCTATTAAAAATCCCTAAATACCGCTATTTACGATCGTCGCTTGCCGCTACTCTTCTATAAATCAAAATCGGTCCCAAAATCTAACGGTACCGCACGTTGCTGACACATTGGCTATCTTAGAATTAGTAATAATATACATAATATAATACTAAGGCATTACGATATTTCGTCCACTGAAGGTGGATGAAGAGATTAATCAAAGTTGATCATTAATAACTCTTATGTTTTTGTCGATGAAATAGTTCTATGCAGAAAAAACCTATTACCAAAGGTCTATTAGATTAAAAATTTGAACGCTTTCAGATTAATGAGTTTCGAATGCCCTTCTCAATGCATTTCAGTTTTACTTCAATGTTTTTGTTTGATGATGGAGAATTTTCATAGAATTTTGAAGAACAATCGAATGTAGCTGTCCAAGGAATTATTTTCCAAGATCCAGCAAAAAGTTGCATAAAGATGCTAATGTAATGTTTCGCATGACATACATGTTTCAGTTGAAATCCAAACAGTCGATAGGCTACTTTTATCTCAAGTAATAATTATTGCATCTAGTATTCCAGTCACCTGCAGTAGCCTATCCATATGAGGCTCATTTCATAAATGAGAAATGTAAATTCATAAGTGAGAAAGTGAGAAGCTTTTTTGTAAGTGAAAAGCGTTTTTAACGCAAAATAAAAAATACAACTAGAGAACAATAATACTGTATTATTCTTTGAAACGCTAATAATAATAACCAATTGGTCTGAAGGCAGGATCCGTCGAGAGTATTTGATTTTTTTTAGGATGATACCAACATGAGCTCTAGGCTTGTGCGTGAGTAATGAGAGGGGTGATGATAGGAGATTTCAAAGATTACTTTTTATGCAGACTTTAAAGTCTCCTCCGAAAGATGGGAGTGACCCGAGAAAATTACAAGCTAATTGCAATTATTGAATTACAAGCTAATTATGTAAGATGGGAGAGAATTTCCAAAAATTGTAAAAGATGGGAGTGACCCGAGAAAATTACAAGCTAATTGCAATTATTGAATTACAAGCTAATTATGTAAGATGGGAGAGAATTTCCAAAAATTGTAAAAAATTAGGCCTACTCTCTGAATGTTCAAGATTATAAACTAAACAACATTTGAACTTATGTTGTTGTAAGCTTTGCATTGGTGAGAAGTCAAGTGTCGGTCGGCAGTGGAAAGTGTTTGACGAAAGTTTTTTTTTGCCAAACAGTTGTTGAAGATGAGGGAGGCGGAGGAAGGGGTGTGAGTGAGGATGGTAGCCGATCGTAGAGCAGGGATTTGATTGGATCGGTCACGTGACTGCCAGGTACAGGCCGAGATTTTGTGTCTTCCGCGGAAGCTGGGAGACTTCAGTCTGATCTCGGTCGGCCTTGCTGTTGCTGCTGACTGCTCCCCAAGAAGCTGAATCCACTGCCGGCTGCCGGCTCCTCACGTGATTGTAGAACACTCGTCAATCTCCTCTTTGACCAACTCCTGTGCTTGCTAGCCACTATCCAGTATATCACTGAGGCCCCGAGTGAAAACTATTACACAATTCAATTGTTTTTCAAACAACTAGTGCAAACAACAATCTACCCACGTTTTGCTCACAATCGCTGATAACGCCGATATCGTACTTCAGGCAGACTTTACTTTCGATTGATACTTGTATTTATATTGTAAACATTGTTATTCTTCCATCAGAGACTTCGTAAATACCTCAATTTACAAAGACGTTACTTGCTAATCAGTGTCACGAAACCCGTCTTTGTTGTGTACGAATCAGGACTCTGCTTTAATATAGTTTGTTGAAATAGCAAGATATCATAAGCTTTTCAACGATGGATCTGAAGATTTGTCACAGCTATTAAGAATGACTTTATCTACGAGCATCACCTGAGACGATGATGGTGACTCTTACCACGGGAACTTTGTGACAATAGTGATAAACATCTTAGTGAATCTATTGCGCTTGATCTGCAAATATAAAATCCTTTATGCATATTCTATGACTTCAAATGTTTTCCGAGGTTATTGGCTTATCATTTTCTGATCACAGTGACACTTATTGCAAAGACTTTGTGGAAATACAGACATTTACTCATTGAATCTCTCATATTCAAACAACAAATGACCAAATCCTTGTAATAGATAACGTACATAGCAGTGCATCTATCAGACACGTAATTCTCACAATAATTGATGATAGCATTATTATCGCACTTTGGACAACAAGACTTTATTGATAGTAATATTATATAGATCACATGGAGAATCTCGTTATCTCTCTCTGAGACTCTTGTTTGATCTAATCCTTGTGATACATAAAGAACATAGCAGTGAATGACCATAAACTTTTTAATAAACTGTGAAATCTGACAAACTTTGAAATAGCCTACTCGGGACTTGAAAATGGACGATTTTATTTGTGAATGATAACCTTTGGTGCTACCTGAATTTGAGTCAACTGTATAATGTTGTCAGAGAAGTGACATCTTCAGTAGTTTTCTATTTGGACAGTAATAATGTACCGTGCTCCATCGCAGTGGTACTCGGCCGCGGATGGCAGTTCGGACGGTTGTCACAGTCCAGCATCAAGTCCAGACAGTTTCTACGCTGCCACTCCATCACCTCCCACTGCTGTCATGAGGAAGGACACGTTCTATCATGACAACTACAAAGTGTCGCATGACAACTACAAAGTGTCGCACGATAACTACAAAGTGTCGCATGACAACTACAAACCAAACAACGCCAAAGACGACTTCCTGGGAGCTGGTGCGTTCTGGAGCGATCGAACACAACAGTCGTCGTGGGGTCAACCGACCGCTTCGACGTCCTCCTGTCAAGCTCCGGACGCCTTCTCTCCGACGCCTGACGTCATCCGTCGCCGACGCCTGGCCGCCAACGCACGCGAGCGACGACGCATGAATAGTCTGAACGACGCGTTCGACCGACTGCGAGACGTTGTTCCGTCGCTAGGCAACGACCGAAAACTGTCCAAGTTCGAAACACTGCAGATGGCGCAAACCTACATATCGGCGCTTCACGAGCTGCTGCAGAGGGATTGAGAGCGAACCACCCTGTAAATAGGTAATTTATTGTTCCTAATTTATTGTGATTCATATAGGGTTAGTTGTGGATGAAGGAATCTCAGCTAAACTGAAAGAAATTTCCTTGCCTTGAAGAAATTTATAGAAGGACTTCTTCTTTAGAATAACTTCTTATTCGGAATGACTTCCTATTCAGAACGACTTGTTCTTTAGAATGAGTTCTTATCTAAAATGAGTTCTTCTTTGGAATGAATGATTTATAATTTTATTGACTATGAAAATTTAATATTCCTATTAATCTAACGGCCAGTTGCAGGGAATTTCAATTGAATCTAACCACGGAAAATAATGATGACATTGTGTTAACGTCAAAATCCTTCATTGTTCATTCTTGTTGTATTTGTTCCGTTACATGACGTCATTTCACAGCGGTTAATATTGGATGTTTGTGCAAATGGCCGTAACATTTTTATATAGCTATAGAGGAATGATTCAAAAATAATTTATACTTTTCTTATATATTTGAAAATGTCCATAGTTATATTTTTCTTTGGCACACAATGCTTTTCTAAAGTGTCTATGACATATTCTACACTTTCCGTTCCTAAGTCATCTTTTATTGAATTGTAGAACTTCAGACTACCCAAATATGTGTTATGAAACATTATAACTTTATAATCATCTCAATCAACCTATGAGAAGTCAGCTTTGATAAGTGATCTTTTTTCAAATAAAATCAAAATTTTATCGATCAAAAAATGTTTTTAATAGCCTATAATGAACTAAATTATTCATAGCATAATGCAGTACAACACAAAGAGAGTTCATGCCTCATGAAATTGAAAATAAGTTGGAATTAATTATATTTACGAAACAAAGATAATGCATGTCCCAAGTCCTTCTATATTAGAAATTAAATTAATGAATAAATATATTCCGTTAAGATCTTATGTGTTGGAGATTTCTCCAATCCAAAAATATTTTCTACGTTCAACAAGATAGGCTATTTTATTAGTGTGTAAGCAGACATAACTTGTAATGTATTTTATTTATTAATTTTGATCTCAACAGTTTTTTTACTTGCAACGTATGCAACATACATTTTAATCAACCAAATACCCTAGTATATGATGATGAAAAATATAACAATTATTTATTTTTGTAATAATCCGCCTCAATTTGTTCCTTATTTATCGAAATTGTATCAAGAAAGCTGAATTCTAGCTCAGCAAATCAAATGAGAGCAACAGCAAAATCAATAATTATAAAAAAATTATGATTTAAATCATCCTTCCAAGTGCCGGATTGATGTAAAAATTATTCCATTCCATTTAAATACAAATTTGATTGCATAATACATTTTGGTTTTGAACATTTTTACAATAATTTATGCGAGTTCTTCCCTACATAAATATAAAATCATTTAACTTGGTTTCTATTCTTCGAACAACAAAAACGTGAAGCCTCCTTATAAATAGAACCTCTGTGAGTTCTACAGATCCTATTAGAAACTTTCAATAAAAAAAAAACATTTACAGTGAATAATTTTTCAACCATTTCGAAATAATGTTTCCTCTGGTGAAGTTATTGTTATCAGTTATCACCATTTTTAAGTCCAAATTTTTCGTGTGCGAACAAATAAGTAGATTTTTTATGAGCTGCTTAAATATTTTGAATTATGTACTTGTCAAGCAAAATAATGATAAGACTGAGTTTTATTGTCTTTCTAAAAAGTTATTACTTTTGATAAAATTTGGCTTCAACGTCTTGAGTTATTGTTAACTATAAATTTTCAGTCCAACTGAACTATATCATGTTGATTTATATCTAATCAAGATAGAAAATACTAAAATAATGGAGTGGTTTTTGAAAATCTTTTCTCTTTGGTAGATAATGTATTGTCTAACTATAACTAGACAATAAAATTTTTCAAAGCTTCACAAAATAATATGGAAACAATATAATTGAAAAAAAAGATAAATTGAGGATATTTCATTCAGTAGAAATATAGCACTCATGGTAAACTATTAAGTTGTTGTATTCCAGAAGAAATAACCCCTCAACATGCAATTATTTTCTATCGAAAGAGACAAGATGTGTTTGATGATCTACGAAAAATACTTCCATTGACATATTTTTGTAATATAATTTTATTATATTAATCATTATTTATATTATAAATTCGAGACCATAGAATTCAGAATCAGAATCTTTTAAAAAATTGTTACTTTGAATGGCAAATTAAAATTTTATTAGAATAAAAGTGAATTGATATGTTGTAGGTTTCCTGTGGTTAAATTTTTAATGTTTAATCTTCACACATTATGATTATGAACAAAAATCTCCAAGTTCACTTAGGAGTTGAACATTTTTTCTAATATAGTTTCATTCTCTCTTGTATATGTTTTCAAATTGAATTGGTAAACTATGAGTTTTCAGCTGATATCTTGTTAACTATTCAAAAAATTATAATGATCAATATATTTCCAATAAATATGGAAATAAATACTAGGCCTTATATTTTATCATAGAATAGCATTGTTCAATCTTGGATGAGCAACATTCTGTTATTTGCTATACTTTGTGATTTTTAAATGAATTAATATTGTTATAATGAAAAAATATGTTTTAGTTGAGTTCTTTACTCTAGCAAGTGGAAGGAATTGAAAAACTATTTAATGTGCCTTTCTTCGTTCATAAGACTGATTTTTTAAAACAAAATAAGGAATTTTAGTTAATAAGGATCGTTGAATATATTAGATATGAGCTTTTATGGTATGTAAATATTCTGTAAGTAATATCATTGTTGATTGTAAAAAAGTTATTTTTGTGTAAATAAACTTGAATTTTTAATATTCTCGAAAAAAATTATTCTCCAATAGTTCCATTACATGAGACCATATTTTCCAATAGAAGTACTTCAATATTGTTCGTTTTTGTAGAGAATCACATCTCTAAAGATTTTTGCAATAATGTCTATACAATGATCAATAAAACTCCAATTAATGTCTTGTACAACTACGGAAATGAATACTAGGCCTTATATTTTCATGTAATAGCATTTTTCAATATAGGATGAGCAACAATCTTGATAATTATTATCTTAATCTTCATCTATAATAATGCAATAATGTTTATACGAAGTTTATTTACAAAATAGAAGTACTGTTTTTATAATATACTTTTGAACTGAGACTTATACCAACGAAAACGGCATAAACAAATAGTTAGATATTTTTTACCATCTCAATTTCTCAATTATTTTTCAACAACGATTCTTACTTGAAATACTCACTTTCTATTAAGTAATATATGCTATAAAATAGAGAAAAGAATTATGTAATGGGATAATAATTAGAGATATGTTATCTATTTCTACTTAGTAAAATGTAATTTACAAAAAAAGTTTTACAATGTAGATGAGGACATGAGCGTCGTACCAGAGAGTATAGAAGAAGAATTTTACTTCTATTCTGTCTGCATCGGACTTGGAATTCAGTGTTTAAAGAAACAATATCGTGACAATATATAGACAAAATATCGTGATATATTCCATTATGAAACAATTATTCTTCAATATTTCTGTAAAGAGTATTTATAACGAGCTTATCCCATTCAGCGCAAAGCGCCGCTCACTTGAATTTTCTAAAATTCTTATTTTGACTATCTGTTGCTGACAGCAGCTCAGTAATACCATTCCTACCTTGTACAGATGGCTATTAATTATAGTCACTGTACTACTTTTAGAAAAACTTTTCTAAGCTCTATCTATAGAGGGTTTAACAAACTAACCCCAGTACATTTGATAACTTAGCACATTTTAATGCCAACAGATAGTGCCACAGGTAGCTATCTAAAATTGAATCATCAATTTTGTCCCATTTAAAATGATTATTTTTAAAAAACAAATAGAGCCTACAAACATTTTTTGTGTTTTTTTTGTTAGTTTTATAGTTGCTCAGTTTCACTTGTTTTCTGTCTGTTTATAGATCCAAATACCAAGGACAGATTAAATAGTGAAAGTCTACTGTATGATAAAAAGAAATCTTGTTCATCTTCATGTTATGTCTTGAATCTTGCAGTGGAACTGGAGCTCCCATGAAAAAATAACAAATCTAAAAATAATTCGGGGTTTTAAAAATAATTCGGAAATAGGTGATTATTGTTAGGTACTTCTGTCAGTCTTGATTATGCAGGATGCTTGAATAAGCCGGGTAGTGGTTATGGTATCTAGCTTTATCATGGTAACTTATCAATGAATCATTAATAGATACACCACTTTTGCTTTCTTTGCTGCGTGCATCCCACATAGAACTACTCTACATATATTACTATGATATAAGTATTCCATCATGGAGGCTCATGTAAGTATATTATCTATAATATGGTGTCGTGACTTAAAGAAACTCCTCTTCCTGTATTTTTGGTTTTCGAACACAGGTGCTACCCTGCCGATATCTACATGACAAAGATCCTTTTCACTCTCTTTTATCGGAAAGGAACTGTTTCGAAGCTATTAATTTGTTCCCATGAGTTAGCTGCTGTTTTTTCTCTCAAACTGAATCTATCCGTTGCTGGATTCCCATTCATTCATCTCGAGTCAAACCTGGTAGAGAAAGAGTTGTGTTGGGTTGGGGTGTATTCGATCAGCTTCCGCCAGATGCTTTTGTCTCGAGAAAACTCTCATGAGAACATCATCATAATTGAGAAATCACTTCTGATCTTGTCTAAGCATGGATTAATGAAGATGCATCCCTTTTCCCTTTACAGTAGAGAAATGCTGATTTGGGAATACAGTAGCATTAAACTCCAAATTAGAATAATTGATATAGTATAATAATGGGTAATGATTATAATGAAATATAAAATGCAAAATAGCTCATGTTAGAAAATTAATATAAGAAGTTGCATAACCAATCTGAGAAGGTTTTAGAAATATAAGTAGATTGTGATTGTAGGCCAACAATGAAATTACGGGACAAATTTCACTAGAAGCATTACTTCGATTGGAGTATTTCAGTTGTTGCAAACGTTGATTGGAAATGTTTTTGAATTGAAACTCATCATGTATTGAAATCATTGTGTAACCTTCTCATTCAAAAAAATTAACTCACATTCAACATGGCAGTTTAAAAAATGACGAACTAGATTCTTAAAGTGACAGTTGAGTAGTATTTTTAGTTGGATCCCCAATGACACCTATCGGAAAATTACCTGTGTGTATGTAATATCAATCCTTTCTCAAACTTTTACCTGCTCTGTATAAAATAGTTCAGATGCAATCATTCCATCCTCCCTGAATTTCTATCAGGCAAATTCTTTCAGGGTTTATTGAACATGTGAAGTGTTAATCAAATAACTACAGAACATACATGCAAATTTTTCCAGTAAGCTATTGTGAGCGAATAGAAATTAATGGAGTAGCACAGTGTTTATGGATATATCAGTTCTAAGCAGAGCCCTTGGCGAGCGCTCCATCTTCCATCATCGCATAGTTAGTTGGCTCAATTCAGACTATTTTTTACGGCGATTTTTTCGACCAGCAGCAATCTTTAGTTCGGCATCTCGCCGCTTACCGCTGCAATTCGGAGGGCGTCCATTTAATCAGCGCCTTCTATTCCTCGTTCAGGCACGGACAATAAATTGCCAGTTGGCTGAAAACTGATGCCGGACCGTTGACCCGATGCTTATGGGGCTATCAGCATCTTACCTCAGCATCATGTCTCACTTGGGCTATTATTGCGCCCTCGAAGCACGTACGCGTCGAACGCGTTACCTGCTCTTGTTAGCACTGATTGTATTAGATAGGTAATCGATACAGGGGATGCTATCTTTACAACTTAATGCATTTTGTAGAAAAAGGTCAATTCCTCAATTTTCAGTAACCGAATAATCGTTTTGCATTCGAAGTTCAATGATCATAATAGCACATTACATTGAGTACAGTGGGTGTGGGCCCAAGGTTTGTATAGCTTATTTACAAGCTTGCAGTGGGACCACAGTGGGAATAAGTTTAACCTAAGACAATATTATCTATAAAGTAGTTATATTGTTAAGTAGTTATATTACTATTAAGTACTTTAATTGTCTTTGGTTAAAGTCTCTAGCCAAATTTCATTTAAAATGACTGGGTAAATTATAGTAGAATAAAAATATTGATCTCATTATTTATATTGATTAATATTGAATAAGAATATTTTATCACGGATTGCTTTCTGAATGGAAAGTATTGATTATACTAAGGTGTAAATAAGACATGATTATTGAACATGAATTGGAACATAATCGTCATTCAGACAATTCACTTGATTAAATAATTCTGAAAGCGATTGAATTGACGTCCATTTATACTTTAACAATATCGTATTTGGTTTGCTTGATTGAAGTAGGCCTAATATTGAATAGATTATAATGAGACTGAATACAACAATTTAGATGTAGGCTATTTATTTCTTGCTATAACTCTAGTATAACAAAATTAGCCACGCTGAATCTTGCCCTTTTTGAAACAAGGAAATTCTGCCACTGACACTGATCATAACAATCCATCTTCAATCTTATTTTCTCTATATTCTACTAGAAGTTCAAATCAGGCAACCGTAACCAAATAGCTGAACACTAGTTCTCTTAATTATACAAATTTCTGAAACCTGCTTCATGAAAATTAAGAAGTCCTGTAGAGGAAAAAGGCAGTCACACATTATACATGACCGCAAACATGACTGCTTTGTAAAAAAATATTTGTCCAGTATTTGAACCCAGCCTTTTTCCTGTGTTACAGGACTTATGAAATTTGATGAAACTGGCTTGCTATAATGGTAAACAGCATCCAGCGATTACCAGAGACATCTGCGTGATGTGCTGCTTCTATTATAATTTTTGCTATGGAATATATGGTTTCAGCTTAGTTTATGATAAAAACGGTAGTGTTCTCGGGGCGTTTCGGGAAAGAAGCGTCAGCTAGTGGACGATTTGTGAAGTATAAGTGAATATTTTGGCGGCAACAATGGGAGCACAGAAGCGAAACATAAAAAGAAGAAGACGTTGCTGAGGTAGCCTCCTCGGTAGGAGCAGTTTATTAGAGAGCGCCCTAGCAGGTGATGGGCTTTGTTATTGTCCGAATGCTAAAATTTGTGGTTTTTGGCTCGTGGCCGGTGTGACAGTGATAGGCGTCTGAAAGGGACCTCCGTCGTTGACGCGCCCTCTTATTACCGACCGGCTATTATTTTGTTGTTGTAACTTACGTTCAATTAGCGCTTCGCTCGAAAGAGATCTTAGACAAAGTGCCGGTCATTGTATTCAACAGAAAGTACAACACTCTTCGTGAAATTTTTCACTATTCAATTTCCATCGCTTGAAAGAAACAACAAGTTACAATGAAAAAACGACCAGAAGCTTCCCAAATTCGACTCTTGCAAATGAGGCCATTACACTGAAACGTCGGCTTCCTGATCTTTGTTATAAACCCCTTTTATTTCCAGGGGCCCACTTTGAAATTATAATTATCGGATATTCGTCTTACGAGATACGTTTAACTACCTTTCGTAAAAAGAAGACTAATAGCCTCTTCACTTCTGTCTTATTTGAAAACACAAATAGCCTAAACTCGATTGTAGTCTAACACGGCCCAAAGTTGCTTGAAAATCCAACTGAATTTAACCATCATGAAACAACTTTGTTGCATCTGTATCAGATTCATTCACTGGTTCTCTTTGCATGGGTTCCGTTAGATGACATCATTTTAAGGCGGTTGAAGTCTATTGAATTTCTGTGCTACTGGCCAAAAATAATTTTTTAAATGATGAACTCAGTTTTGGTATTAAAAAATAATCACATAGTTATTTTTACTCTCACTTTTCAATCTAACCAGACTTCATGTGAATGACGAAAAGTCTCGATCACTGCATCTATGATATCATGACAATTGAGGACCTGAGAGGCAAAGGGGTACAAGTGATTTTTTTTATGAAAGCATGACAGTATTCTCTTCAATGCATTCCCTGAATTTTGAATACATTTCTTGATCTACCAGATTCATTATCGCCTTCATTCGAATGGTTTCTTGAAATAATAAGATGAAAATGACAGATAAAGACTTGAAAATGAAAAGCTGTAACGAATACATAGACAGCAATCATTAATGAAAACATAAAAGACGTTTCCTGAGATTGGCGACGTTTCAGTATGTTTTTTAGATCACTATAACAAATCCATGGAAAACCCATGATTGATGATAAAAAACGATCAAGATCATTATCAAAGCGATAAAATAATATGGCTACTGTATTTGATTTGCGCATTATTTGTCAAAGATCATTTCATGATATTTTTTAGTTTCACACTATTGCAAGCACTACAAGCATTGAAAACCCCGATTGAGTGTTGGAAAATTGGAAAATAGAACCAAGATTGTTGGTGTAATTTATTGAAAGATTGGAACTATACTAAGAAAATCAGGCCAATAAGAAACTACCGGTGCGCGAAGACTGTCTTAGGTTTCCGACTCAAATAAGATAATAGGCCTGATATTGACAAAACTGTCTAATCACTGGAAGTTTCATGAAATCCTTGAGGTGGGCCTTCCTGTACAACAGATTAGTGATAGGCAGCCTAATCTAATTTTGAGCTTCACTTTTTTCCTTTTGGAAACCTATCGATACATATCGATTGGAACCCTTGTTCGAAATTACTTGCGGAACTTTATTGGACTGTTTTGGAGAAGTGTCAGAACGACAAAAAAGAATCAATAAGATACCTATCGAAGACCGGATGATCGTATCGTACTTTAATAATAGTAGCCCACTATTAGCCAGGGTAAGTTATGAGCGCTGGAAGACTGACACTGAACACCCGTGAACAAAGCTATAGAGGATAGACCATCGAATCTTTACATGGGATTTTAAATCACCATACATTTATAAATAAGTTCTTTGAACATCGATATTTTATTGGCATTCATAGGGCAATAATTAGCTTTTTTCAAAGATCTTGGAATTTTCAGTCTGAAACATCGATGTGTTATGGTAGAACATCAATGTTTCAATAAAAATTATCTACGATTCAACATCAATGTTTCAATAAAAATTATCTACGATTCAACATTGATGAATTGGTGTTGATGTGTTTTTGTTATCAATGTTTACTGCTTGATCTATGTATCCGATGAAATTTTGCCACGACTAGCTTCAAGTGAAAGAGTGTTGTCGATCGGTTCAGTCGGATCTGAAGTTGTTTGTGTCGAAGATGAAGCAGCGTCGCTTGCAGCCTATTATTCCGGGCATCGGATAATTACTGCGTGTGAATCGGAATACGAACAAACGTTTAGATTTTTTCAATTGCTCAGTGTGGAAGAGCAAATAGTTCGACCCGATTTAGATTAAGATCGTTGGCCTCTGCGAGCCGCCAGTAATGCTTGGCATCTGGCCTTGGTTGGCCGCCGCGCTACTGTCTCAAAACAATTACAGAAAATCACACAACAATCGGAATATTTGACTTTTTCTCCACAAAAACAACTTACAAGAATATTGGTTATTCACAAACAAAGTCAAAAGGATAACTTGAACAAAATGCGGGGTAATTGAGAAGGAGAAACAAGATAAATTTGTTATAATGGGTAAACATGCATAAAAAATTTCATAGCCTACTTTTAAGTAATAAGTAGCAAGTTGTTTACTTTGCTGAGACATGGAGTTGATTTGAATTACCTCATTCAAACGAATGAAGTGTGTATAGTGGCGAAGCGTGGTATACTTATTTGGTCATATATTCCTATAAGGAATACAGAGTGTTTCAGAAGTAGTGTCGAACATTTTAGGGTATTGTTCCTGGATGATAGGAGACTATAAATGTCGTATTTGAAGTGTCCAAAACTCAACGGTTATCCTTATAGCTGCCATTATGTTTTTTCACTTAGGAATTTTTATCTCAAGAACGAAATGTTGTATTGATCAGAAATTTGGCATGAATATTTATGCTATAAAGATTCAACTTAAAAAAATGAAATAAAAAATTTTCGATGTAAATTTTCAAAATGTCGGCCATTTTAAATTTTTGATGGCAAATTTCACGAAAACCGTTCACTTTACAGAAAATTTATTTGGAAAGAAGTTATTCTTGTACATTTTCTGAAAAATTCGCGAGTTCACAACCCCCATCCATTGTGTGTATCGTCATCGTGTGATTATCATCATTGCTTTAATGTCTATTGAAGGAAAGTATCATCTATTCAACCCAGTTCTTGAAACTAATACTATCATGAATGAATAATCAATTGAATTTGTCACACATTTTGAAAAGACAAATTTGTATATTGGGATGGTTTGAGGTGCTCCATTTTTCAGTAAAACTTATCCCACTTTCAATCGTAAAAAAACAATTATTTTGAAACATTGAAACCATTGATGTTTCAGGTTGAAATTCTCATTCTATTTAGTCCAGAGAAATCCTGCAATCCTCTCCGTTCTGATACTACTTAACTGGTACTTTAGAAAAGTCGTTGAATAATACAGGCAGAAAAATCTTATAAAATATTGTGAATATATCCAGAACAAACTCTCCACGATCTCCACTCCACTTTCCCTGACGACTTCTTTTGTGGTCTTGCATACATATCTCCTCATGGTCTTGCAAGGTTATTAAACTTTTGAGAAAGCGTCCCTCAATTCTGTTAAAGTATTGAGAGAATCCCTAAAATATTGCACAGTGTTCGTCGACGCCAATATTGTTAGATTTTGAGGCTGGCTTCTGCTAGTTGGCGGTTGCTGGAAGCGGTGAATGTGAGCTGTTAAAAAGAGAAGAAGCTTAGCTGGTGGCTGCAGGTCATCTTAGCAGAACATGATAGTGATATTGGACTCCTGAACACGGCTAAGGCACGAGTCCAGTGGCCTCCCCCCCAACACCACTTCCCCCCTTTAACCACTCTTATCTTGAGCTCTCATATTTCGCCTTCTCCTGCAGCCAAAAAGGGCGTCGGGCGGTACTGGGCAATTTGCGCTGACGCTATCTTTTTGCTGCTTTTCGCTCACTCACTTACTCACACGCGCACTATCTCTTCGAACTTATTTCGGCTAGCGCATTCATGGCATAAGGCTTTAGGCTCTTCTGAGACTAACCAATAAGTGTAGCTACTCAAGTCGAGGTGAACGTAAAATAATCGTGTTGGTTATCTTGAAGCATTTACGATGAGAATATTTATTACGTTTTCGTATTTATTATTATAAGAATAACTTTGAAAATTTCAGAATTTCTTGAAGATTGACTAACTTTTGAAAATTGCGGTTGAATTGTGCAATATTAATATCCTAGAAAGCAACTTCGATATTGATTAAAAAGATGCATCTTTATTATGCCAAGTGCCAAATTTCAGCTTGATCCGTCAAGTATTCTAGGCGTGATGGACCTACAGACAGACAGACACCATCTCAGTTTTATAATAAATTTCCAAACGCACTCGAAACAACAGTTTTCCAATAACGTATGCAAACCAGATTGCAATAAGTCAATAGTGAATTATCAATTGGTTGCTCTTTGTGCGATTTCATACTACTTTGTTCAAGTCAAAACAGTTGCGAGCGCAACATCAGTTGCTCTTTGTGCGCTTGGCCAGAGATACTTCAGAGCCTCTCCTCTTCTGTGGCTAGGCTTACTTACCTACTGAGCCCACTGTAAGCAACTCGCAAAACAACTGATCATACAAGTACAAATCTGAAAATGATCTTTTGAGAGTGAAGCGTGTAGCATATCTAACGCCTACACCTAGGGTCCCCTTCAAAAGTCTTGCCGTCTTATTACAGTATCTTAATTTCATATACAGAGAAATTTTTAGGCTAATCTTAACTATGATAAAATTGTGACTTTGTTTTTCGCTATTTGTTGTTTTTTAGCAATTATAACTTGCTATCTTGTTCGTATTTTATTGTTCGAAATTATTGTCTCGTTCTAAATTATTATTGGTCTCGAACAAAAATTAACAACAGGTACTAAACATTTTTGCGTTTATTACAAGTGATCATCGAACACTGTTTGTTGGATCAAATAGATTTTATTATATTGGGCTGCCCCAAGCAAGGTTTTTATTTAAATTTTAATCCAGTATTAGTACAATGCTAATCAAATGGGATCAGCTTATTCAAAATAGTTGATCCCAGTTGGTGCCATCCAACATCAGAGACTTATTTATCACTTTTTCACTTCACCACTTCAATTTTCATAAATGCTGAAGAGCTAGAACGCGATACTTTGCTAGGTGTCTATATTGTTCTTTACTATCTCTTACTCTTGTAACGTTTCCACAAACTATAAAATGAAGGACCAATACTTTGACCTTGTATCTTGGCTATCAGACAGGGGTGATTGCTCTGTACAGAGAGCCACAGAACGGAAATGGGCAACTGACTGTCTGTCGATGGAGTGGTGATGATAAGAGTGGGGGCGGGGGAGGTATGATACGAGTGGGGTTTTTGGGGGCAGAAGGCAAATTGGGCACTGCTCAGCCATCTGCTAGCCATCCAGTGGGCAGGTGCCCCAATGCAGATTTGCACTACCATCGCCACCCTTACAAGCTACTTAAACTGACTCAAATTACTCATTTTTCAAGGCTTATGTAGTTGAAAAATGAAGGATATAAATCACCAGTGAGTTGGTGTATGTAAATTATGTATGTATGTTGCATACTGAAATTGAATCATACATGTTCAATGTATTGGGATATCATTTATATTATAGAAATTTTGATGATATTGATGTAATATTTTATTTACCATTATGATAAATGATAATCGTTATTGTAATAGTTGAATGCATTGTATAACTCAATATTTTGATATGATTGTATATGAATTAAATTATTGGAATTATATGAATATTATATGATTTAGTTGAGATTTTTTATGTTATCTGGATATTAGATTTTTTGGGAGCCCATGAACAAACGACAAAGTTTGTTTAGAATAGAAACTGTCATGAATAATGATACCATTAATTTGGGGAATTATTAGCTTATTCATTTGGACAAATCCGTTTGATCATGTTCTTGAATTCTCATAAAGAAATAAAAAAGTGTTCGAATCTTCCAACTCAATAATTCATATTTGAAAACCATGAACTTGTTGATTAACCATGTTAATTATTTACACTTTACAATAATTTATCTGCAAATTTCACTCTCTGGTAAACCTTTTAACGTAAACATAATATCTCTTAACTCCTCTTGTCTCCTGCTCCTCCCCTAACGGGTAGAAGTAAGCGTAAAGTCTGCATTAGTTGAGAAGTTGACCCAGCTTTGAGGAGCATCACACAACTTTCAGTGCAAGGAGTATTATGGTGAATACCAGCTGGTGTCGTCACGGATCGGTGATTTCTCTCCTTTGGGGGGGGGGGATGGTAAAGGGGGAAGGGGGTCAGGGTTCGAGTTTAGCATCGACAAGGGTTGACATTTAGGAAGCGCGCTCATCATCTCATTCAAGCGCAGCTACCGATGCGTGATGCTATTTTAATGAGAGGGTGCTTGACGCCAGCTACAATTTCCTATTATAATTCAACGCTCCTATAAACTCCTACCACTGTGCTAATAATTAAAAGCTTATTGATTTAGTTCATATCCTATTAACAAGATCTATTGAGCCTCAAGGAGTATTCTGGGTCAAATAATTTGAATTTCCTTTACGACCGACCATAACTGAACATACTAACTTGAATTTACTGAAATTACTTCACATTAGTAATGAGCAATAGACATTGATTTGAAATAGTGTTGTATATTAATTGTTACGTGACAAACCAGGTTACTGGAACTGGAGAAGGAGTTGCATTGAAGGTTGCATTGTGAGGTCTTATTTGTTTTCTACTTTAAAGATTATTTTGAACAATTTGCTGGAGAACTTATTGATGAGGGATCTCTTTTGATGGGTGATTTGGATTGATACCACGATCGGAAAGTCCAGTATTTTATAGTTAGTGTTGTATCTGTTTTTGATGCTGTGAGATGAAATACAACTTCTTTGACTTGCTTTAATTCCAAATTAAACTCCATATCTAAATTCAAAATACTTTAGGTAAATACAAAATACTAGTCGTAGGTAAAACGTTTCGACTTCTAGCATTGGCAAACTTACACACTACTCATCTCACTGCTTGAGATTTTGATGACACGTTATGAACTTTCATTAGACTTATAGTCGTTTGAAGGAGTTTTACGTTCAGAAAATTCCCTATCTTCTCCCTAGCCATCTATCTTAATGCTTGAATAGATCTTTACTTTAGTGACTATCTTTAATGATGAGTTTACATCATCACATCCTTAAAAATAAGGGAGTATAAATACAGAAGTCAATCCAAATTTTTATCTCAATAACAATAATATTATTGTAATTATTCTTTGATGAAACCCAACATAAAATTGTCCTGTATATAATATCAATATTTCGACTTTTAATGTGATTGAATTCAGAAATTGAAGAAGTTTTGGGTGATTTCCGGTTCCTCTCTCCTAAATATTGTATTGTATTTGTTCAATTGCTCTTATAATAATGATAATATAATAATCATGAATGAATCATTATTTCATCTTATCAATCATAACTGTTGAATTTCAAATGTAAGTTTCCGAAATTACTCTAAAAAATACCACTTTCCTAGAAAAAGCTAGCCAGGTGGTAGCTATTAGGATTGATGCATAATTTGCCTTTCAAACAGCTCTGGGATGGCTGGTCACGTGACACGTTTGGCACGCGACCAACATAGCTTCCGGTTTCACCTTCTTCCGGTTTTCACCCTCGATGACAGACAGTACTGACCATCTCTGGTTCCGGCAAAATGCGCTCATCTTTGGGGGAAAGAAAGAGATTCTTCACACGCCAACGATTTCAGTCTGTTGCACTCCAGAAATTGAGACCTAACTTCTAGAATATACTGGAAAGACTCCATCTGCGTACGAGTAACGTTCTTCCCATCTGATGTGAGGGTGGTGGTGGTGATGGTTGAGAAACCAGATCAAATTAATAAGGGTGAGTCTACTGTTAGTAACACCCGCAGCTTGTGACCAGCCAAGCGTTAGCTGCACCGGGGGTATTTATTATAACGCTCCAAACCAGCAACACACTTACAGTTAATGGTAATTATTGTGATTGAAGTTGATAACTGATGCAAATTACTATGGATGAGGAGTTCTCAATTGAAATTAGTGGATCTTGATCTCAACTTTTGATGTAGAGGAGTTTCGGATTGATGCTCAAATAATATATTCAACAGTTATTGCAGACAACCGTCGTTACTGAGACTGATGGAAATTCAATCCTTAAGTTGGAAATGGATCCTTAGAATCGACATCGAAGCTACTTACAATTTCAATAATAAAATTTGATCCCAAGAATACCAAACATGACTTTATTGTTTTTATCAAGGAGTGGAGTATGCAGCAATCAAATTCTATATGATAAGTCATTAATTCGCTAATCATCAAGTCTAAATATCAAGATAAATATTACGAGTGGAAAACACATACGTCTACACATAGTATTAAGTATCATAATAGATACAGTATTATTAATAAAATGAATATCACATAGGATTAGATACCATTATAATAGTGAAGTCTTCTTGAAGAAATAGAGCTTCATGTCAATGCATATAAAGTTTTCTTCACTTTCTATTTTTGGAAGTAAAGCATTGTTCTACATTTCGACACTAATATATTATTTAATCAAAAGAAATCAGAAACTGTTTCAGAGAGATGAAACTATTCTAGATATCTCCAAATCACTGTTGCATAGGACAGTTTAGTTTGGTTATTGCTAGATCTTATTCATTATTTCTGTTGTTTTACCTAATTTTTCTGTACATATTCCTCCGACACTTCTTCTCTTACTCCTTTCACTAATCTTCTGTTTTTGTTCTTCTTCTTCTTCTTCTTCTTCTTCTTCTTCTTCTTCTTCTTCTTCTTCTTCTTATTATTTATACGTTTGATTTTTGTAGATTTGACTTTCCTGTTCATATTCCTCCGATACTTCTATGCCTATACTTTACTCCTTCCAGAACTTTTTTCATTTTCTTTTTACTCTTCTTCTTCTTTTTCTTCTTCTTTTTCTCATTCTTCTTTTTCTTCTTTTCTTACTATCTTTAAATTTCTCCTCCTTCTTCTTCATTGCACTCTTATTCATATACGTGTGAGCAACGTTATTAGCGTGACCACGGTTCGACAGGCCTAATTGCATGAGTGCCTGCCCTTTCCCAGTTATTGTTCACCCATTCCCGGTGGTAGAAGCCCCGAAGGAGCTGGCAATAGTTATCAGAGCAGAGGCACGCTCTGACTAGGACCGCAACACGAAGGGTTGTTTGCTTTGATAAATGTACCCGAAACGAAACCAAATTGAAATAGATCATCTTTCGAAGGGTTTTTGATTTTCAATTTCAGCCGGGGAAGGAAGTGATGGTGCGTGTCTGATGGGTGCGGGAGCCGAAAAAAGGAATCTCACACTACTTTTTTCACACTCATGGACCAGATAGAAGTACCCAGTAAATACGTTTTCCAGTAAAAAGTAACTTTTTCTGACCGCCTTCAGCTGTTTATCACCTCGTGTAAAGCGCGTTACGCATATTAAACGACTAACGGTTGATCATGACAACGAAACGCTGCTTGCTATTGGCTGAATCACTCATGACTGCCGTTGAAAGCATCATTTACCTACCACCTTGTTACCGATCCAACATCTGACTACGGTAGTTGGTGCCTTCAAGTATCTATCTCGAACTTGACACGAAGGGGATTCAAATTACAAGATGACACCTTTGGGGTGTGATTAGAAAGAAGCTGAGTCTTGAAGGCATTTCATATTCATTTAAAAATAGTAGAAATAAGAAGGTTTTGACGATTTGAGAACAAAAAAGTTGAAGGGAAGAAAGGATGTGAGTTTTCTACCCTACCTGTTCAGGTGCATTGGATTCTTCTAATGAAATCCATGATGAAAATTCCATAATAAATAAAATTAGTAGTAGGTGCTCTGGACTTTTCTACTGTTTAGCAAAATTGTTTGTTGAGACTTTATTGGACGTGAGTATGATTCAAAATACTGTACAACCATCTACTCAACCATTCAAAATACTTATCTGTCTAATGAGGTGAGATACTCAAATTTTTTCTGTAGATAATACAATGAGTAGCAAGGAACTGTTAACAAGTGTGAAGTTTTCTATTCTCAGAAAGTTCTTGCATTCCATTCAGTTAACCGATTGAATACAATGCCATCGTTTAGGAGTTAGAGATTCATAAAAAAATTGGAATACTGTACTGGTAACTATAAGTATTTGATAGTAATATTTTATAGGTAATAAATTGGTGAACATCGTGTATTTATTCTCAATGAATTCACTGCTTTAATATTGTTATTGTATGAAGTGAGTTTATAATTTATTAGCGTGGAAGTGAAGGGTTCATTGCCTGCAAGAAGTCCTGAGAAAGTTGAATGATTTCAATTTCAATAGAACGGCCAGTCTCTTTCAGAAATTGTTCCAGCACAGTTTGACAACAATGGACCAGTGTTCAGACTAGTAATTAGCGTTGACTTGCTTAGCCGACACGCAAGTTTTGGGGATGTTGCATTATTTTCTCTTCTTTTGAACATTGCTAATTGCCAAGTCCGTTACAAGTGCACCTTTTTCAACTACCTTTTTTTGTAACCAACTGCGAATATAGAACAATACAGGAGCCTTCAATGAAGGCTACAATTATTTGAAGTTGTCTTCAATTGAAACAACGAGCAACAAAACAATTTTCTAAAGTTGGCTTCCATTCGTCTTTATTCTCGATGAGTCTTTTGGCAGTTCATAGTGCATTAGCCTTTTGGGAGTGAAATAAATACAACTGAAAAGATAGAACACAAGCTTAATAACATACCATTTCGACAACAAAAAAGAGTTTTATATGTAACTGTTATGTTCGTGATGACCGAAGAAAGGATGGAACCATGTCACTTATAACCAAACAAATTGCATGATTTTCAACTGTATTCCGAATACTGAACTTGTCTTTTGAAGTTGTGAACTTTGAAATCCTTTTGTATAGAAATCGGTTGGATTAGACTGAATTGGTCAGTCGCCATAGGCATTTCGTAATGAATTTCTGCCAATTCTATGAACTCACAATTCTAGATTGAAATACAAGGAATCTGATAATTATGTAATTGGTGCAAATTAAACTAAACTAAATTAGGTCATCTAATATAGTCTATTATCTAATAGTTATCACTATTAGGATAATAGTGATAACTAGTAGTAGGGATCTTCAATGCTCATACCTAATTTAGTTTAGTTTAATTTGCACCAAATAAGAGAATACAAAATCCATCAGAGCTTGGTAGTATATGCCGTTTCATAATAGAATAAGACAGTAAAATGTTATTCAAGCGATAGTACTATTTGAATTACTGGAACATTAAATTTTGAAAAAGTCAAACGTCTGTATTGCAGTAGCTTTAAACCAAATCAGCCATTGAGATTCAAGCCAACCACAGTGAAATACAGTCAGACGCCATGAAAATTCTCTCGCAATACGATTGGTCGTCCCACTAAGCCCAGCCCACGGCTGGCCACGCCTCCAGCCAATCACAAGCAAGCAAATGAGACAGCAATGGAGTTGCCTGTTAGTTTCCTATTTTGTTGATAGATGGCGTTGGAGAGAAGAAGAAGAAGAAGAAGAAGATGAAGGAGAAGAAGAAGAAGAAGAAAAGAAGAAGAAGAAGAAGAAGAAGAAGAAGAAGAAGAAGAAGAAGAAGAAGAAGAAGAAGAAGAAGAAGAAGAAGAAGAAGAAGAAGAAGAAGAAAAAAAGAAGAAGAAGAAGAAGAAGAAGTTGTAGCTGAATTTGAAGTCTCTGCTTGTCTCCCTAAGTTCGTCTCTGATGCAACGAGTTCAATAATTATTGACAAAAATGTTAATAATGAATGATTATTATGTTTCAACAGTTCACCTTGTTTTGTATTGTATGATTTTCATCCAAAATGCCATTTATTTACTCGAGTTATTAGAAATCTTGAAGAAAAAGAATCTTCGCGAATGTTATAATGAATCTTTATTACTACTGGATAGGTACGGTAATGTTCTTTGCCAACTCACTTCATGCATTCCTTACTTGTACACAGAAGGATGGATTAATTTAAAGTGGACTGGCTGTAGCCGGGTTGGTTTATCGCTGTTCAGATAAGCCTCACAGATCTTGGTTTCGATCTCAGTTGACTCAAATATATTTTATTATTATAAAATATTATTATATAATTATATATGGACTGTACTTATAAAATCTTATCTCGTATTATTCTAAACAGGATTAAGAACACTCTGGAACCCCAGATAGGTGAATACCAAGGGGGTTTTCGTCCATATCGAAGTTGCCCTGACCAAATTTTGACACTAAAGCTAATTATGGAGTATTTTAGGCAAAGATCCGGACAACTATTTATAACATTTATCGATTTTAAGAAAGCGTACGACTGTATCCATAGGGAGAGTCTTTTAAAAATATTGCGACACTATGGCTTACATCCAAAACTGGTCAAAATTATTGGACTAACTTTAAAAAATACGGAGTCAAAGGTTAAATTTCGCGGTGAAGTCTCCAAATCATTTACGATTAGAACTGGTTTAAGACAAGGGGATGGGCTTTCACCGTTGTTATTCAACATAGCCCTAGATTTCATCATGAAGAAGTGGTTCATGGAAAATCCATCAAAAGTGAGTATTGGCCGTGGTAAAAAATCCGTTAAGACTAACTGTTTGGGATTTGCTGATGATTTAGCCTTGTTAGCTAGAGATATGGAAGAGGTAAAGTGTCAAATAATTGGTTTAAAAAACATTGCAGGGAAGATTGGACTGAAGATATCGTACGAGAAAACAGAAATAATGCCGTTACAGCCACTATGTATAAATAGAATTCAAATTGGTAATCAGAGTTTAAGACTGGTAGAAAAGTTCAAATACTTGGGTGAAATAATTGATATTGGCTTGAAAGAAAGATTTTCCTGGAATAACAGAGCTTGTAAAATGAGGAATGCTTACATTTTAACCAAGTCAACATATAATAAGAAATGTCTCTCAACAAATGCGAAGATAAAACATTATAAAACTGTGATTCTCCCGGAAGCTCTCTATGCTGGTGAAACTCTGCTACAAATAAAAAACGATGGCAAAAGTGACCAGATTATTAAAACAGAACGCAGAATTATACGGAAGTGTATTAATAAAAACTACAAAAAGGATGGCGTTTGGAGAATACCAACAAACGAAACAGTGTATCAGTTCACAGAGCCAATAATCAGTATTATGAAAAAGCGGCGAATTTCGCACTTCTTACACATATTGAGGATGCCACAGGATAGGTTGCTGAAGCAACTTATAACCAGAGGACTTAGTTTGAAGTCTTGCGGGAGATACATTATGGAGGTCAGGGAGGATCTGGAGGAGCTTGGATTGGGAGTTGAGGATGCAACGGATAAGCCGAAGATAGACAATTGTTTGAGGACAAGGAAATTCAAGGTTGATAGAGTGAGAAGGAATGTTCAATTGACGGATGAGCAGAGACGAGCGAGATCGGAAGAATTTGAAGAGGTATTGGGAGAGAAGAGATTGCAGGACAATGGAGCCCACAGAGGACGTACCGTGCCCGTGATTAGACTAGGTGATCCATTGTGGTCAAAAAAAAATAATAATAATAATAATTATATATTCTCAGGCCACTGCCGTGTTTCGGAGGACACGTTAAGCCGTTGGTCCCGGCTGCTCCAAAAAGCGGTGAATTCATCTCTCATCATCACACTTCCCATTACTCACCCGCAAGCTGAGAGCTCATGTAGGCAAACCTTCGAAAAAAGTATTCACGTTCAGAAAAGCACACAATATTACCTTCACTACTACACAAAAAGTTGAAAATTAATTTTCAGGATTGATCAACTTCGAAGCTTGTTTTAAATATCCTTCTGATTGTAATCAGCCGACTACATTCCGAATAAATTGCAGCTTGTAGTTTTGGAGTCGAATTATTATAAGAAAATGTGTGTTGGTAATTAATTTCGGAAGGTAAGTGAAAGTCAAATTACAGTAATAAAGACAGCATTAAGGAAGCGAGGGGCAGGTTGTGGGGGGGGGCTTCACCTGCAGCAGGTGAGTAAGAGGGAGCCGACACTTCATTTCAACACTTAACGACAAAGCAGCACCGTAAATTGGCCGGCAGATATGTATCGCACCACCAAGACTCCCAACTTTTGTGTGCTTCAGACCGACTATCACGGTAATCTACCACCATCACCAGCCTCATCTATTCTCCCCAACATTGCGGCCGAGTCCTCTTTAATAGTGAGCTGACTGCACTATTAAAAACAGTTTTACATAAAGGAAATAGCCACTAGTTCGCTGGGCTATCGGGATGATTTCTCGATTTCCGTTTGTAATTTCTTGCAACGTTCCACCAGCTATCGAATTATTGATATTTACACAAGTGGAAAGTGGAGAAAATTGAAGTGACTCTAGCCCCAAATTTCGTCTCGATGATTTTAGAAACAACTTATTTGTAGTTATTATTAGGGCCGGTTCATGAGCTTGGGATTTAGCCAAGTCCGAGTCTAAAACGGGTGGCTACCGTAGCATCGACAAACGTTTGTCTCGACAGGTTAGTGGGTTAGCAGCATAGAGAGCCCTTAGTAGGCTACATAGTGTCGAGGCTAACGTTTGTCGATGCTACGGTGGCCACCCGTTTTAGTCTAGGACTTGGCTAAATCCCGAGCTCATGAACCGGCCCTTATTGTTTTACTATAGTTACTTAACCACTTGATTCTGTAAAATGCGATGACAAACTTTTAAATAACTATCAAGTAAATTGATTGCATCAAATAACTTTCTCTATCAAATTTTCAGGCTTTTTTTTTATCAAGAATACCTTTTTTGAATTCAATAAGAATTGAATTCATGTTATAGAAGATTGATAAAAATTCAATAAAATCAAGCATTCAGAAGCTTAAGGATTTAAAAGTAAGAACATAGCCCATACGTTTTCTATTCGATTCGAATCAATGGAAGATTTTACCAGTAAGATAGAAAAATAATATTTTTTGTACCGTAGCGTAGAGACTAGATTTTGCAAAAATTATTCGTTACAAACCTGTTTGTTCTTCATCATATTGTTCAAGAATGGGTATATCAATCAATATGGAGAATTGTTCGGAAACATTTTAGTTGGAAATTTTATATTGTACTAAAAGTTTGTACCACTCCTTGTACTTTAGTGGATTGTTTTATGATGCAGGTTAGTGAGTCATGATTTATGCGTAGGCCTATTGATAATATTCTCTGAAACAAATGACAATCTTGGAAAACAATAATATTATTATTATGAGTCAGTTTTTGGGCGTATTCAATAAAATTTTGTCTAGGTTAATCAGCGGTAGGGTAGTATTATCCAAGGATTTTATACTTATTTTTATGACAAACTGCTAGATGACATGTGCCAGCAATAAATTTACAAGCCTAATATGAAAAACTGAGCGTTTATAATGCACGATGAACTGCGAAGATTATATCCCAAGAGTTATCGTCGCGTATCAGAGAGAGACATTATTTAGTGTCCTGTTGTTGATATGGTGGAAGGGATGGATGCTTCCACTTGCATGCCTGAGGACCTCTTCCTAAAGGTGGCACGAGTATGTTTACCATATTCTAGAATAAGGAATACTGAATTGAAGAGGGTGTACACTAAAATGGTAGACGCTATATTTCTCCTCTACAAAGCAGGTGCTGGGTACTTCAACGTTGTGACTCATTACAATTGCATATCACTCCATCTATCCTACATAGCTCAGCAATAAATTTTACTCGTGATAAAATAGGAAGAATACCTTCAACGTGAGTTTATTTCAGCTTTTCGTTTTTGAATAATATTGATTAAATTATTCAAAATAGTTTTCAATGTGTAATTTTGATCCATGTGTAACCAGGTTCCAGCAAGTTACTCAAATATTCTCTTCACAACTCAGAAGCCAGGAAATTGATCAACAATGATAATATTGATTTAATCAACATGTATTGGTCAGAAAGGATTGATCAACATTTAAGCCCTCAAATATTAGAAGGTAAATCATTACTACGAAAATTCCATTTAGCATTGTATCTTATGAAATATCAATAATTGGAACTATTCCTTGATTAATATGGATGAATGCTATTTAGGTATTTAGGGTTTCAGTTTCAGGAAAGGTATCGAAAAGGCGTAATATATTTTGTACACTGTAAGTGCTTCTATTCGCTACTAGATGAGAAAGTTCTCACTATAGTAAATTCTCAATAGTAGATAGTAGTAAATAGTTTTACCAGTAAAATACTCTGGAGACTCTATAACTATTATGATTATTCAACTATTTTCTATAAACATAAAACTATCAACTATATTCTATAATATTATTATACTTCCTGACGTGGTTAATATTAAAAGCCTTATAGAAGACACTAAAATTTAACAACTGATTATATAGATTTGCGGAATACTAAACTATTAGGTCAGTATTCTTCTGAAAACTTTACAATTCCGATGAAGATCTATTCTGGTAGTGAATTTTCAGCCTTTGCTAACGTGTTGCAGATAAGTAAGTTGAAAGGCGCCGATAGCTCAGGTAGGGAGGCATTTAGGAGGTAAAAGAAAGGTTTTCTATCATAAATTCAACGAGTTGGTGTGAACGAAATTATCAATTTAACATCAGAATGTTGAGAGTGTTGCACGCATTCCCGGGGGCTATGCTGGTGTTTTTGGTGGCTGATTCAAAACTGGGCGCTCGACTTCTGTTATCACTGGTCCAATCGAAATCTATCCTATAGCGCTGTTACCTGCCAACCAAAAACGCTAGTCTACATAGTAAACTTACGCAAACATTTCATAGGCTATAGTTTGAATGTGCTTGTTTATTTTGATGGTGGGGGTTATTTATTGTTTGAAATATATTCATTCGAATGTGTTGATAAGAAAAGTCAGTAAGAACAAACAAATAAATTCACAAATGAGAATAAACAAAACTACTGTGGTCAACGAAAACCTATAATTTATTGATTTAAGCCTTCTAGATTATTCAATCGATTTTAAGCTGAGGTTTCTGTTACACGTTCATGAAATAGCGTAATTTCGAAACAAAAAATAGTGCCCTTAAAGTTTGCAGTTTGTTCATAGGCTTACATAGATTTCAAGATGAAGATTATGTATTCTACTACTGTATTATAACAACATAATATGCCTCGTCTGTTCATGTATCACAATAGAATTGAAAAAGCATAATTTTCTGTTTTAGTTCAACTTGAAAAACCAGGCCAGAAAGTTGATACTGTAATAAAAAATACTGGTAAACTTGAAATTCAAACTAAAATTTAATTAGAATCCTGCTCAAAATCTTCAGATTCAAAAACCCAAAACGTCTTATCAAAAATCACATTGAATTCACGCTGCGCTGCACTATAATGCCAATTGCTAATTGGATGGTATTTCTTGAATCCTCAATATCCTCTATTATCCTCACTATTATCATCAATACTGAACTATCTTCTATCGATATCGGAGAATATCGCCAGTTAAGTATTTGTCTTGATTGAGAAGTTGTTCATATGTGCCAGTGGTTCTGAAATTACTGTAGCATGCTACTTGCCAATTGGGGGTACGAAAAAATTTTCAGGGGATACGCGGCTGCTCAACAATAAATGAAACAAATCCAATACTCATCTCCATATTGTGGCGGTTCTAACTGTAATTTGCAATTATGCTAGCAGTGCGTTTATCCCATAACAATATTGCTGAGTGGCAGAGTGGGGACATGTTTAATACGTAGTTTACTTAGTACCCGTAACTGAGAAGGGCTCGTAAAATGTTTTGTGGGTAATAGGGGTTACGGTGTCTGAAAAAGTTTATTATTATTTGCTTATAGCTTTTTTGGTGGAGAGACCCTACTCGCCGATTTATCTCAAGTTCCCCAAAAATATGGTGAACGATTGATATAGGTGATAAACTTTAAAAGTAATTTTTGGTATGGATGATCTGATTGAGTTTGCTTGTTGAAGCGAATATTGAAGGCATTTTTTCAAGGATGGGAAATCAATGTTTTTGCTTGAGCAGCAGCCGTTGAAAACAGCTAGATTTTTTCGCATTGGTCGTTGAAGATGTCCGAATAGTTCGGAAGCTTTGATGTGACAATGGCGATCGACTCAGCCGCACAGGTGTGAGTGAGACAGAGAGTGCGAGAAAAAATCAGAAGCAAAGAAAAGTATTCGGCGAAGCAATGTCACCGTGTGCATACAAGCCATTAGCGGCCGTTTAGGCAGCCGTAAATCCGTGACCTAATTGCGGGACCTGGAGGAATCTCTATGAGCTACTATTCGACAATCTTCCCTCCAATCCCTTCTCTCTCGAGCGGCTCGCTTCAAGGAAGTTTGTGCACGGAAACTATGTCGCTACAAGAGATTGTGCTGCACAACAATCCTTCACTTCAAGTTGGCCATAATTTCCACAAACAGCTTGAAAACCAACTCATTTCAATGGACAATTAAACAAACAACCGCGTTCACCGTAACGTATTTCAGCTGCTCTTGCATAACTCTCCGTATCGATTGTAAGCACATCAATTTGAATGCTGTGTGTTTGCATGGAGCCATCCATTTGTGAACAGTTTAAATTCACGGTGAGCCATTTCGAGTCCGGTTGTCATTCTTAACATTGTATACGTTTTTTAATTACGGAAAGTTCGTGCAAAGGTCAATAATTATTACTTTCATGTCCTTGCCAAACTTAATTTATTCTTCTTGTGCGATTCAATCTGAATCCCTACTAATTTTTATTTAATTATTTGAACATGTCGGAAACCCTTAACAGGTTTTTTCATACTCCCTGAATTTAAATTCTCATCCCATTACTGCACATTCGATTCATCACACATAAGTGCTACCGCAACAAATATAGTATTTCTTTGTTCATTTTTCAAAAAAACTTCCAATAATTAACACATCGTAGGGAATATTTTTGTCAGGAGGGGTTGATTTTATTTGAAGGTCTCAGGTTTGATTAATTAATTTTTCTAATGTGACATGTGGTGTCAATCGTTTCTCTCAATATATAAGTCATTAAATTTACTAGATATAGGCTGTATATCTGTGTGAGGGATCTGCCGATAAAACCAGTAGCATGAGACTTTGAGCCGATAATTGTTTGGGCCGGATAAAAAGTGCACTAGCGACGCTCACTTTTTACCGGCAAATATTTTGTCGCGTCGGAATGTGCGGCCTCTGATTGGTCAAGTCAAAGACGCGCGCATGCGCACTATAAATCACTCAGTGACAGGCAAATGGTCGTCGCGCGCTTTTACCCGTCGGATCGCCGCTACGGCGCCGCTGACAGAGAGAAAGAGAGAGAGTGAAAGAGTGCGTGTTCAGTGAGAGATGGCAGCAGAGAAAAGTAGATTAAGTGGAAAAGACTATCCATAATGACGGCTAGATCGAAAAAGGCCGGCGCCTAAACAACAAACGGATAAGGTGCTGGCTTGATGGTCGTTTCGATGAAGCCATTCCAGCGAGCAGTGCAACCTGGATGCGACTTTTATTGCTTCCAGAGCGAAATTTTATAACTGTCCAACTGTTGTCCACACTTGTTTCTAAGTAAATTTATTGTGCCAAATAAAACGAGTATGTCACCATCAGCGATAAGGCTGATAGATGAATAACCCGACGTCCCTCTCAAGTAAGGAAGTCACTGATAGATGAGTAACCAAGACTGAAGTCCCTCTCAAGACAGAATGTTTTCAAGATTTTCAATACAATCCATTCAGGAAAACTCATGTTTTTATCGACGTCTGCAATGAAACAGAAATTTTTATATAGAAAACCCTTTTTATGCTAATTGAAGTCAAGAGAATAAGAGTAGTAATGCCATGGAGGATTCTCATCGTTCTACTGTATTGGAAGAGTCAACTCAATTCTCGAGAGGAGCTCAACTGGTGATTGAGAGAAACTCAGGAATAAGGAGACAGTATTTCATGTATTAGCTCCATCACTGCGATTGTTGAGCAAATTTTTGTCTTATAGTTTCGATTACTAAAATATTGAGGTGTTTCTTCCTAACATTTTTCAGTTTTCGTTTACTAATCGCTTAACATTAGCTCAACTGTTAAATTTGCAGTCGTGATTGTTCAATCGCCGTCGCATCCTTCTTCATTATCCTACAGTCATATCAATTTATACATACATATTGATCAATGAACTCATGATCTTAATAAATCAGAATATGACTTCTTGCTCTCAAGGACACGAATAACTTGACGCAACAATCTCAAATAATAAAGATCACGTCATAGATGTTTCGATTGTACAGTCGAGACTTCAGAATAACACTTTCTACCCTCCATCACAAAAACTGATTGAAATGGATCTTTAAAAACCACAATCAATATTGCAAATTAGTGATTAATGGATTATGGTTATTATTGGCTCATTATTCGGGAGAGAAACAGCAAGGGCTGAGTTTACTTACGATATTACTTATTTCTTTCCCAAATCATATATTATGACTTTTGTGTCTGTATGTATCAATAAATAAATGAATTAATTAATATAGAGTGACACTCCTTAACTAGCCGTTTGACTCTTGAATACATCACAGTCTTCTAAACCTATTTTTTTGCTCTTCTGGCACTATACTGTACACCTGAAATTGATAGTTTCCTGAGAAATAACTTTTATAGCTTCCATTAAAGAGCAATGTGTGCGTTGTGGGTGCGTGCCATAGCACGTGGACAACGGGGCCTGAGATGCATCCAAATTAATCACTTACTCAACAACGCAACTATAAATCCAGGAGCCACTCGGTTATAACACGACTCTGCTTTTCAATTTCGTCGCTTAATGTCGAATAAAGCAGATCGTTTTAAGCAGATAGTGATTGATGCGGACAGTTACGAGCTGACGACTTGCAGTAAACGAGTCTAATTGGTCGGATTAGATGAGCGGCCAAATCGGTTAAGTGGAGTGAGAGAGAGAGAGTGTGAGGGGTGAGAGAGAGATCGGGTTCGCAATAATCGTAAATATTGTGGTCCAAGGTTCGACATGCGAAGCTGAGTAGGCTAAAGGTGTCCAAAACACAGCGGCAGTAAAGATGTTAACATCGGATCTCAGCTTCCTTCGTCTTCCTTTTTCAGGCGTTTTTAATTTAGCGAGACTAATTTATTTACGTAGCCCGGGCTTGAATGGCCCAACACTGGATTTTCCCAAGACTCCTACAATCGACCTGTCTTCATATATCTCTCTCCTCTCCCACATCCCCTACCTAAATCGGACCCTTCTTTGCCTTGCCAGCGTCCTTCACACCTTTTCAAAAACAATCTTACCTCACTCAAATCATCCCCAACTGCTTTGTTTTCTTCAATCGTCACAATACTGTCAAATTAAAACGGAATTTTATCGCTTGTTGATGGTGCCAAGAATGAAAGAAGCTATCTTTCTAATATCAGGGGTGAATTATCTACTTATTTTACAATGTGATAAGCTTTCAAAAAGAGGTTAGGAGTAGAGGCATTGAATATTTACCCTTATACCCTAATAGGGTATATATTCAATGGTAGAGGTCACATCACTGGGAAGATGAGAAGTAGATAGACTCTCAAAGGGATGGGTGGATATAGCTTGGAAGATATGATTTCATCTGGTTTTAATGATATAAAATACATATTAAATCCTTGTTGAGGTACAATGAAACAATAAAGTGACGAAACGTGGACTGGAAAACATTCTTATTAAAAAAATTCATAGGAAAAATACCGTACAGTTTTGCACTTGATCTTGATTTTTCTTTTGAAATAATTGAGAGTTCTAGAAATGAACAGTTAACACATTTCAAGCTACTGTAAAATAATTTATACTTATTATCCCAAAATTCTCAAGAGTTCATTGTTAAAAATAGAATTTTTATGACTTGAAAATATATCTAAAGTAATTTGTAGAATTCCTCTTGATGTTTGGGCTGTTGACGTCAAATTGGTGTTGAAAGTTGGTTGTTATTAGACTGTTATTCAAGTGGCAAAGTTTTAGGTCGAAGTTTAGTGGAAGGGGATCATAGCACTCCATTGTGAGTATTAATTGAGTTGTAAACTTGGCCTATTATACAGAAGTTGAACTTTATGAATTGATTGTCCTCCAGAGACTCAACTTGTAGCTATTAGGCTCCATATCTCAACACCCGAGGATAAAGTTACTCTGAAGTAATTATTATATTAAATTCTACATTTTACAAGTTGATTCAAGATTGAAGAAGTAGGGGATTACTATGCAAAATTTGAACGAATACTGTAAAGCGGTTTAAATTTATAAAAAAACTTCACCATTATTTTCATCATCCACCTCATGCCAATTTAAGTCTTGGGTCCTGTGAGCATAATACTCGGCAAAAAATAATAGCATAAATTTGAATCAATATATATTATTTTAGCCTTCTGAATTTTCCCGGTGTTTTATTTCAAAGGGGGAGGATAAATTTTTGTGGAAACGCCCGTTCTTATGGTACAGTGGCTAGAGTCTCAAAAGCGACAAGTCAAATGTATTAATCAGACATTATAGATTAGAAGCAAGTAGTAAGTACTGTATCAAGATCAGATAAGATTCTACTCAATATTGACAGTTATTCTAAACATCACATATTATTTATATATTAATAGAAGTAAGCATTGTTCACAGTAGAAGTATGTACACCAAACTGTTTACTACTCTAATTATTCTCATCTTCAATATTATTTTGCTCCCTCATAGACCAATCTCCTATAATTGATTAATTCAAATATATCATTGTAATAATTAATTGAACGAAATTCCTAATATCAATAATGCTATAACTTCCGCTACTGCGAATATTGACAACAGAATAATAGCTAGTAAGGAACTTCGATGAAGCAATAGAATAATTGCAATATCTCATTTCCTTCCATCTAGGCTATATTAGTTGAAATTCAACCTTCTTTGCTTTGCTCCTTGGTGGAGTGAGTTTTATCAGCAAGAACTTCTCTAAAATTGGTTAATATCAATCACTATACTTCGCTTACTATGCATAAATTCATTAGCCTACGCTTCTATAATAAGATTTTGTCAGCAACTCGTTATTTACATGACCCACATTTTCTTGGAAAGTCATTCATTCTGAAGAAATTTCTCCATATTATTTATTTTGTAGATAAAAATGAATTTTCAGCACAAATAGGACAGGATAACATCAATCATTCCAACAATTTATTGTGTTCACGAGGACGATCCAGGTAATTTTAGAAATGATCATTAGTCTTAACCAATAGCCCACTCTTTAGTGGACCAAGTCTGACCTACTTGCGAGGTCGGATTGTAAAACGAAACTGATTCCAGAACGTGAGTCGTGAGAAAATAGAATTAGGTGAAATGAATGCGGACTACTGTGATGAGCACATTCATGCTGGATAATAATTTCTGGCGGGTCAAAGAGACCCGTCATTTTTCCTGATCGTTATTATCACCAGGGAGCGGCATCACTTTTACCAATCATTCAACAGAAGATATCGTGTCTTCTAAAGGGAAACCTTTTTTTTTGTCCACTTATGAAGAACCGTCCCGGCTAGAATATCAGTTTGACATTTCACCCTTTCGTAGAAATGAATTCTTGGAGGCTTTTTAAAGTCAATTTACCCCAATTTGAAAAACTACCCCCAATAATGTTCGATTGTCTATCGTCTAAAATTCAAAAGAAATTGATCGTAAAAACCAATCTACATACCCGTAATATTGTGATGTTAAGGATTCAATAAATTCTCCGTCTAAGGATTTCTTAACTTTCAAGCAATAATGGCTCCCTCAACGCCCATATTTTTCAATTCGTAACTAATGCATTTTCATTGGTATATCAGTGCTTAATTTGTGACGGTACGCGCCGGTACGGCGTACCGGTACCTCTGAGAGGAGGTACTTCTTTTTCTTAAGAAGTCGCTATTTTTAAATCTACTCGTTACTCCTATAGTAAATAATTTTAACTTTTATTGAAAATATGGAGAAATGATGCTAAAAATACACTACTAGAAGCTTTAAAATCACTCTAAAAACGAGTTTTGAGTAGTTGAAATTTTATTTTTTCCCGAGGGAGGACCTGGGTTTGGTTGGGGAAAGCCCCCCAGACCCCCCTTGGTTCTCCCCTCCGTACCGGAACCTTTATTTTTACAAATTAAGCACTTCGTATATGTAAATACAAATGTATACACATTTTGAAGTTTCTGAAAGCAAAGTAGGCTACTGTAGACGTGAAGGATTATTCACATCAGAATATGTTTTATATGTTCAATCTGATAACTATTTCCAAATTGTTACATAGCACATTTAATAACAGTGAATCGTGTTATAATAACATTATTACAGATTTTAGCTCGGCTATTTTTCAATACAACAAGAACAAAAACATTTCTCCCAATCTAGTCTAGGAGTTACTTGAAAACTGTATTGAACTGTAATGTAATTACACACCATTGTGCTATAATATTTATGAGCTATAGATAGTATTATAATCATAATACGATAAGTCGTTAACAAAAATACTTCGCCCACAAGGTTGGCAAATACATCCTTAGTTTTTAGGGATCTAATGGTGCAAAACCAGTCCCTCAGAACATTATAGGCTGAAAGTTGTTGGTCATTAGTAGTTACCAGTTTTAAAACTGGGGTGATCAATCACCTAAATTAGAGGTAATTTTTGTTGCTCCTCATTTTTTGCTACACCTGCGGCATTGTCATAATCCGCATGCTTGGTCATGTCTCCGACTCAATCTAGCTGATTATGTTTTGAACAAGAAATACAGGATACTAATCAATATCTAAGTGAAGATACACTATACTCAGGGGTTACTTTTTCTGTATTGATTGTTCGGTGTTTGATGTTTATTTGAAGTTTAGTCTCGGTGATAACAATTTGAAACATTGAATATTATAAATATTATTGTGTTTTGTTATTAATCTTAAATCTAATGTAAAAAGTGGATAAATAAATGACAATGTCATTTAATGACAATGCTTGGATCCATACCCGATATTAGAACTATCTTCAACTTTTTATACAGAAATTCGTAATTCAATTTGGATTTTCATCCAATTTTAATGAGAAATTTCATTCAATTCCTAAGAGGGTTGGCTATTATACTGTAATTAATTGTTACCGTGCTATCCAAGTTAGACAAGCTATATTTATGTACAAAACAAAAAAGTTTACATGAGAGGAGCTTCCATAAAATACTGTTTATAGAGATGAATTTTAATCGATAATATTATTCGATTCTTCAAAATTTACTGGTACTATCACCTTCTATTACTATACAACTATTTATATCCACAAATATTATTGTATATGTACACGCATAGTCTCAGAGAGTTCCCTTGCATATCTTGTCTCATGAGATATTTCTCAATTGACGTCCTAGCTATTCGTAATAATACCGACAGGAGTTGATCTGCTTTCATTGTGCCGCCAATTACATGACTGTCTTAAGCAATCCGGGCGTTTGGAAGGCAGCAGCAGCAGCAGCAGCAGCAAAAACAGATCGATGGCTGGAGAAAAGCGCCTCTTGCGACAAAACAGAGCAAAGGGTCGGTGGTTTAATGTTAACAATTTACGGCGGCCTTTGGAAAAAAGAGGCTGAACATGATAAGTGCTGCGATTTTCGCGGCGTTGCACTAGGCTGGCTGGCGCGGTGTGGTGGGGGGAGGGGGTTTAGGGGAGCTCGTTCGCCGACAATAGACATTCTACTGGTTTCAGCGCAGTAATAGTTGCTCATCCAAAATATTCAATTAAACCCCGCGAACAAAGTGAGCCGATAGCCGTAGATAATTTATTGCGGTATCAGGTCGGTGCAGATTTATTGCCCTCACCTCTTCTCGAAGACGCAATCTCCTTCTCTACTTCTCACTCAGAGATGGACAACAAGCTTTAATTACCGGCACAACACCTCACCATGCCCTGCTGGTCATTGAAGCGCCAAGCAGCCAAAGCGCTCTAATTCAGACATATTTCCCATCCCGACTCGGCACTGCGCAGCCGTCTCTCCTTATCTGGAATAAGTGCAGCTAGCCCTGTCCTTTCTTTTTTCTGTGCTAAGTTATTGACATATTTAGCAAACATGATAATGAGCGGAAGGGACAGAGAGATAGGATAACATTTCTATGAGTAGGGCCCAAGTGAGTTTATTGATGGTTAGAGTAAGATGTAAGATAATGGTTTCCAGTAAGATACTGGAAACTTACATAGTTACTGATTGATGCAAGAAAGTTATAAGAGTTTGAGGATGAATCTAATACGCACTAAAAATAATAGATTCAATGATGATTTTCTGCTTGGACAGTGAGTGGAATATGGTAATACCCGTTAAAATATAAACTCTGTACCAGGGTTTACTCTTCACTTCAAACTCAAAACAATAAATATAATTATCAATGGGCGTATTCATATAAATGCTGATCAAAAAAGAAATAATCACTCTCAATGTGACACTTTTCAGGATACTTCATGAAATATACTGTTGGTATTTCATTTATAGAGTCCTTCGATTAATAATGATCAGACGCTGAGAATCATTTCAAGGAATGCGCTGGAAATCTTAATAACTTTCAGGCTTCTAGTTTAATTGTTGTGGATCCATCTCCTTTTCTCACTTGATCAAATATAGACACTAAAAATCACTTAATAAGTAAGAATATACTCACAAACTACTGTGTTTATGATTATTTCGCAGTGCTGTGCTGCATCATCAGAACACGGTTTTACATGAACTAGATTGAGGTTCGATCTCAATTCTGAGGTTCTAGATTGAGGAACCTCAATCTAGTTAATGTAAAAACGTGTTCTGATGATGCAGCACTGCACTGCGAAATGATCATAAACACAGTAGTTTGTGAGTATATTCTTACTTATTAAGTGATTTTTAGCTTCTAGTTTATCTTAATCTAATTGAAATTTTGAGCCTTATGAATAATTATTAGTTTCAAGAACACATTGCCGAATCGCCTATTTAAAACGGTGCCTACCTATCAACTCATCGACTTCGAGAATAGTTTGCAATTATTCATTGAGAAAATAACTTTGAAATAGCTTTACTTCATAATAAATAATGACAAAAGAGTTTCTGGTTGAGGCTCCGATAGAACATACCGGCAAAATTGAGTCTTGCGAGTATTTAATTGCAAGAACGAAGAATTAAAATATTTTGATGATACAATCGAACTCAATTATACATTGAGTTGATGTTCGAATTTTGAACATGCCCTGTAACTAGGACATGTTCGTAACTGTAACTGTACATGCCCTTTCGAATTACCCTGTAACTAGGTAATTTTGAAGATTGATATAGAATATTTCATCACAAGTACTCACTAAAGAATTCACACTCATAAAGTCTTAACTTACAATTGAACGCAATCCATATCTAGCATTAAAGAAGGAGACAACTTAAATTTTTCCGTTATCAGATGATAAAGAAGATAAAAAGATTTACAAGTCGTTCTAGATCCTGATTAGAATCGCGCTAATTTTCTTGAAAGCAATCTTTACCGATAAGGTCTCATATTGGCTTATAATAAATATGTTCAATCCACTTTGGCTTTCACCAATCCTTTCTCTGTGAAAACAGAGTTAAAAGACGTTCTAAATAGAGCACTTCACTGATTCGAGTTGCGCATGAATCGAGATGAGATGAGTCTTTTCCTACTTAGTGCAATATATTTATCTCGAAGAAGATGACCGAAGTCTTGATTATCGTCTGAACTTTGCTTTCAACTTTCACAAGTATTGGACATCATTTTATAATGCCAGCTCATATAACCTAAACCTAGTTATAATAATGATAGTTGCCCATTATCATGATTCTAAATTAATCATCTGTAAATCGTTTTATTCCTTATTGTGAAGAGATCCTTTCTCCTCTCAAGAGCTATTTAGTTTCATTACTGACATTTCGATTTTTGAAATATCACAATAACCTCTTATTAACTTACTGCTCTCAATAGATAGAATCTTTCAACTTCCGGGAATGATGGTAGGCTGTATTGAGAACTAAGAATATGAATATTCAAAAGATTTTTGAACTAGGCCTATAAGTTATTCTACACTGTCGAAAACTATAGAATAGTTAAACCAATTATTTAGACAGAACAATAATCAATTGAAATACAGAATAAGATTAAAAAAACTGAAAAAATAGCACATTGAAGAAGTCGGTATGCTTTCAATTATTCTTTTAGTCCTTTAATCTTTGATTCTTTTAATCCTCAATTCTTTAAAGTCGGTATGTTTTCAATTCTTTTAATCCTGATTTTAGTAATTTGTATCATGTTAATTCCTTTCTATTGATTAACTTCTTATTGAAGTGACTTTTTAGAGAGTGAAGAGACGCTCTGTAGAGTTTTCTCAAAATTTTGTCTTAAATTTGAAAAATACAGGAAAATAAAGGTTTCACAAGTCCAATTATTTACAAAGGTAGCTCCTGAAATCTTTTAGAACGGCTGACTGATGGAAAACGAGAAACTTTATCAGGAAAGGTGAATGACAAACAAGAAAACTTAACTGTATTTTTTGAATCGTGCTCAAGTTGGCCTATTCGTCAAAGACTGATGGATTCTAGAACAGAAGTCAAGTGACGGAATTCGTGACCATAAATTCATCTACTATCAATTGATTCAGACCGTTCTTGTGTCAACAATTAAAAAATCCGTTGTCTCATGTCCAGTACAATAGGCTACTCCTGAAACAATGTTTACATGAAAAGCAATTTTGGATGAGATGTCTACATTAACTGCATTTTCATCTATGGCTTAAGATACCATTTAATTTGTAGTGATTCCGATACAACCTGAAGAGTACTTCTAATAATAATGTACATTTTTAATATGTGTGATTAATTAGTATTACTTTCATAAGTCATGGTTGAAGACGACAACTATGAAAACTATTGATGATGAGCAGATATAAAGAAGAATACACTCTACCTTGGAAAAGTATTTATTTAAAAACGAAAAATATAAACATAGTCTTTGGTTTTAAGCATTGAGGATTTGAACGTATGAAGTCACAAGTTATCAAGGATACAATACAATAAGTCTACTTAAATTGACTACATTCAACTAGCCTATAGATAGAATCAATACTAAATTACTTCTCTTCTTATCTTCAAAATAATTACTTTCACACTATTTCTATGAATAGTTCTCACTCCAAATAAAAGTGGTTAGACGTACTTACATAAATTAAATAAAATTAAAAAGTAAAAGTTGACTAGATGCCATTTTCTTTGAATCATCACTTAATGAAATCAAATATTGAAGTTTGCATATACATATTTTTAAAAATGTGCTCTGGAAAAATAAATATTGAATACTAACTTCTTGAAATTCATCCATATTACTCCATCGTGCAAACATGAGTGATTCTGTAGTACACATTACGTATCACATTAGCTATAAAATTGTGCATTATTGTGTTATAATACATTTCCAGTATACTCGTATTTATAATAATTTTCGACATTAAATCCTACGATAAAATAGGACATTTCGGACTTGATCATCCAAAAATCTTTGATTTCATCATTTAGATCATTACATAATTATAGCGTAGATAGATTACATAGATAGTTTACAGATTTTACATGGTTCAGAATAGATTGAACGATAACGAAGCAATGATCTGAGAAAATAAAAATTTCACAATAATTGCCGAATTTACGCTATTCCATGAATACTATTATGTAATCCGTGGCGAAGCGTGGTATACTTAACTGGTCATCGCCAGGTTCAATTTGTCCTATAAAATATAACGGCGATAACCATTTAATTATACTATGAAATATACGCTTCGCCGGTATGAATATAATAAATAATAATTTGTTTGTCAATGGCTCAACAGCCTAAAATAGGACTTAGGCACTGCCTAACTCTGGTTGCCATTTCATCCACCTAATGCTGAATCAGCAGAATTGAATAATAGTGGTAACAGAAAATAATGTAACGTGTGGATAGAAGCACGTTGACATCCCAACATAAACTAGTAATTTACTTATTCATAATTTAATCACCCATGTAATAAATAAATTACAGTATATCAAATCCGATGCTTCAATTTATTAAAATTCAATCTTTACAAATTATATACTGTGAAATTAATTAACTTTGGGGAAATTCATTACACATAGTTTACAATAAGAATTAAATATTAAAGACATAAATAATATATACACGAACACAACTCAGTGATATTTTTTGGGGGGAAATAATAGGCTACTCTGAGTTGAAACAATAAAACACTCTCGCAAGTCTAGTTACAAAATGAAATTTATTTTTAACTCACGTAACAGTACGACTATATGAATGAAGGCTTCGTCATCTTTGGTTGATTTTTACTCTGATACGTAATATTGTATGTGTTCCAAGTTGCAGTTCACCATGACTCTTGAGGCTTGATCTTGAAGACTAGAGGTGATCTTCTCACAACAATTTGTTCACACACCAAAATCATATCACTTCCGTATCAGATTCGCAGTCTTGTTTGGATGTATTCAAACGTATTTGTCTCCGGAAAGAATCCAATCTGGAACAAGAATTGAACAATTTTTCACTCATTGATCAATTTCAACTATGAAAATCAATGAAAAAAAATTGGGAATCTGTTAAAACAGTTTGAATGAGATTTATAACTGATTCGTGAATAGGTATTTTTAGTACTCATTTCAAAATCTCCATCTTTGAGATTCTACATGAAATACACTATTAATAAGAGTGCATTGGTCATTATCCTTAAAAAGTTGTAATGATACGCTTAATAATGTAATGAAGCACGCCGTGCGTGAAAAACTCTCCATAATTAAAAAAAATCTCGAAAATATAAAAATCTCTGCATAATGTAAAAAGGGGAAAACAGTTTTCTCAATAATAGCATTCCACAATGGAAATTTTTCATAATCGTCAAAGCCCTAATCCAACTGCTGTATAAGTGAATGAAAGTGAGGGGAGTGATAGGCCTACATTTGTTTTTGTGATCAATGAAAAAGACAAAAAACATTAATAATTGAGGTGTTTGATATTGACGCTGAATCAATAAGATGTTCATTTTCTTTCTAATTTCTTCGTTATGGTGTAAAAAGAAACAGTGGAGCCGCGATAAACGTGTGTTGAAGGCTATATATAATTTTAGTAGCCTATACATTATAAATTGCCCCCAAGTATGAACAAAATGATAATTCATGCTGAATAATATTAAAGTTATTGGTATCTCTCTAGTCCAATATGAAAAAATGGAATTGAAACTTATCTATTGATAGAAAATATTGATAGAACTACTTACAGTGAAGACATTAAAATACAACACTGATTTTCAGATACACTCTCGTTTAAACTAATTTAAACAAAAGATACCTATTCCAATCTTGTATTATGTTGGTTTAAAGTGTGCATCTGCAATTAAGTTAAACCATAGATAAGCAATACTCTCTAGTAATTCTAGTAATACTCTTACTGAGTCTGTTCTCTGTGGTTAAACTCAGTTCAAACGAAGATGGTTTCAATGTTTTACTGTCATTTCTCAGCCGAACGGTTGTTGCTTGATAGGCAACAGGCTACAAGAAAAACGACAACGAGATGCCACATCGATACTGAAGACAAGTGCGTGTCTTCCCTTTCTGATGCTAATTTTCAATAAACCATGTTCCAGTTGATGGTAATTGAGATGATGGGCCGCCACCGCCACTTTCCTCTCCTGTGGTCTCAGTCGGCCAGCTAATTAGTGTCTGGAGGCAACTGAACGAGGGGAAACACCCTCTTTCAAAGCAGCATCTTCAGATACCAGCTTCTTGTCAGCCGACTTCTACATGACATAAGTGTTTCGGATAACACTTTCATCTTCCGAATACCACCTCACATCCAGATAATATTAAAGTCGCCTAACAATAGTGCGCCTGTCAAATTAGACTGACATATTCAACAAAATGACTGACCAACTCGGCAAAATTGCTGCCAGGGTTGGAATAAGAGAGCTACTACTCTAGTGAGAGTATAGTAGCCGTTTCAGCATGGAGTTTCCTAAAACTCGTGCACCTGCTAGTTTTTCATTGCTAACAAAACCCATTTAAATGATAGTCGGATGTCACAACTGAGGAATATAATACTCTTATTATTTTCAGGAATGTTTTACTGGAAGAAGTAAAGGAGAGCAGGGTACGGCATTAGACAGCGGTGAAAAACTCATACTTTAAGTACTTTTCTATCGAAATTCACCAGCTAAGATATGATTGATAAAATATCTTGATTATTATTTCAATAATTATCATGATATAAAATTCTATAATATAGCTACAAATTGATGAGGACAAACTCAATTTTCTCTTTGTTGATCCGGTTTGGACATATTCTGACTTTTATTGGTGAAGAAACTTCATTTCCTTTATTTCTCTCCTGTGTTTTCTCTATTACTATATTGTGATTCTATACTTCATCATCCGAAAAGAATTTCCTTGCCATTCTCTATATCTCTATCAATATCGGAAAATGATTTTTAGGAAAATAAGAATTAAATTGACATTGATTATTCAAATTTTGACTTCCTGAAAGTCAAATTCAAATCATTATATAAAAAGAAAAATAGTCGTAACCTCACCGCCAAATTAATAATCAAACGGATAGTTGTAAGAACACCCAATTGAATTTAACCGCTATAAAATGACACCATTCCATTGGCATTTGATTCGTTCATTGGTTCTAATAGATGACCAAATTAAATTCAATTGAATTCTCGTGCAACTAGCCGATAGTGTAAACAGAAGACATTCTTGTAATGGTATAAAAATTGATTTATTAACGTTTTATGTAATAACTTGAATGCACTCACCGAATTCAGAAGCCAGTGAGATGAACCAGGGTCACCTAGAAGTCCTCTGCAGCAGGTCGCAGAGAGCAGCAATGTAGGTTTGCGCCATTTGCAGCGTCTCAAACTTGGACAGTTTGTGATCGACGCCGACCGACGGTATGACGTCACGCAGCCGGTCGAACGCTTCGTTCAGGCCGTTCATGCGGCGTCGCTCGCGTGCGTTGGCCGCCAGGCGTCGCTTCTTGACGACGGTCGGCGACGGCAATCGCGTCGAACTACAGCGTCGCTCCGAGTTGCAACGACGTCTTCGGGCACCGCCGCGTTTCGGAGACGAAGTTGCGTCTAGAGAGCGTTCCGACGGCTGCCAGAAGTATTTCTTCTCGGAAGGAGGCGTCGCCAGAGACCGTACGCTGCCAATACTCTCCTCGTAAGCGTCGTAATCTCTTTCCTCATCCTTCAAGTTCACCGATGGCCATGTCGAATTCCACACCGAATTACCCACGTCTTCAACGTTCTGTCCGTTCTGGTTCTCATCACCCCTGTGCTCCACATAGATGTTGACTGATGGCTGAAATTTGATTGGTCGCGGCGTCAGTATGCCTCCAAGATCGACGGCGAGGCTCAGGCCTTGTTGGTACGGCCCTGCCTCTCCTCTCATACTCCAAGGACCCTCCACTTTTACGAATTGGTGAAACACTGGGTAAAGTGAGGAGAATATGCAAAGGAAATAAATTTTTTGAATCAATCAAATTCAATATAGTGAACTTTTCTTACTAAATCAGCACCCAGGCATTTTTCACTGGTTGTTTCTACCCTTTATCCATTACAAAATGGTTCTCTCGAAGTTTGAACATTGGAAAGTATATTTGGCAAATGATGTATATTTTCTGTTCGATAATAGTCCTTCTACATAATTTGGGAAATAATATCCACGATGAGCTCCACAATTATTTCTTGCAAATTAGTTTTTCAATATTATTTCGGTTTTATTTCAGTCTCAACGATTGTAGCACAGCCTCACAGTTTTTATCATTAATTATTGTTAACAGTTTTTTTAATTTTTAAACAAAAAATGAACAAAATTGAGAAGAATATTAGTTTGATTGACTGATTGGATTATTCATAAAACAATCGATTTGCACAAATGTATTGTTGGAACGTTTTGTCGCACGCAAAGTGTTCCAGAAAATGCCGATTTCCGCTTCGATAGATTCTCTAAATTTGAACTCTGTGTTCTTGTAGTGAATGACTGCGAATATAGATGGGAACTTTTCGATTGGCCAAGATTGATTTATTCATAATTTCTATCTTATCACTTGCGATTTTATGTTTTCGAAATGTAGAAGGAAAACTTTGTGGTTAATATGAATTGCTTTAAGAAATTCGACTAGTAGGCTACCAGAGTCCATTCCCATAATTCACTTGAGAGTCCATTCTCTCTCCAGTTGAGCGAGTCATTAAGGTCAGAAGTGGTGTGTACTCAATCGAAGTAGAGGCTGCGTGCCCCTTCAATTTCAAGCAAAACACTGGTAGTGAGCCAGCAAGCTTGTAAATAAATAAATATCCGTTAGCCGGTCGTGACCACTTTGTGAAGAAGCTCCGCGTCCAGATTCATAGATTGCAGTCCAATATTTAGCATGACTCAGCAGATTTCGAGAAGCGTGTTTTATTTATTATTTGAGCTGGTAAATACAGCAGCTCGGTCCATCTTCTTCTGAATGAGTGAATGCTGTTTGCAATATTATTACTATGGAGTACACTACAGTTTCCATCTACTATGAAGTTTTGGATCAGTACAGTTATCAGATTTTCTCTGAGTTCATCCAGTTCTGGTTCACCGTTAATCTCCTTTGCTAGAAATTGCTTATTCGCAAGTTACACGTTTCAATTCTGTTGAAAATTTGAAATCGTACGAATAATTTATTGGGATACGAAGAAAATGGGTTTACACTATCACCAATGTTGGGAATTAAATCAAGCCTAATAATATATTCCAAAAGTTATTAATAATAATTGTTCAAGGGAACGGTAGAGTATTACTAATGATTGATTTTAATCCAATGAAAAATTAAGTCATTGATCATTAAGTTCAATTGGTATATTTATTTACTGTTTCAATAATATATTTATATGGATTTATACCGTTGAATAAGATGATTCGAACAAGGTTGGTTCAATTGAAATTGAATGAGAACTTGATGGATTTCAATATTTCAGCTTATCCCTGAAGTAAAATAAGTCATGTCCTCAACTTTTTCTCAAAACACTTTCCACGTTCAGTTGGTGAGAACACATTTCCACTATCCACTATAAAGCCGTCAGTAGAATGGAGTTCAAAAGTTCTCAAATTACTGGAGAAATGAAAATTGAGTATCACTCTTCGAATACAATCAAATTCTACTTCAGAGAAGCGCGTTAGAAATCTTTCACTAGTACAATACTCGAATAATAATGTAAACCGAAAATAACTCTTTTAATAACATTCCTCTAACCCCTAGCAAGCAATAAGAGGTTTAAAAGTGTTTTTAAAAGTAGCTTAGTAGAATAGATAAATACCACTTTTCACGAGATGTCGCAACAATCCAAATCAATAATCAAACTCGATGAGTACTCTTAAGACCTTTTTGAACAATTATTAAAGGTCTATGTGAAATTATATGATCACCGTTTTCAATAACTTTTTGAACAATTTAAAGTCTAAGTGAAACTCGATGAACACTGTTTTCAAAAACTTTTTAAACAATTAAAAAGGCTCTATGTGAAACTCGATGAACACGTTTTTCCAATAACTTTTTGAACAATTCACAAGAAATGACCTAGGTAAAACTGGATAGCCCGTGGCTGACGTTGACCGCACACTCGATGGACCATTTGAAAAATTTCCTACATCCGCGGGGTTCTATGCGTAAGGGGTGGTGGAGGGGGGGGGCGCTTAGGGGTGCCTCGGGGCAGCCGGAAGCTAGGTCACGTGACAGGGCGGCACGAGCCAATAGCAACGGCGTCTGCCGCAGCCGCACCGCATATGTTGAGGGCTTGAACAGGTTGCTCGCGGGGGCACACGCCTTGTTCACATTATACACTGGAATTGTATTGTGCTCCAACACCATAGTAATACATCCATGTATTATAGTTCTATGTCTAACACCAATCCATATTCAATGCTCAGACAAGGATACAAAAAAGTGACCCTAATCACCTCTGCATCCCGTTTCTCTTTGACCGCTATCAATAACATAATTTCTTCACCGTAATGCAATCCTTATTTAATATAGATTTCAATAATTATATTGCTGATTCATTCCTATTGAATATATAGATTCCATCAAGAATATTGCTTCCAGCTTTTTGATGAATTCCAATACTTCTCTACCATAATTCCATCCTTATTAATTCGATCCTTATAAATATTGATGTCATTAAGAATAGGGCTGCCAGCTATAAGATGCGTATTCGCTACCTGTGCTCTACCGAACACAGTTCCACTTGTGAGGTCGGGTAGCGGGCTCTCAATAAATCAAGGTTTTACTGCACTCCCACATTGAATCGTGTATTTTTTGGAGTGGAAATTAAGTAAAAAGAATGAATAGCCTTACAGCCTAATGACAAGAATAACTGGAATGTTCGAGAAAACTCTGAATCATTTTCTGTTTGCATTTTTCAACGATTGTAGAAATGATATATCATGGACCCTTTTTAAGAATTTACGAATTCCTTTACATAGGAAAAAGGCGATCACACATTTTTTATAAGTTCATTGCCTAGTTTGCAGTGCTATTGATGTCGAGTGGGTTTACTTTTTCTCCTATCTTTTCTTCTGTTTTCTAAGATTTTATGGAACATGCTGAAATTTTTTGTGAAAATATTAGACAGTTTCATAGTGTAGGACTGAAATTATGTGAATTGAATAGAAACTTAGTGAAGTTATGAAACTTCATTAAGTTTCATGAACCGAATGCTGGTCCATTTACTTGTGTACCTTGTATCCTTTATAACTATTACCAGTAAAAATAATTATTACCTATGATAGTACCTATACAGCATTCAACTCTACTATGAAAAACTCCAAAATTCTCTTTTATCCTTGTTCTTTATCGCTTTCACTCAACTACAAGTCCCATTTATTCGAGAACCCTTTCCCTACAATCAATTTGGTAAACAGATCATGCGAATCTACTAGATTCTTATTTTAAATGTTCATTTCCCTAATATTACGAGGTGAACAGATTACGCAAATACAGTAGATTCTGCAATTAAATGTCCTTCTATTTCCCTCACCAACTTTAAATCCACTCCAGAGGCATTTCTAACCAAGAGTCTGTAAAGACATAGCCTGGCCACAGTCTGTAGGCTATTAATTTCAAGTAACGGAGTGCTGAGAGCCGCTCGCTCCATTCACCTGCTCCTGCTACCCTATTCTACAATTCAAACACATTTCCGGCAATTTTTTATCACTGGAACAGTGCAAATACACTTAACCTTGTGTATTGTCGATTGCAATTTCACAATTTGTATTCCAATCACGAGATTCTCTACAATAAGATGCAGTTCGATGTATAACACATTAAGGAACCTTTTAATGATAGGATGTTCCATTCCAGATTGACAAGGTCAATTACTATGACCTACAGATTACCTAAAATAATTAAATCACATGTAGTTGATTTAATCACTATTACTATAATTGTTTTTCGGATTTTCGATATGATATAGAAGTCAACACTTCTTCAAAATGAAATTTTCAAATGACAATTCAATAATAATACAGACAGTTTCCTACACTCACTGAAAATTTACGTATTTACTCATTCACAGGTATTCTTGTATCAGCATAATACTCATTACTTGATAAGGAAGACGAAAATAACACAACTAATCATATGAGGATAAGATGTTATGACTTATCTGATCTTCAATGATCAGTAAAATTATGTTCACGTGAATTAATAAATTCAAAGAATAAATAATTCCTCAATAATAAAATAGTGATTTTTTGAATAAATAATCATTGGGATTAAGTATGATATGGTGAGATTTCTAGAGGAACTGTTAAGTTTTACTTTAAATAATAGCACAGCGGGAGCTATTCATAGGCCGCCTATTTGCCGCAAGGAACAAAATGTATGTTTTGATATGACCTTTTTGTCAGCTATTAATGGAACGTTCTCTTTCAAATCAATCAGCTATCTAGGAAAAAAAAATAATAATATTGAGTACACCAAGAACAAGAGCAATGCCATAATCAGTCTATTGTCTTTTCCTATATATGAGAAAGAAAGATATTGGAATAAAGTTATCATCCCAGAATTTTGTTGAAGAATCAGTTGAGTACACCATGAGCTCTTGTAAAAATTGCGAGAGTAGTCGAATGGATACGCCATGAATAGTACATGTGTAGACTGTAGATAAAGATACTTCATCTGGGTCTGTTAATGAGTAAGGGGGTTGAAAGAGGCAGATCAATAAAATTGATGGGGAAAGTGGAAGGGGATGATGAGAAGAAACATCTTCATCTCGTGAGAGAGTTCCAAAAAAGCATCACATTTCCGGAGCCGAGTTTTCCAAACAGACATATCTTCGTCATTTTTCCACTTTAGTAATAACACACTTCATGGATAATCAATAGTCGAACTTTAAAGAGAACTTATATGTGCATCGTTGATTTAAATGAATTATTACTGTTTATGAGCTTATTCAGTAAACATTAATTTATCTCTTTTGTTCGAAGGTTAATTTCAAGAGAGAAGTCGTAACAGAAGAGAAAAAGTCATAAGAGAAGTCATTACATACATTTGCTCCATTTTTTTGCTGTGGTGATGCCCACATAAGGTATCATTGGCATGTGCGTGGGTAATGTTAAGGAGGTTGATGATGATGAGAGATGCAATTTATTGGAAAACATTGCTTTTTTATCGTCCATACGAAAACGAATATCTCAAAGGACCCTAATACAGGAACGACAAATTTTGTGGGCTATACTGAATTATGTTGATAAGAAATTATACAAATAGGTTTTCTTAAAACAAACAATCCTAGTGTACATAATAAGCAAAAAAGAGAAAGGGTAGAAGTCCGTAGTACCCGTACGTTAAGTAGGCCTACCAAAAAAGTGAATAAAATGTTCGATACCCGTAGGCCTCGACCGGGTACCGTTACGCCAAAGTCTTTCACTGGCGATTCTTGGCGGGACATCTCAATTCGAGCTCCGCCCGGTAATTAAAGAGGAATGACGTTGTTCCGGGGCACTTTATCGATGCGACGGCTACGCCCCCGAACCGAGGCACTTCTTTATGTATTATTTATTTATCTTGGCCGCTAATGTAGCGTTGTTGAGAAATAGTTTGGCCCGGGGACAGTTTCAACCCATGGAAATATATCCATATGTATAATAGTTGTATGTTTGAACCGTTGTACGGTAACCGGCAATTGCAAGAACCCTCCCATAGCCGATGGCTGCTCGCGGTAACTGAGTAACTGAGTGGCTTGCAACTGAAACTCGCTCCCGCTCCCGCTCCCGCTACCAACTACAGCACTAGCTCCTCGACACAATCGCACTCGTTTCAGCTCAATCGTTTATCATTATTCAATTACACAATACGATAAATTATTACCGACCTCACCTCCGACAACTCATTTAATGATAACGATATCTTTGTTTCTCTATTAACCGCTCGTTGTTGATCGGCCAACGGCTCATAAACGTCGATTAATCACTTCCTTCACATATGAGAAGGCATACATTGTAGCCTATGTAAGTAGGTCTACGATTCACTAGTATAATAATTTATTGAAGGTACCCGATAAAGTAATATGAAAGTTTGATTAAAATCAATGATGAAAAGTGATACATTTCAGATATTTTTAAAGATTTACAATTTTTTTCTGATGAAAATCAGTAGGGCTGAAATACGGAATCGGATCGAAATATTCAAATCAATATTCCGTGGCGAAGCGTGGTATACTTAAAACCGGTCATCGCCGGGTATATTTCCTATAGGACATATACCCGGCGATGACCGGTTAAGTATACCACGCATCGCCACGGAATTATTATAATAGAATCTAATAAATGTTATGAGGAGCCAGGGAATGGGGATCAGCTTAGATCTCTTCTTTGTCAACTTGACGTTTCGTTCTTGAGGCTTTTAATATTTCATTTTAGTAGAAAATCATTTATTCTTTTCATATTTTAGCCTTTTGGACTCCCTCTTCTCCTTATTCATTCAAGGCTGAATATCTTCTTATAAGTCTGTAAATGTCATCTTCCAGCCAGTGTAAGAGGTTGAAATATTGAGTTTTCGTATTCCAAGTCCTCAATTTTTCATTTTTCAGGATTTTCTCAGAGAGTGCCTCAAAAGCTTAGGGTTTCTGAGGATTTTATGACTCAGGCAATAAAATTAGCTGATCTAGTAGCCAGTTTTTTACTTCATTATAAGTCTTGTGCTGATTTTACCAAATTTTCAAGTTAAGTGAGTGTATCTTCTTATATGAAAGGTACTGTACTTCAGAAACTTGCCAAGTTCATCAAGAACTGAATAACTCTAAAATGTATTTTATAGATTGCAAATTGAATCTTAATATCTTGAAGAAGAAATTGTATGGATCAAGTACAATCAGAAAGGTTCCGAACGTTAAAGCTGACAATCCAAACACCATGGTGAGGAATACCCCTGAAAAAGCAAACAGTGTTAAGATTAACAGATTAAGATAAACAGTAAATTATATTGCAAAGAATCATTTTAGATCACATCTGATTCCAACGAAGATAAAGTAATTAATCAAATTAAAATAATTCTCTAAATTCGTTGTCATCATAATTCTCCATGATAGAAATAAGACTGAACCAAACCAGCCAATGAAATTCCAGCCAATCAGAGAACAGATGGGAGTAAGCAGTCGGAACGCCTTCACATTCATTCTGCAATACGATTGGTTGTCGCCCACGAAGCCCAGCCCCTAACTGGCCACGCCTTCAGCCAATCACAAGCAAGCAGCACATGACGTATTCCATCACTTGGTTTCCACGTTTACCCATAGATAGCGTTGGTCACCTTTTTCTCCATTGGGGTTTCGAGAGTTCATACAGATTGTGCTAATAAACCGTAATACTCAAATCACAAATTCATTTTTATTACTTGTCATGAATTTCTAAAACATAATTTGAACAGTTGTCGAACAATAATAATAAAAATGCAATACAGAATTATATAATTGAATATGCAATAATAATTTAGGCAGTGGAAAGATTTCGAATAGGAAAAGTGAGGTGGTTTCATTGAGTAGAATAGAAAAAAACGAATGGAAACCATGATAGCACTGACATAAAAATAAGCCGTTTAGAGGAGGAGTTCTCCTAGTTTGCCTAACTTGGGATTGAGAAAATTGGATATCTACTACAGGCCTGAATTAAAAATTGTAAATGGCCATTCACACTATTGTTAGTTGAGATTGTTTCTTGATTAACTGAACTGGTCCGCACTAATGATAATATTTAGGAGGAATATTAATAATAATATTTCAGGGGAAAAAGTTCGATTTGTAGTCACGACTATGTCTATTGTTTAATCACAAGATTTGATAAGAGAGTTGCACCTGTAACTTCCATTGACCAATTACAGTTTGAGTACTTTTCCGCTGAATTCTTTAGGATAAGAATCGCTTCCCGGTGGTTTGTACCACCTAAAGCTGTAGGTGAGATTTTCCTGTTTCCAGCAATAAATTTTTCAAGCTTCAATTGGATAATGTTGGAAAGAGCAGTCATTCATATATTGTATAGATTATCATTATCATTATATATAATCACAGATTATAGACATGGGCGGATTTAAGGGGAGGCTTGGGGGAGCTAAGCCCCCCAAATTATTGTAGCTATTGTGGCAAATGTTATAAATGTAATTATATTATATAATAGTTTATAGCAAAAAAAATCATGTCCGAAGCCCCCCCCCCCCCAGGAAATATCCTCTAACTCCGCCCATGATTATAGATTAGAAAAGAAGAAAAATGCCAATCATAAAGAATTTGTTGAAAGATATCGAAAATTGGGAATAGAAGATTGGTTGAGTATTAAAAAATGTGACATTCTGAAAAATTGATTTTTGATAGAATTGTAGGCCTATTCTTTGTTTGTCGAATTTGACTCACTAATAATCATCAAATTAGTCCACAAATCTCATACGAGACGTGTATGTTGTTCGAGTCATTTTTTATGTTCTTGACTTCGGAAGGCTCTCCCTCCTTGGGGGAGAGGTAATAGCCGGTGCTTGTATTGTTGGAAATGTCATTTTTATTGCTTGATGGTATCTTAGATGACGAATGTTTTTTTTTCAAGTTCATGTGTGTGCCAGGGCACCTGGCCTGTACTTACGCACCTAATTACGTGTGCCAGTACGCTTGCGCAGTACAGAAGGAGATGCACCGGTCCTTTTGTCCACGCACGTTTCCCCAATTATGCTAATGGCACACAACTTGCCATACTCTGAACGCGTCGGCACGAGACTCTTCAAAATATTACAACTATCCTCTATTACAGAACATTGTGCTACCACCCCTCCCCACCCCACAAGCCACGCGACTACTGCAAGCTGCTCGAAAAACACAATAGAATGTAAACTTTATTAACTATGCATTAATATTAATAATAAGAAATCGTAAGATAAGCTTAATTAGCTCCTTTTTAAATGAGCTAAAACTTCACACCTGAAACTGATGCATAATTTATTTTGTTGAGATGTTATTCTGTATATTTTATATATTTATTCCTATAGATAAATAAATATTGAAAATTTGTAAACTTAATCGATTTAATTATTATACTAAATTGTTATTTTTATACTTCTAAGATGAAATTAGTTTTTTAATACAGGCTCAAATTTACTTGGAATGCTGTTTTGAATGCTTTGTTCTTGAAAATTTTCGTGGGAGAGAGCTCCAAGAACCTTTTTTTTCAGTAAAAGAGGTGAAAATCCAACAACTATTGGATTCATTAGAATAGTTTTTTTTTCAATTGCTATTCCTCAATAATTTTAATGGGTACCAGATAGGAATTATACTGGAACTTGAGGCAAAATGTAAATATTTATAATTAATCTAGTCTCTATTTAATTTCAGTTGTCTGTATAAGGCTCATATTGTATATATAGAATAGATTCTGTTTTGAATGCTTTGTTCTTGAAAATTTTCGTGGTAGAGAGCTCCTAGAACCTTTTTTTTCAGTAAAAGAGATGAGAATCCAACAACTATTGGATTCATTAGAATAGTTTTTTCTCCAATTGCTATCGCTCAATAATTTTATATTCATTATTCCCAGTTTGATATTGGTTTAAATAGGTACCACGAGCTTTTTCAATAGCTATGGAGACCCAAATGTAGGCTTTGATTTTGACTCACCTCGTTTTCATATGCTCCAAATTTTAACATGTTATAGGGTACTGAAAACTCTAATTTTACCTGTCGTACTCAAGATTTCTCATTTTGTTTACAATGAATGTAATGAAAAATAAATAATAAACAAATTTCTCTAGTTCAGCATTATCTTCCTTCAATTAATTGAAATTATTATTTTTCAACGAAATATAATCAGTACAACTATAAGTTAAATATGAAGCTATCATAACTCTTCAGAATTCAAGAACAATATCTCTTATTTGACGATACTTGATAAAAGCACAGAAAAGGAGAGGACTATTCAATTATCTCTCATAAAAGTCACCAAGTACTAAATAAGTACTGTTCCTCGAAACATGTGTAGCAACTAAATCTAAAATTTATGAATTTTTTGAAAAAGTATGCATATCACAGTATTATGTACTGAACTAGTGATATCATATTATGTCATATTTGAATTATTCTTTTCAAATTGTGTCCAATAATTAATGAACCTTTCTTGGGTGATATGATCCACACTACTTATAGTATAATACGAATGGCAACTCATATCATATTATTAATAGACATCATCGAGAGAATAAATCAATATTCTCTATTAAAAATGAATTATCGCTTTTCTATGAATATTCAAACGTAGAGATAGTAACTCTCGTGCCATGGAGCATTCACTAACAATATTCTTACATCACCTGCTAAGGCCCTATAGCCGGTCGGCCCTTGTACAGGTTTTTAATTGTCCGATCGTTTCCATTTGAATACATTACGGCAGTTCAATTATTTTGAACAAAAGAAGTGTCGAGCTGTTTCCTCAGCAATGGTACATACTACACAATGCAATAGTTGGAGGAAAGAGATGTCCCGAGGGTGGTGATTATTGCTGGTGATGGGGGGGGGGGGTGAATCATGTGATCCCCTGTATATGCGTGTTGCACCTGTAGGCCTGGTCTTCATGAATAGGCATAGAAAGAAAGAAGTCACTTCCCAACATAACACTGATACTGAAGATAGCCTACCACCAACTTACCTCGTGAAAAATAACATTTCCTGTGTCTCGTTCAGGATTAGCTATCTAAACAATTTTATAATAATTTTGATTGTTAGATTGATGAGTGATGATAGTGGGAGTAGTTTATTGCAGTTTGCAGGTGAGAAAACTCAGCTCAACTTATAGAAATAATAATGATAATTGTTGAGATAGTTGAAAAAACGAATGTCATTCATCAATCAATATTCCCTTTCAAAAGTGAAGATCTGTTCATGAAATTTTGTTCAAATTATTGTTTTTAATGTTTCCATTGTAGAGAAAAAAATTTCAAGCTTCTGATTCAATCCTGTAAGATCTGCTGTTTTGGGGAAAAATCAATTTATTAAGATTTATTCTGATCAGAAAATTCTGATCAGATACAAAACCAGTGCAGATCAGCAAGTATTCAAAAATTAATTGTATCAACTAAAAAATTAGAATTATCAATTGAGAAAACCTTCAATGGATAAAGGTTGTGACGAACCACAACCTCAACTAATCCTACGAATAGTTATATAGTATAAATCATTTTTTTTTTTCAATAAATTTGAAATTGAAATAATCAATAAATTGTATAGCCGAATAAATAATCAAGTATAAATATAATTACTATTAATATGTATATTGGACCTTTATTCACTCTACAGGTGCAACTTCATAATGTTAATGACCTCTTGGTTTATATAAGCTCGATTCAAGTTGTTCGGAGTAGAAGGCGATAGTTCATTAAAAACGTCATCTTGATCATTTCCTTACCGTAATTTATGCAAAGCTTTACATTCCAATTAATTCTCTTTATTGGCGTCCTTTAGATAATTGAGACAATGGAGCTACAGGTGTCTCATGTGTGCCCTTCAATTCTATTAGATGCTTATCTTGGTAGTTGGGGATTGAGTCATGTATCCAAATATAATTCATCTCAATATTCGAAGATGAATAACTCGGTTCTTCAATATTTAAAGAATCTGATACAAGTAATTTTTTCCATTAAAGAATTTTGCAAATACTGTTCTATTGTAATCCTCAGACCCTAGTCTAATAATAATTTCCTTGATAAGGTTCAGGTTGAAGTTAATAACTCATGCTGTATTTATTAGAAACCCTCCACATTTCCGATTTTCGACTTTTTTTTTAGTGACTGTCTAATGATATTCAAACAACTCATCGATTTCACTTATCTACCTTTTGAGAAAATGACCGGGAATAAACTCTATTGTGGTTCTAAGTTTGGAAGAACTAGAACTAACACAATCCATCAAGTTTTATGTTGTTTTTGTCTACTTCCAATAAATAGTACTAAAGCTATTGTAGCTCGATTAATCATTTACATATTTTCCAGCTTTGTAATAATGTTGTGGTAAGATGAATGAATTAAATACCGCACTCAATTCTCGGAACATCGAATGCAGTATTTATTTTCGTTCGAGATGAATATTTGTCTATTAGATTCTTACAAAAATAATGAATCTGGGTTGAAAATAATGACCAAATATGACCAGATAGTAACAAATATGTTCCTGGTAACAAATAATACTAGTAACTGTTTTATTACTAAATAGTCGCTATTTGTTCGTTATTAAAAGATTTTAACAATGAGAAAACCACACAATAATTGTAACATCATTTAAATATGTTTCAACAGTTACGGGAAACATTCATTTTTTGTGAATGAAACCACCGCAATATCAAATTTTCTCTTTTAAACAACAAAGACGAATTCGAACAATATATAACAAGAAACATAATACTAAAATGGAATTGGAATGTGACAAAAAAAATGTCCAGTTAAGATATCATAGATCCGTTTTGAGAAGATGGAGACAGTGGTTTGATGGGGTGGATGTACACGTGCCACTGACGGGATCGCAAAACGCATTGGGACTGTGGCAGCTGAAAACTTTGAGATCGCTCAATTTTCCAGTGTGCTTATCAGGTCGACACAAGCGGACCGCTGTGCAGTTCTGGCACGAGTAAAGGGCGCGACATTCTGAATCCTGGCTTCTGCTGCCTGAAACTAGTAGTGCCATCTGAAAACCGAAGTAGGTTCAATTAACTTTAGTATAGTGCAACTGCATTGAATATATATCCTTTGATATAGGATATATCAAATAATAATGGCAACTGTCACTGATAAGAGGGTGTTTTTGGGCACAAGAATATTTCAGTGGAATATGATGGTTACATTTTCCCTAGGTCACCCCTAAAAATTGTCATTTGTCTCGGTTTTTGCAGGCTCAAATGTACAATTGCTCTTGAGTACTCATCTCATTGTTGTAAGTTATGAATATTATTATTCTTCAAAATGTTGTTACAGTAACTAAACACAGTAATAAGTAATAAACAAAAGTAATAGCTGCGATAAGTGATGAAGTTCAAAGCTTGCTGATAGTATTCTATTTTACAGAGAGCGTAGCTGCGATAAGCAGTATTTGAGCTCTCATCAAATTTTGCACTTTTATGTATTTGGAATTCTCATCAAATTTTACACTTATGTATTTGGAATTGATATTATTGGGAACGGTGTTAAAAGTCGAACAATATATATGAAGAAATATTTTTAGGATAAAAATTAAAACGATATCCTAGTTTTGATGAAAGTCCAACTTCAAAAATAATATCCTAAACAGTAAAAGAATGACAAAATTATTAAAAACTTATAAATAACTGTACTTCAATTGATATTAAAGCACAGTTTATTGTTAATCTTCTTATCAACTTTGTATTTAAAATCGAAATAACAGAGGTATAATTTCATACTTTCAAGACACGTCATGACAAACTTGAATTTATTTAATCCTGTATAGTGTATAATGAATATTATAATTTATTTATCATCTTATGGTGGTTATTTATGGGTACGAGAAGACGCTTCCAAGTACAAAGATTGATGAATTTCATTGTTGGTAAAAGCAAACACAAACGTTTCATTAACTTTGAAATATGCAGAGTAATACTAATAATTATGATCTTGATCAATATTTTGCATGGATCGTATGATCCATATCACATGTTTGATAGAGTACCGGTAGGTCTACTCAATTTTTCATTATCATTGTGCTTTCTATATAAATAATAATACACATAATTTTATCGATTAATTGCCCTATAGAGTGCTCATACTTATCTGAGAAAGAAATCATTGGAAATGTAATATTTATGTTAAATTATTGCTAATGAATACTCACAATGGGAAATACAAAGTACAGTCCGGTGGTCATATTTAATTCTACCGGTAGTCAAGAAAGTAAGCAAGAAATTAATAAACACTGAATTTTATTCTATTACAGCGGACTATCACTTCGAACTGAATCTCGCTAATTGAGAGAACTAGAACAACGAAACAAATTTTAATTCACTTATGAATCTCCGCAAGCACTTGTGAGCTTCTATTCTTGAACATCGCCGAGTTTCCTTATTGATTTTAAGTGCTTCAATTATGAAGCCGTATCAAACCAAGATTCAAAATAAACTTAGACAACACTCTGTAGATTGATATGTCAACAGATCTGCAATTCGATTCAACTACCGCTTGAAAAGATCCAATTAGCCCAGTGTATAGTGAAATTCCATTAGGAATTTATTAACGTAGAATATACAGTATCATGGTATCACGGTATGATAACTTGCAGAATCTAATATCTAAATTATGAGTTGTGAATCATTGAGGAAAATAATTCGCAAACGTTTCCACTGTGATGCATCCATTGAATGTAATTTACTCATTTCACTTGAAAAAGTAGATTAGTGACCACTTGAAAATTACACTAGAATTCTCATTTTCTGTTATCTGTTTTTAAATTCTATTTTAACGGTATCTGTTTCCATTCAATTTTTCCTCATGAACATTTTAAGGTCTGTACATTACTCAAGGAGCTTTTAGGTTTTTCCGAGATTATCCACTTTTCTTTCAACCTGTGAAAATTTGTTCTTCAAAAGAAGCATACTTTCCTAGTGAAAATTCTTTCAACGAATCAAATGTATTGTAAATTGATATTCCTTATGAACTCTAATACCACTACTACTTCAAATCTTCACTATTATTCAATTCAATGACATTATTTTGAGTTTTCTGTTCTTCCAGAACTGAAGAATAGATTAAATGAGATGATTTTCAGAGCCACGTTAACGTTTGCTGTATTTTTTTGAGTAAAATCTCTAGAGTGCGAGAACAATTAATAGCTCTTTGACTGATATTATAGCCTACTCTACTCAAAATCAATTTCAATTATTATGATTATTTAAATGAATCTTATTTGAAATTGGGTGTCAGTTTTTGTTCATAATACACTCTATTATGAATGATTTCATGTACTTTTCTGCCTTGATAATACAAATCGCGAGCTATAACAAATAATTATTTTGTTGTACATGACACGTGTCAAATCTGTAGAGTGCGAGAAAATAGCTCTTTGGCTGATATACTCCATTCAAAATCGATTCCAATAATTACGATTATTTGTATGAATCTTATTTGAAATATTGAGAATCAGTTCTTGTTCATAATACACTCTATGATTAATGAATTCACGTACTTGTCCATGCTAATGATATAAATCGCGAACTATCACAAATAATTTGTTGTACGTGATACTGCTCACTCTGATTCCGTTCTGCAACCAAAACAGCCAGCAGCATGATCGGTCAGAGTTGATCAATTATTATTATTCTCCAGAGCTGCAGTCGGTAGTTGGGTAATAAACTTCATAAAATAGAATGGCCAGAAAGAACGCTTGTTAGGATTCGTTTGTGCGATTCGAAATTATTGACAATACCGTTACAGTCAGTGTAAAGTACTTCTTGTTATAATGCAATGAAACGGACAATACATAAATAATATTAGGGCAGCACATGATCGAAGGTAGTTAATAGGAGCATTGTTATTGGCGCTAAAGTACTGGGCGCTACAGATCACGCTAGTGGTGACAGCCCGGAGGCGAACAGCCAAGCTACTTGATTCAATAAACGCTGCTTTACAATTGCAGCCATCAATATTGATAGCGATCGATGGAATGCGATTCAGAGGAATTGGTTATAATTGGCAATGGTTTCGTGAATACAACCTCCTTGATGTTTGTTAATGTTCCGCTTTCATTGAAGAACAGTCTCCGCAGTCTGTGATACTGTGATGTACAGAAGACAATCATTATCTGTTTCCGTCTTTCCGTGTTTCCAACTTTTTTCTTTTTGGTGAGAGAATGAATAATAACTTTGAGCCTGTTTTATTAAATTCAGGTGAAACCTATATAATAGTGTACCACGGAAAATTGTTGTATGAAGTACTTTTTTCAGAGAGAATCTTTGAATTTCTAGTGTGAAGAGATTCCTACTGTGTAGAGACCTCACTATTGAAATCTAATGTGTGAGGTTTCTTCACGGACAACAATATTATCACTACATTTGGTTTGAAAAATATAGTGTACTATAATAGAATACAATAATAAAAATTAATCCGATCTCCCTGGACAGGCTCAACAATATTTTAATAGCAAAATGTGGTTTTAAGATTGCTGACTGTAAGTTACACTTTTCGTTTTTAATGGAATTATCAATATCAACAACAACAATTTAATTACAACAACATTTCCACTTTCATACTGGTTTTTATTCCATTCCAAACCCACCTTACTCGAAGATTCCTAGAATGTCCCCAACTTTGATCGCTATTACCTTTGTCCAACTTTCAATTATCATATTGAGCTACTCTGTGGAAATCTAAATTCCACACAAAAGAGTCACTAGAAGTCGGCAGCAGTTTAAAGCCCGGTCAAGACGCTACGACTTGTTGTACAACTTAAGTCGTACAAGTCGTTCAAACTTAAGTCCAAACATTTCCAAGCTGATACCTCTTTTTTGGTACGACTCAAGTTGGACTAACTCTTAATTTTGCCATCTACACGCTACGACTTGTTGTACAACTTAAAACTCCCAGGACTTAAGTTGTACAACAAGTCGTAGCGTCTAGACCGGGCTTGAGTCACCGAACAACCAATAGATTGTTGGATATAGGCATTTGATTTTTTACATTACGTGAAGGATACTCGCAGGTACTTTACTCAAAACAATATATATAAGATTGAACCAATACAAACGAAATTGCCTGAAATAAATATTGGAATACCAATATTGACTCTGAAATGATTTGTGAGTATAAGTTTACAAGCAAAATAAATCGTTGAGTAGCCTACTCCATTATTTGCTTTACTCAAGTGGAACTAACTACTGCAATGCATCCTATGTATACTTACCTACTTATTCACCACACAAATAGGGGTATGTGAAACGTGAGGGTGTAGTTAGAGTCAGTGGAAACTGGGGGATGATTCAGGTTCTAATGATATTCTATTCTGGAGGGTGGGTGTCGTCGTGTGTCTCCTTCAACAGATAATAATAAGCAGATGCCCACTTGCTAACTGGAGTGTATCCTCGCTGTTATTATGGCAAGGGTTATCTACGCTCAACAGTTGTGAAATACAATACAATGCAATCCACGTCAAGCAGAACCGATTAACGGCCGTTAACTTAACATGCGGAACCGCCTCCGATGAAGTATATCACAAATTTAGCGGTACATTATCAATTATTCGCCAATACGATACATAGACTACTTTTTTTTATCGTATGGCCTTTTATCGGTGGGGAGACCCTTACGGGTAGGTTCCACCTCGCCTTATTTTCTGTATCGGTCACCCATCCGAGAGCAGTCTTGAATGTTTGTTACTTAATCACATTGACTACTACTGGAAGTACACTGGAAAATAGCGGACGAATAATTTGACTCTTATTTATTGTTCATTGTCTAACTGGCTTTATGTATTGTTTTTATTGCATCAAAAGGATTACTGTTTGAAAATGTAATTGTTCCATATGCCATACCATACGTAAATTGATAATATTTCTTGTACTTTTCTTTTTTTAATGTAATTGTAATTTCTTTTTTTGTATTCAAGTATTATTTCACTTGAATATTTATTAGAGTTTTGACCCTGACACTGAAAATAAACATAAACTAATAATCTTCTTTATTTATTTAGAATACTAGAATAATTAAAAAAATATAGGAAAAATCAAAAAGGTAAAGACTTTTTGAAAAATTGAATACTGCAGTAAAGACTTTTATAAAACTATAGTAAGACTTTAATCAAACCATAGTAAAGAGTCTAGTTCTAGTATGAATTGCAGTAAAGACTTTTGAAGTATTATAGTAGAAGAGTAAAATATTTTTACTATGTAGGCCAAATATCGTAGAGATTGAAATTGTATATTTTTCAAATAACTTCATGGAAAGGATCCAGAAATCTATACAGCAGTTGAGTGCCTATTTGGATAAATACCAATCATTGTTCAACCTACATATTCAATAATTGTTAACGTCTTCATAGACATTCAATATTGTACTGAATTGAATTTTTATTTCTAACAGTAGAAAAAGCATAGGCTACAAAATTATTAATTTTTAATCAGTAGTAACTAAGAAGCACCGATCCATCAAAAATACGCAAGAATATAATGAGGATCTGTTCAATTTTTCACTATTTTCTCATTCATGGATTCCATTATTATTCTATGTGAGAATAATCTCTAAAATAAATTGCATTCGTACTTGAGAATGATTGAACAGGAGCAGAGTGGATAACAATTAATATGAGATCGGCTCAAGTAAAACAGTCTGTCGACTTTGACATGGAAATCGGCTTGTTTGGTTGGAAACAATACTCGTAAGTGATGAAACAGGATATACCATTATGAAGCCGCATCCGAACTACAAAAGCTCTCAAAGCGCACCCCGGCTTTTCTCAAAAAATGATACTGCATCGTAATCAATTTCCTGATGACGGTATCCTTGTTTGGCGCAGGCACACAATAGTTTCTGATGTTATTTTTTGCCCCTGTTGAGTAAAAAGAGGACATAAAGTAGGTGGGTGGGGCAGGTGATGAGTGTAATTGCCTTTGGAATACAGCAGTTGGCTTATAGGAGCTAGTGTGACTCCTCTTTTGACGTCTGGCGACCCTTCCAGCTCGGCTTGGCTCGTGCTGAAAGCTAATCCACCCGCGAAAAAAAACAACATAAAACACAACAATAATAAAATGACGAGATACTCGTTTGCTCATCCATCCGATGAAATCACCGGGCCTCATTTCTAATGGGACACCAGTCTGGGTTTTTTTTAAAAATAGAGAACGCATGACATGAGCTCGGAAACGAACCCAAGGGGGGATAAATCCCACCTCCCGAAATTTTGAAACATAATGGGATAAGATAGTATTAAGGTGGTATATCCCCCTACAAAATAATTTACAAGATAGAAAAGCTTACTTAGTCTAATATTCTAGAGTCACCAGAGGATTTTTAAAACATTCCTATATGCATTAGTCGGAAGATATGATCAATCAAAAACTGAAAAACTCAAATTTTCGCTTTTCTCGAAAAATTACTACATACTTTTTTCAAAAATTATAAATCGGTTATTGGTGATCGAAATTATCTCAATTTGTTGTTTAAGTTGTAGATAATAATTATTAAAAGCTTTTTAATTCGTCCCAGACATAATTCTCTTGTGATGTATGGTTTTCGAGTTATTTGGCGAACCCCGGAAAAATAGCACAATTTTCGAAGTTTTTTTTTTTAAAGATTGTTAGGTTAACACAAAGAATTTTTTGGTTTACAATTTTCTCCTGAAAATCGATTGAATCTTTAATCAATATCAATTAATCTGGACTATTGGTGTTCTACTATACAATGCTTCAAGCGATATAATGGCTTCGATTCCCTTTCATGGAATTTTCATCCGCTTTGTAAGCCGAATCATCATGAAGTTGTATTATAATCGAAATCATCGATGCCAGTGAGCTCAAGAGCTGAAATAGATAATGCATGATTTTAAACATCTCTCATTTATTCATGCCTATTCATATTTACCTACATCACTATATCTCTATACTATACAATTATAAATAATGACATGATAATACATTTTTGCTGTGAATTGAAAAAAATGTAAATCTCTCATGTAGGAGTGAAAACATCACTTTTTGTTTCATTGAGAGTATCAGATCTGTAGTTTCCATTTTTCATTAATTTAATTTGTTTTCGTCCATTGTCAAACATCCTTAAGCAAATTTTTATTGGTATAACGATTACCTGATATCTCTTTAAAAATTGACTTGAAGAATTGACAAATACCTATTCTCAACCTGACATTTCACTAGCAAAAGAATACTCACGGATGTTACAGTTTGATGAGTAATATCAAAGTATCCAGATGCTGATATGGTTGTGGAAAGAATTGTGACTTTTTTCACAATATCTTTGATCTGTAAAAATACAATTAATAATAAATCATTTTATACATTTGTAAAAAATTGTACGCTAGATTTTTTATTCAGAAAATCTAACCATAATGTATTCTTAATTAATTGTTTTTCATTGTTTAATCTCAAAAATACCTATTATAAGTTGATGGTCAATATCGAATAATATTGTCTCGAAATTCTGAGTAAACCATCATACATCTAAAATGCATTCCCGACAATAATAAAAAAATTATGAATGATGAGTTTAACTGCAGGTCTATATTTCGGTAATAATAATAATAATATTATAATGCATTAAAAATATAAGAACATAATCAATAGGCGCGGAAGTATTGTCTGAAGTCTGCAGGACTATGATTCTTAATCGTTGTTTTTTACAACAATGTCACTGTGGTATTGTTTTTTGAATGTACTGTATTGACGACTTTAATGATTTAATGACTGCAAGTAATTCTCATACTTGAATATGATAGGGGGATTGCAATCTATCACAAATTAAGAAATCATGTTTTTTCGTATTGTTTCTTCAGTTTGGAATATTATTTTGATAGAAGTACATTTTATTAAAATTTAGCATACCTGTACACACACTTCTATTGGCCAATCTTGCATAGTTGTATGGCGCAGATGTACAAGAATTTTTTTGCTCTGAAATGGAAATAGAGATTTTCTCAAAGTGATTAAATCGATTAATAAAATTAAAGCTATATTGCTGTGGAAGAACCTGATTCAGTATGTTTTAGTAAGAAAAGAGCCTGTACAAGAGAAGAAATTTGAAGATATGTGTTTCTTCAGATGGCTTCAGATGGACCTTTAGAATATAAGCTTGTTCGGAACCCACCTAAAGCTAAAGGTCCATCTATCTCTCATCATCATCCTTCTCACGCACAAGCCTAGAGCTTATGTGGGGATCATCCCCAGCAAAAAATTACTTTTCACAGTTTTTCAACAATTCTCTCTTCATAGACTTGAATAATTATCACTCGAAATTTTTGTGGAGTGGGAAATTCTTAATTTATTTTATTTATTTTTTTATAATCATTGCATGATCGGGTAATTTAGTAATTTAGACGGACATTATTGTTTTAAAAAAAATATTCACAACGTTATCTTTTCACATATCTATATTCATATCTCTTCACTTGGAAATAGTAGCTATGTGTGAATCTTCTGAGAAATCATAATTATATTTTATTACTTGAAGCTTGAAATATCACTATAGTATGTGTGTATACCTACAGTATATGGATATACAGTATAATTATTGAGCTACTTTATACTAAGCTCCTCCTCCTTGATTTGAATTTTTTCTCAAACTTTTGAATTTGGTTTAGAAAAATCAATAATATTATTCTACAGTAAAAATCCACCACTTTCGAAAGACTTTTTCCCCAATCCTTTTTAAAATGTGTCTCCAAATACATCCCCAAGTACTCCAAATTTCAATTATTATTATTATTATTATCTTCACTCACAAGATGAGAGAATGTTGACATCTAGAACGCGTGAAGTAAGGAGAAGGCGTAAGGCGAAAAATAAGTGTGTGAGTATAATTGACCGAACGAAGAGAAGACTGAGCGAAGCTCAGTCTGAACGAAGTGAAGTCTTGTTTCAAGTCGATTGGCTTTCGTCTGTGTGTTTGTTTGTTTGTTTGTAATGCATTTACGACTAAACGCATTGACAGATTTCAATAAGATTTGGCAGGAATGTTCATTTTGAGACTGCGCGACGATGTATATGTAAGGTTTTTTTTTGAATTTTGGATTTTAAGGACGGAATAGAAGGAAAAGAGAATGGCTGTATGGAATATAGGGGCGCCGCGAAAGCGGCGGCTTGTGGGACGTCGCATATGTTCAAAAAATAAATAACTAAAAAATAAAATAAATAATAAAAAATGAAATGAAAATTAAAAAATAGAAAAAATAGAATATAAAAAATTTAAAAAATAAAAATTAGATGTACATAACGTATTTTGGGGGGCGCCTGACAACATCTCTCTCGACACAGCTGACAGAACCAATTCTGTACACGTGGACAAGAAAACAGATAATTTACGACTAAACGCATTGACAGATTTCAGCTATAGCATGGCTTTTTCGCGAGGTCTACTGTTCACAGAACTACAGTAGAACTCCAATTATCCGAACTCCGACTATCCGAATCGGCGATTATCCGAATCACTTTCAGAAAAAAATTGTCCAAAAAAAGACCGCAAAACAGCTTACATTGACGGGGATGTTTAAAAAACAATGATTTTTATTTCTAAACTTGTACATAGGCTAAGTACATATTTCATTTATATTTAAAACATGTGAAAATAATATCATGTTTCTTTCATTCAATTCAATAAAAAAATAGTGCAATATCAAAACGTAGCTTTTTTTCTCCCAATTAAAAAAAAACTCTGATTATCCGAATATTTGATTATCCGAATGGGTCCCGGTCCCCATTAATTCGGATAATTGGAGTTCTACTGTACTAGTATAGTAATATAGTAAAAAGTGAAAAGAATGTGTTTCAAAGAATTAAATTAGTGATTTTTTTAATCAATATAAAATAAAATTTGTTTTCAACTTACCTCTAAACTCAAATTTTGAGATGCATAGGTGATGTGATAAATTATGATTGTTAGGAATCCTATGTGTGAAGCTGTATGCGTAGAAGTATATTCAGAGATTGGATTAAACACTAGAATGTAGAATTTTACAGTTAGATCCAAATAAACTAACGCAAAGATGAATAAAATGTTCAAACCAAATATGTGGTTCAATTGTTTTAGTGCTGTTACTAATTTATTGTGTATTGAAGAAATATTCTCAAAAGAAACAGATTTTTTACATTCAATCACATTTTTAACGTAGCTATTCAAACACTGGAACCTTTTTATGAGGCCTAAACAATACAAGTAGTATAAAAATGTAACTAATAGAGATGGCAGCATAAGCACGAATCTCAAGTGAAGACTGATATGTAGGAAAATATTCACTCTGCTTAAATCTAAATGATAGTAATATTGGCAATGTAAGAAAATGGCGAAAGATAAGAAAATATTGACCCACACATTTATTAAACTGCCAGGTATGTACTTGATTTTCATTCTATTGAACAAAGAGTCAACGTCCTCTATTGTCCTGTTCAAAGTGAATAATCGCAAATCTATCAACTGGATTAGGCCGTATTGAATAATGAATATCCAATTGGGTGAAAAATTGATGAAGAAAACCGATAAGGAGTCTTCTATTCCCATGAAATTTGAACAGCAAACTGAAATAAACGCAATGTACAACGCGTTTAGTGACAAATAAATGAAAAACTTTGGCGTGACTGTTGAATTGTATAATATCGCTTTGAAGCTTTGATCATTTGTGTGATCTATATTGAACGAAAATACTCCGAATGCTTTGATAAACAAAATAAAGTTTTTTATTTGTAAATTATAGTAGCCTTTTATAGAAGTTTCGAACCACATGACAGTCAATATGAATTCTCCTTTACCACTAATTTTCAGCGCACAATCGTTCCTACCACCAGTATCGGTACGGTACCTATTAATACTGGAGAAATTCGAATTTGAGAGAATATATATTAGCCTACATAAATGATGAAAACTAATCAGATTAATTGATTCAATTCCATTGCAAACCAATCACATTATTGATATTGAATGTTAGAGTCAATATTGAATTATTGTTTGGGAATGAATGAAATGATAAAGTCTTCGAAGTTTCCTTTTTAAAGCGTACAGATTCTAAAACACTGATAAGAAAGAAAGGATTTTCAATTCAATTAAAAGCTTGTGACAGCAATTCAAATCAATTCAAAATGCTATTCTTTCATAAAAAATCACGAAATTATAAATTTTAGCAAATATGAAAGCAGATTTTTTCAATAAAAATCACTGGCATAATAATAGGAATTGCTTTTGAAAGTTTTCCGTAGTGAATGCAGACTAAATTTATGAATAAATTGATGGCCAATTGAAGGATAGTCAATCCGTCTTACAGTATGGTTACATTCAATATTACTCCCATACTTTTTCATCAAATGAAATTTGCCCAAAATTTATTTCATCTTCTCTGTTGATTCTGTATGCGACTCATACTTGCGCACAGGTTTCACACCTATGCAGTTATTATTTTCTTCATATTATAGTTTATGCATTGATAATTCTATGTACCGATAGCAGACATTATTGACCGAGCGAAGAGAAGACTGAGCGAAGAGAAGACTGAGCGAAGCGAAGTCTGAACGAAGTGAAGTCTTGTTTCAAGTCGATTGGCTTTCGTCTGTGGATTTGTTTGTTTGTAATGCATTTACGGCTAAACGCATTGACAGATTTCAATAAGATTTGGCAGGAATGTTCATTTTGTAACTGCACGACTTTCCCGTCTTTCCCGTCCGAGGTCTACTGTTCACCGAACTACTAGTTATGTATATTTTACTTTTCATGATTTTTTTGTTTCTTCTTTGCTTGTACTTTGTATTGTATTGTGTTTTTTGGGAATTGAATTTAATTTAATTTCATAGATTTGTCAAAATTGCTGATTAGTGATAAAATCATCTACGGTAGTGGCAAGTCTCAGTAGAGATCATGTTTGCTTAAATTATCAAATTTGAATAGAGATCCACTCTTTTTTCAATTATGACATTATTAATAATTTATAAAATCTCATCTGAGAATTTTTATACACTTATTTGGTTGATGCTAAATTCCTATTCATACAACATGCGAATGAAATGCAATTTTCTACTTTTGGAAACTTAAAGATGAGATCAATTTTAGAATAATTTATGAACCAATCTTTCTCAAAATTTTTAAATGTTGACAAAAGTTGATAGAGGTTCAATAAGTTGAGAGAGCGCATGACGAGTAGCCTAGTCTCTAGGCCTAATTATCATTGTAGTGTAGTGCTGTGTAATTTGCATATCATTTCAGGCCAAGATCCTCTTGGTCACTGAACATTGGTCACTGAATGAGAATTGGTTTTGTTCTACACGATATGAAGATTAATTGATGAGTTACAGAGCTCCCTATTCATTTTAAGTTTGATTCCTCTTCAGTGCTTGTATAGTGTGAGTGTTTGCAGATATTCATGACGTCCGCTCTCCTTTGATTGTCAAATACAATTCACAACGACTCAATCATCACATGAAGTTGGATCTGATTGACTGTGGTTAATAATTGTGAACTCGCCAATGGTCTGTGGTGGTTTCCTCTCACACTCAACAAGTTCGTTCTATTCTTTCTGGATTGGAATCATCCCATCATTTCATGGTGGATTCTCAGTAAGAAATTCTAATAATTTTTTTAACATTTTCAAGATTAATTAGAAGCGGACACTCATATCCAATATTGTAGGGATGAGTGGTAGCCTATAACTGCATTAAATCTATTGAAGTGATAACGATTTTCATGAAAAATCTCAGCCAATAACAGTGGTCAGCTTTTTAATATTGTTTCAAGTCTTTTCAATTATATATGTGGCTGAATAGGTGCCATATTTACAATATTCTTTATATATACAATATATTTTTAATATATTTTACATTATTTTCAAATACATTTCCAGTGTCTAATTTGTCAATAATTTCTATATAAGTTTGGCATGTACATTTCACAAGGTACTTGTAATAATGTTTAGATCAAATAATTGTAAATGAATAATCATTGAAAATTTTTAAATCAATAGATTAATTGAATATATATGAGAGGAAATCTGAGAAATGATGTAATGAAATATAAAGGCTAATATAAATTTTTAAATATTATCTCACTACGCTAAACCGGTTAGCCTTTTCAGTAAAAGTGAATGTTGATGCCTTGAATGTAAAAAATGATCAAGAACTAGATATTGATATTCTTTGAATTATGTGCAGCCTATTTGATGTAAAAATTATTGATGAGCTTTGTAGAGCAAATCTTGTTGAATCTCGTTACTGTTACTAAACAGTTTAAGGTAATCAATAATGTTAATCCCAAAATCAATATTTTCTAATTTACGATGATTAATGACAGGTCCAATAACTCAGTTGTTAAGAATTTTTCACCCAATTTGAATTAAAAACTAGTGTCAATCAAGTGGTATAATTTTTCTAGTTAATAGCTCTTTTATTTACTATTTGTTTATAAATTTTCATTTCATTTCATTTATTTACACACACAATTTCCAAAAACAATACAATAAATAAGACAACATACAAATACAATACAAAATTGGAAAAAGTGGTTAGGTGACCTCATTAGTAGTCGTGTTGAGGCACCATAATTAAGTGATGGGTTTTTTATAGCAGTTGTGAATAACTTGCTATTTAAAAATATTAAAAATTCATGAAACAATGTAATCATAAATTTTGAAAATATTAAAAGTAGCCTTTATTATAGTAGAGCATTCTATTCTCTAATAACTGACTTCTAAACTCAGTTGGCTATTATTTTATCAATTTATCTATGATTAGAGACTTTTTCTTGGAAATGGAAATATAGTGTTCAGTTGGTTTGTTGTTGGATTGCGATAATACTGCCTGGGCGCTTCATCTACTCTTCAAATAGAGGACGAATTTATAAGCAATAGAGAAGTCATATCGTGGATAATTCATGGAGCTGGTGCAAACAACAGTTACACTTGTGCGTTCACGCAGATTAATCAACAGAATTTGATTGTCTGTTTCAAATTAAAATTAGACTCAATTTAGTCGAGGTCATGTTAATTGCCGAATGTATGTGACCACACTTCAATGTGTTAGGACTTACCACCAAAGCGCCAGTCACAGTCGATTTTGACTTGGAAAAAAGATTATAGCCTGTCATGATAATCACTGTAGCCTAATTGTCTTATTGCAGCTCTCATCTTGTAATTCAGAGGAGGTGAATGACCCTTTGCAGTTTCTTAATAACTTTATGTTATGTCTTTTATATTTGAGTAGACTTTAAATACTTTTAAATTTCAATAATTGAATTTCATATTTTTTGTATAGTAAATTATAGGCAAAATTTCTGCAGATAACTCATGCAGAAAAACGAATCCATAATGATTTTTGAAATTATTGGGAAAATCTCGAAATAAACCTATACCTCTAATTATTGAACATACCTATATATACATACCTATTATCGAAATATACCTATAATTTATTGAACAAAAACATTATGAAATTCAATCATTAAAATTTAAATAATAATTTATTATTATTTGTATTAGGATCATTATACCGTAACACAATATCATGTGTTTGAGTTTTTTTTTAATGCGAACTTACACCTACAGTAAAAGAAATCTCACATTTTTCAGTGTATATTTACAAATATCTATATTGTTGGAAAATAGGGTAGCATAGTACAAAAATATTTTTCCCGTCCATAAATTAGCGTACACAGTCCACTCCTCCTCATTCATACAAATGATGAATGGAGATCAGTGATGCAACCGCGTTTGGCGACTTCATCGTATGAGCATGACCGTAAGTTGGCTCTGTTGGGTTGGCTAAGCTGTAGAATTCTCATCGACCGGTGTAGCGTAAGCCCGGTCTCGCAACCCCTACACATCTACATGCCATCCGTACGATGTTTCCAGATCAGCATCCCGTTCCGAACCGAGGTAGGAAGTGCATTCCATACCCCACAGCCACAGTCATCACAATTTACACTTGCCTACTCCTGAATAAGTTTCATTGTAACAAACTCATGAAACCTGATAAATTGATAATCATTACACAGATTATAATACTTTCTATAATATAGGAAATATACTGTTTATTATTCTATTCCACTACTACAAAGAAGTGATATAACAGTAATTCACACACTTTTATTTTAAAAAACTAATTGAATAGTTGTATAACCTATATACTTGACTTGAAACAATCTTTTTCTATCAATTAGGCTACAAATTAGAGAAAATAAGATGTTTTCCTCTAATAATAATAGTAACACTGATTATTATTGAATTTCTTTTTTAGATCCAAAATTTACTTTTGTATTATTCACTTTGAAAACTACAAGTGCAGGAACATTTTTGGAAAAATGTCCAACTACCACCTACAGTAGTACAAGATGTTTCATAATTTTCAATGTGGAAAAATGAGATAAGAAAGACATTTGAATTGATTTTATCATCAATGTTTTCATATAAGGAAATGTTATGGATGTTATAAACAGTGAGCAAAAAAGATTTTGATTATCTTTGACAATTTGGTTTTCTCACGCATGTCAATGAAATCAATCAAATATATTATTTCAAGAGTGCTCATTACTTTTCATATCATATTAGTTATTAATATTATACTAGTAGTCAATTATTTTTGTACTCTGGAATACTTATCACTATACATCAATACATGCACAGTAGTTAAGTTCTTAAAAATTAAACTGCAATTACATAATATGGAAGAAAAATCGTCTATACATAATTTCAATAAATTTTGAAAATTCGAATCACCAACTTGTTATATCGCGACTATCTAGGAATCTGATAGTACAGTATAACATTTTTCTCCTTCATCCAATTCATGAAACTTTCCCGTCTTTCGGAGGAGCCGTGAGTTCCGGCTGCCTGAATAGTAGTCGTTAAATCAATCTCTCTTAATTCCTCTCAATACCCACGCACAAGCCTAGAGCTACTGTGGGCATCAACCTAAAAAATACATGGAACTGCATTCAACAATAGTGAATTACTCATGAGGGAAGTAATGCCCAGTGAACGGAATGATGAGCGTTGTTAGAGAGGTTCAGGGAAAAGAGCTAGACCGTTCCCTCGGAGATCAGTTTCTCATTTGCGAGGTAGAAACAAGATTGATTACTTCCAGGCTGAAAGTAACCGCAGTCTAGCGAGATAATTACAGCTCCTCCAATTTTTCCGCAGTTTTGTGGCTCTTAGTCCCTCACTTTTATTTATTTCTTGTAAAAAGTTTAATTAACTACGTCTTGTGGAATTGCCGCATTCCCTTACTGCCCAAAAGTAAAAATGTCGTTATAAACTTCAAGTTACTCTAATACAGTGATAATATGCAAGTATTTTATGGTTGAATGAGCATCAGAGTCTGTGTCCATTATGAAGTCTCATGTGAAAGTTTACTCGATTATAAAGTAGGCTACTATTTGAAAGTCCGGTACCGGTACTCTCACGAACCCAAGAATAATATAGCCCAGTAAAATAGTACCAATTTTCACCCTGAAGAATCACTTTTTCATATAGGACATTGCATAGTTTTTAAAGTATATTAAATTGCCATATTGAAAATATATTTCAATTATAAATCAGACATATTTACACCTAAATCAGTTAATATCTCAATAACGGTTTTTGAGATATTGATGTATTCTACATTATTCCATATAAAAAGTCTCATGGAGTCAGAAAACAGGATTTTTCAATAAAATTTCAAAGTGAAATGTCAAATTATTGATAAATGCCTCTGACAAGTTGACAGGAGCCGCGATGAAAAGCAAGGAAATGAATTCAAACTAGACTTTTTTATTAAGAAATATTCAAGCTTTTCTATGTTCAAATTGTCATGTTTATTTATTAATCTTCATTAAAATATTTCTGATATACCTATAATGCTTTTCTATGTTCAAATTGTCATGTTTATTTATTAATCTTCATTCTAATCATCCTTCCTTTCATTTCATTCATGAAATCTATTACTTGACTCCTTACTACTTTGTATGTTTATAATATTTCTGATATACCTATAATGTATATTTCATGCAACTTGTAATGTCTTTTTTGCAAAACAAAGAATTATTTGAATTGATTAATTATTTTGTTGTTGCCAGAAGCTGAATGAGGGTGGTGTGTGAGTGGCGAGGAGTGGAGGAGGATGGCGGTGTTCGTGACTGGTCTGGTGGGCATAGTGGTGTTCTATATGCTGGTGCTGGCCGTGGGCATATGGGCAGGCACCAAGCAGAAGAACAGCGGTGAAGAGGAGGTCTTACTGGCCGGACGCAGTCTTGGATTCACTGTCGGCGTACTCACACTTATCGGTTAGTCCCTATATAATACTATATACTATCAGTCCCTACCTGATAATATTGGCTCAAATGAAAGGAAGTCTCAGGCACATTAATTTAATTTACCAATCAATTTAGGTACATTTATGGAAAAAAATGTAGAGAAATTTTTCTATAGGGGTGTTGCAGTTCTACAGTACCATTCACCAGTCGCCCCTGCATAAAGTATGATACTGTATAGCAGGATTCATTTAACTTGTCAGAGAACAGCTGATTGATGTACGCTCGTTTACTAACGTTAAATCAGCTGTTATCTGACAAGTTAAATGGATCCTGCTATATCTTTGGTAAAAATGTCATTTTCACCTTAATTTTCCAGTAATCCACATACTCTAGCTAAAAAAGCAAACAATGTTGTCCTGTCTGTTGCAGTTGCAGAGGTCTTCAGAATTCTTTATAACATTATATTTAGTCTCTAGGTTTCCTTCCACTAATAATTAGTCCTAAAATTAATAATAGTTCACTTCTATTCCACTTTCCAAGTCAAACTGCTAAAATTAATGATTCTCTTAAATACAATATTTTAAACGACATAGCTGTCAATAATATTTGTGATTTACAGTTGGAACTCACGTGGTGGAGCGCTTTCGGACTTAAAGTCTATCATCAATACTCTTGATGAGTAATAGTTTTAACTATAAATCACAAATATTATTGACTGCTATGACGTTTAAAATTGTATATAAGTGAATAATACATGTTATAACTGTGTATGTCCTACACAGTTTCCTACGAGTTTCCACACTAATGAAAACCATACGCTTATTATATAATGTAATATCAACTTGCTGTTTAATACAGAGTGCCCCAAAAATTATGACTTCATTACAGCCACGGTACAATACAAGCTAAAACAAACAGAAAATATCGTTGATAAATTGGGATTTATCTTTAGCTTCTAAATTAAAGATGCTAATTTAAAGATTATTGCTAACTCATAAAAATAAAATTAGAAAAATTTAACTGGTATTTAACAATAATATTAATGACTAAATGGATACCTATTCAAAATTGAAGGTTTTCCTTAGAGAATATTAACCAGACAGCGAAGAGGTTGAATTATTCCCTTATAAGTATTCAATTATTCCCTAGCTTGTTTCCCAGGAGATATTACTGAAACCGGTGAACACAATGACAATAATGCTCAACAATATTATTCTGTGCACAGAATTTGAACAAGGACGTTCTAATTAATTTGCCAACTGGCGCTGTTTTTGTGCATTGCCGTGTGCCAATGAGACAGGCCGTAATCCGTTAGGGGGGCGGGGAGCAGAGTGGGTGGGGATGTTTTGAAGCCAACTCCAACCGGATATGGGAAATTGAGTTTCCATCGCGATTCGATTAATCCCCGTAATTGATTCGGCCGGCAGGAACAGCAAGTCCAATTCCCTCTTGACTTCAACCATCTAGAAAAGCCTGTGGAAAGTCGATTGCAGTCCTCTAGGCCCACTCGTCTTCCAGCGACGGAAGTTAGTGAGAATGAGAAAAACTTCAAAGAATAATGGAAAGAAGGGTGCTGGAAAGACAGAAATTCAATGAACACTTCTCATTTCCTCCCTTTCAATGGTGGAAAATTGGATGAATATAGGGATTCAAAAGCATCCTGTCATATTCTTCCCTCACAATGTCTTCAACAGAGTTTTAGAGCCCTCCCCCCACAGACTCTTAGATGCGTCTTACAAGCTCTCTGTTCTAAACACGTGACGTGAAAATGCAAACTTTCTCCAATTTCAGTCTCGTATAGCTCGTTCACTTGGATAAGGCACCTAGACTGGAAAATGAATTACCTTTATTAGTAAGCTAGTCGTCATTGTATTACTATTAATAGTGATGAAAATGTGTGAGAATCCATTCACTATTATCATCTAGTTAGTTGATGCTAGTCGAGTTAGTCTCTGCTATTATTAATGTAAGCAATTTATTTCTATGCCATATGAATATTGTTCAACAGATGAAATTAATATTACAAATAATTTCAAAAATGGCAAAAAGCTATAATGAGTTGTATAATGACAATAATTCATTCCTAGTCCATAAGCCATAGAAAAGTTAACGAGCTATATACTCAAAAAAATTCAATGAACTATGAGTTTGTACGTCAAGCAATATTTTTAATAATCATGAGTTATGCTTCCTGAGGGGCAAAGAGCAGAACAGGATGTTTTATGTAAAAATTTGATGTTTTTCTAGTTTCTCTTTTCATGAGAGTTCTATACTCTGAATGTATTCATCAAGTAAATGAATAAATATATAAATTATCAAGTATATTTTTCTGTTACTCAGCAACATGGGTTGGAGGAGGCTACATAAACGGTACAGCTGAAGCATTCTTCAGAGATGGATTACTTTGGTGCCAAGTTCCAATCGGATACAGTTTGAGTTTAATATTTGGTAAGTTTGATTATTTTTATTGTATTCTTTCTTAGATAATTCTTGTCTTCAAAATTCATTGGTGGTGTAAAATAGATTGATGAAGCAAATAACTGGAAATAAAAGTCTATGGCCTATGTGTTATCGGATGTAAGATAGAAGTATGACTCCAATGATATAAAGGACTTCATCACAGTTAAATGTACTAAACACTAACTTTATTGATTTGATACTCATCAATTCCCTTGGTCTGAGATGTATTGTCACTAATAAGCTGGAATATCTCACTATAAGTTAGGACCTCACGTATTTTTTATCTTGTAAAATCAGCTTCAGGTTTCCACCTCAAAAAAAATATTCTTCCTTCTTTGAATGTAAATATTTTTCTGTTTATGGTAAGAAATACAAAATTCTAAAATATAATGATGAGATAAGCTCTTTATTATAATATTGTAGTTTAAAATGTATTTTCTCACGTTTTTCATGAATTTATTGTTTTCTTACTTCGACGAAAATATTATGTTATTTTCTGTGGTGTATATTCATGATATTGAAAAATTTAATTTCCTTTTATTTCAGGTTCATTCCTATTCGTAAAGCCAATGAGGGAAGCCAATTATGTGACAATGCTGGATCCTTTTCAGCAGAAGTATGGACAACGTGTTGGTGGTCTTCTATTTTTTCCAGCTCTCTTTGGTGATGTATTCTGGATTGCTTCGATTCTGGCATCTTTAGGTATTAACTTTTTTGCCATTCAATAATCCTTCTCGATGAAAGAGGTGATGATTCTCATATTTAACCATACATTACTATGGGTAAATAATACTCGAGTTCTGTTTGGAATCCTATATTGTGCTTTCTAACATGCCAATTTTTTTTCATGTTATTCCAAAATAAAACCTTCCACTTGAATACTGTGTGCAAATATGAAAACCCTTCGTAGCTTAGCAACTTTTTCAAATCATTTCTACGACCTAAAAAACCTTTCAAAACATGTTAAATATCTTCAGCATGAAAAAACCTGTTGAACCAATATTTTTCTGATGATATCATAACTTCGAAAACTTAATTTGAGAATCATCACCTTTGACAGCAGTAAATAATTCTATTAAAGTAACGAGTGGTATTTCACTGTAAATAATTGAAAATTGTTCTTACATTTTTGACAAGATTGGGATGCATTTCACTCCTAGTGAGGAGCTTAAATGATTATAAATATCAATGTATTAATTCTTGGTCGCCTCTTTCAACTAAATTATTATGTTACTTTCAATATCAAAGGAAATTTCTAGATATTCATTATCATTAATTGCTGAGTATTATCACTATCAAGCAATAAAAAATTGATATGGATCTGTAAAGTCATTATTTTTTAGAACATCGATGCAGGATAATGCCTTGAGGATCAAATTATTATAATGCACTTATTCAATTATAATGACATAATGGGAACCATAAAATATAAGAATAAATATATTCCAATACAGAATAAATTCAGCATAGAATAATTTGAGCACACATAATAAAATACTCCATGAATTTAGCATAACCTAAGAATTGTTTGAATCTATAAAAAATGTGTGATTCATGTTGCAGGGTCTTCACTCAGGGTAATACTTGATATCAACTCAACAATATCAATCATTATAAGTACAGTATTCGCTGCAGCATATACAGTCGTTGGCGGTCTATATAGTGTCACTTACACTGATGTTCTGCAGATTTTTTGCATCATAATTGGACTGGTAAGTCACATATTCAGCTATAAAACGGATATCAATGAAGAATAATAGATTATATTAAGCTAAGATAAAACTAGTATACTAAATATTACGATATTATCAATACGGTACCATATAGGCCTATGAGTAATAAAAAAATAATATTACATTCTGTCAGTATCTAAATCTCAAATGAGAAGCACCGCAGTGCATGAGTTAAAGTTCAATAATATTGTTGAATAAAAGGCCTACTTGGATAAATCATCATCAATGATTGAACAAGCAAATGCCCAATGGAATTTGATGGTATGGAATTTGAATACAATGTATGCTTATGAAGTGTACTATTGATTGGTTCAAAAATTAAAAAGGTGCAATGGTAACTTACAACTGAGATCAGCATTGTCAGAAAATCAGTTTCAATTAACCAATTACTTATGGTACCTACATCAATAATATGACATTCCATGTTCAAGTGTTTATTTTCTCAAGTGATCACTAGCCACCAACTGATTTCTTGGTATGTAAAATTGTAATTATTATAAAAATTATTTTTATCAATGAATATTTTATTTGAATCATAATAATATTTGACCATTATTAATCAATACTGGGATAAATGCATTGATTATCTTGGATGAAATATTCATTTATCACAATTGAAACTAGAAATGTGATCAGTTTGATTTTTTTCCTTTCCAATCTAATACCGGTATGTAGATTGGAGCTAAAATTATCAGGCTTTTTTTTTGTTAAACGAATAAGTTGTTCAGTGTGAATATAACTCACAAAATTAATAATGTCTATATTTACCGGTAACTTCTTGTTTAAGGTATGAATTTTACTCGTTTGGATATTCTTTCTTTCACATTCAATAGATTCAATTACCATTTTATTTTAATTTCAGATTTTATGTACACCATTTGCCTATTACCAAGAACCTTTCACAGAGGGCTCTTCTGGAAGGGAGCATTGGCTAGGGCAGGTTCAACAGAATGATATTGGAATTTGGATTGATGGCCTGTTGCTTCTTATTTTTGGGGGAATTCCGTGGCAGGTAAGAGTTGAAAATGTCTACCAAGAAAAGTTGAAATGAATAGAAATGTTGTATATTTGAAATATACTAATGAACTTGATCAAAAGTATGATTCAAGGAAATTTATAATGCTCGAATGGATTTGACCACTATTTTTAGAAACCTATTGTAAGGCTACATTGGGATAAAAACTCGACATTCAATTAATATTCATACTATATGAATATTTTTCAACGTTTTTGAAAAACTTTCCCAAGCGAAACTCTTTCCTCTTGCTGATTTTCAAGGTAGCCCCCCTCACCCACTCAATCTTATACTAATTTATTTTTCTGCAACCTTGTAGTGGTGAAAGTTCTTATTCAATTCAACTAATATACAAACTAAGTAATTTTTTAGCATATTCTTTTGTTACATTTTTTATTATAAAATGACTGAAATTATGGAATTTCCAGAGAGTTCTCTCAATAAAAAGTACATATATTGCTCAAACAATGGGAATTGCAGCTATGTTTGGGTGTATAGCAATGGCCATACCTGCAGCAGCAGTGGGCCTCATCGCCAAAAGTGTAGGTCAGTCATTAAACCTCGAACTCTATCTATCAATATAAAAACTCGAGTTTATGTAACACAGAGAAAAATTATAATGAAAAGAAATCTTTCTTCTCTGGAAAATTATCACTTTATGTTGTTGGTTGCTTCAAACCCAGCTCAAAACTCCAAAGAATATAGTCTATTATTTCTAAGTATCGTATAATAGGGTACCTAATTATCATTCTTAAGGTACGTTAATAATAGTTCTGTTATAGCCTACTATTCATTAATATACTCATATTCATGATAGTATATAGTTTTATGAAATGCAAATCATGTGCGGTAACTATAATATTAGTTGTACTTCTCTTGATGTATTAAAAAGTTTGTATTATCATTATTCTTTCAATACAATGAAATAGATTTTCAATCATGTTTGTTGGCATTCTTAAGATTGCCGGGGAAATACTGGCAAGAATCATCATTATTCTCAAAGCAGGAGAAAATTAAGAATAAATTGCACGAATATAAATTTTCAATTCAAATTCGATTCACCAATCAAGAAGTACAGTAGATATCATGTTGAATTTCATTAAATGAATGTAAGATTGCAGGAGTATCATTATTCATCAATCTAGAAATTTGAATATAATATTAATATCTATAAATATTAATTAATGTTTGAATCCTTGGAATGTTTTCTCATAAATTGATAGAAGTGTATATTGGATATTTATACGTATAGGATTGGTAGTCCTATACATGAAAGGTCAAATTATGTATAAATATTCCACAAGTTGATACTATTTGCTCGAAGAAATTGCACAAGTGACAAAGCTTGATGAAATATCAATTTATTATTCATTTTCAGATTGGACCAATGTGCCTGACTTTAATAGAAATATCTCAGTCAATGATGCCAGTATAATAATGCCTCTTGTGTTCAAATATATGACTCCCCAGGTGAGTACGGTAACCTAGAATAATAAAATGAAAGAATAATAAAAGCATCGGCCACAGCAAAAAAATATTACTGCAATTTGTTTTTTATTATAGAATTTATTTCTTTAAAACACAATGTTTACACCAGGACCATTGTTTTTTATTAGTACCTACTTGAGAATATATAACAATATAAGTAATTTATTTTTATTGGAAGAAAAAGAGTTAATTATTCAATAAGTGATTAACAGCAGTATTTGTAATTGGTCAGGAACATTTATGGAGGTATACAGTTTCGGGTGAATTTCTTTTTTTCAATCGACACTAATCTAGTAAGTAGCTCATTTTTTTCTATGAGTAATATGGTATTAGTATAGTGTTATTAAAGTATTCATTGGAGTTGAATTTAATGTTTCCAGCCTAAACATAAAACAAAACTCACTTATAGATTTGGACGTCAGTTTTCTTTCCTGGACTGAGCACAAAGAGATCTCAAAGAGAAACATATCTTTAAATGTTTACTGGAATTTCAATCCTGAATTATGGAACATAAATTAACTTTCTTAAATTTTATTATTATTAATGCACTACCTACCTTATTGAGAGATGAAAGCTATTCAGCTGAGTGGGTTGTGTTTATAAAGTATTTTATAAGAGTATTTTGAACCACTTCATTGGATGTCCATTACTCATTTAATTGAAGTAGGCTATATTATTGTTGGGTATAAATGCAGAACTGCATAATGTAGGTGTAATTTTATTTTATTGGATTTTATGATGTCAACTATGAAAATTTGGAAAAGTTATTGAAACCAATTAGTTACTTTCAACATGAATTTCTAGGGACTTTGAAGTCTAATGGTATTTGTTCAGTTAATGGTACTTAATGATATTCATTTAACATCCTAACTCAATATTTTTTTATTTCCAGTGGGTATCTTTCTTCGGACTTGGAGCAGTTTCGGCTGCAGTAATGTCATCAGCTGACTCCAGTATTCTTGCGTCAAGTGCCATGTTCTCAAGAAATATTTATAAGCTCACCTTCAGACCAAAGGTACTACATGCATGATTTTTGTTCAGATACATTTTCTGTTGAAAAATGTCACCTTCTATTGTTCACATTAAAACAATATCAACACCATTCTATCGAAGGTTACTTTACTATTGGTAGCCTACTTGAGTGATGTACACTTGCTTTCATTTGCACCTTGTTGTAGGCTTCCCTATATCGTCAATAATAATTTGACAAATTTTTTCAGGCTTCAGAAGAAGAAGTATTGTGTGTTCTCAGGATTGCAATAGCTGTGATAGCTTTGATGGCAGCTCTAATAGCACTAAATGTTGACAGTATCTACTACCTTTCGTAAGTATTATTCATTAAATGTTGTGTTTTCCAGCAAAATTCTATTAGCTGCATAATTTTCATACAATTATTTTGTATGCAATTTCCCTTATAAAGTTTCTAGACATCATTATAACATCCAGTAGAGGAAGGAGTATTCTTTTCTGTATTGGACTGTCTTGTAATAATTGGATAATTGGAATATCTTGTAAGTGATTTGAATCAACCCTGATGACAATAGATTGAGTTGAAAACACAATTCATGCATGTCAATGAGTTCAACTTGGAATTTGAAATAGCATGCATGCTTTACATGAAATGGGATAAAAATTGAAAAGCAGCTTATTATTGTTATCATTTTATATATAGACACTGGAGTGTCTATATTTGATCAAGTGAGAAAAAAGATTGATCCACAAAAATTGGTTATCATTTTCATGTATTTGCTGTTCAAATAATAATATTTCACTGGTCTGCCCGAAAAATATTTTTATATTATTCATCAACTTCAATTTTTAATTAGACAATTTACTTATTATATCTTGATTTACTTTAATAATTTATTTTATAATTTTCTTAATTCATATTTTGCAGATACCTTTGCTCAGACCTAGTTTACGTGGTGCTTTTTCCCCAACTGTTGTTGGTTGTCCACTGGTCCTCTGGTGTTACAACCTATGGCTGTCTTGCAGCTTATATTGTTGGTCTTTCGCTCAGAATTTTGGGTAAGGACAAAAGTATTATTAAACAAAAACAAAAAATACCGATACAGTTAGTTTAAGGTACAGTTTTTTCTCTCAATGAATTTTCAAGTGACAGAAGAAACTAGAATGAAAAAATTCATTTTGGCCATGAATTTATCTACTAGATACATTTTCCATTGATAGAAATTGATTGAATTTTGGGTATAACATATTTTTAACTCTATCAATAATTAAATAAATTTTCGTTCTAATGCCTTTGAATACTCTGAAGACTTTCATGCATTCAGCAATAACATACAATTGATACTTAATGGAAGGTCCACCAGGTTTACGCCCAAAACTGTCCCTCAATTACAGTATATGGCTATTAAGAAATTTTTATAGATATCACTTCATACGAATACTCACTTGAAATTGATCGCTTTAGATTGATCTAATCTTATGAATTAGCTTCTTTCAATTCTATACAACAATAATTTTTCATGACCTTGTTGTTTGAGAAATTGAAATGTTTTGTGACTTGTACACATTGCTTATCTTGTGGTTTATTATTGTGAAACCAAATCGAATTCAATTTAGTTCAATAATAATCTTCAGTTTTCATCAACTCCATATTATGACTGTTAGAGGTGAGCAAGAACTATTACATATAAAACTTTGACTATTGTTATAGGTGGAGAGGTAGGTGTCGGCATTCCAGCAATAATCCACTATCCCTGGTTCGATGAGGAGAAGCAAATCCAGCGATTTCCATTCCGAACTCTTGCCATGCTGAGTGCAATGTTCGCTCACATTTTTGTCAGCTGCCTATCCAGGTGGCTGTTCCAAGCAGGAATCCTGTACGCTGATAGGTGGGACATCCTGTACGATTTCCCCGAATGTCATTTCCAGAGAATCGATCATAGTCGGGAGCCGCGCGCTAAAGAAGCGACGAGTAAATGCCGATCGAACAAGGCTGTGCGTGATGCAATGGTTGGCAAAAGAATGAGTCAGACCAGTGACGGCTCTCTTATCAATCACGATGATGAACAATCAGTATCAGTAAAACGTGACAGAAGCAGTATAACATACCAGACTTCCACTACTTCTGATGAACCCTCTATTTGCATTTTATAATTAGAGTCTGATCAAACGCACAATTTTCAACAAATTAACACAATTAATATATTGTAATAATAAACTATTATAGTTTATTCAACCCTGTGACTAGTTTGGTACTTTTGCATTGAACCTTGGTTCTGTGGTATAGTGGCATTGAAAATTGCTGCTTCAACAATATTGTCATAATATTATCAGTTTTTCAATTTACATTTTTATGAAAGTTTGGTTTAATAATAAAATTATTTCTCTGGATGATGTACAATATATCCAAAGGAGTTTATTGAGGAACTTAAAGACGGTACATATTATATTATATTTAAGCTTAAGTTACTTGAAAAAATTTTTCATTGCAAAATTAAAAAAAATATATATTACCTACCCCACTGTAATATAATGTGTCAGGGTTTACAAGATTTGTAACCGTGATGGTACCCTTAACTTTTACTTTTGTACTGAACTTTGATTCTTTGGTACCTACTGTATTGAAAAGTGCGGCTTTCGATCACTTTCTTCAATTTCTTTCCTCATTTTTGAAAAAGTTGTTTATAAAACTTTTACAATACAGTAATAACTTATCACTTTTCTATTCTATAAATGCACTTGAGTTGATGATATCAATTTATTACGGTATCTCAAGTGTTCAATATAGCCTACTGAATCGACCACTGTTCAAATCAGAAATCGAATTTATCATTCAGACATAACAAAAGAGAAAATAACTCTTTATATTTCTCTAGTGAATTGAATTATATTTCTAGAGTACAAAACAGTTGGGTGAAGTATCAGAGTACGGAACTGAACTTGAAAGTTTATTATTAATGATAGATTTCTTGAAGGTGGGTAATTTTAAAAATTAGCTGCTCATATACAGGAAACTATATATACTATTGAAGTAGCCAAAGTGATTTTTAAAGATATTTTCCACTTTCAACGTGGTTTTTGTCAAAAGTAGGTTAAAGCCGGCTGAAATGTTGATAAAAAATTACAGGCTACATGGGTTTGAAGTCATACTTGATTTTTATAACTGGATTTGGGTGGTTCAATTCGTAAAGATTATCATCAATAATCTGAGAAAAAGTTACCTTGTTATATGATCTCTTATACTGTATTAGTACGGTATAAGATTCAATTAATATTTATGATCACATTGATTGAAGTATTTATGATTATGAGAATTGAAAGAATTCCAGAATAGGGAATTGGAACTCATATTTGAATAGAATCAATAAAACAATGTTATTTAGGTATAAGTTATAATTTTATGTAGTGAGTTAATGGCTTTATATAGTATTTTGAAGTAGCGTGAATCAAAATATGTATAGTGTTAGTGATAGATTTTTATAACATTTACTCTCAAGTTTATCACTTAGATCAATTACAATACTACAGGGAAGAATATTGTGAAAAGTACAAATCTTAAATAATTTTCCAAAACATTTTTTATACTTTCTCCAATATTACAACATGATAGCTCTCATGTAACAGTATTTTGATACGGTAAGTAGCATTACTAGTTTCAGTTCACCAACTTTATAAAACTAGTTCTTTATCAGCCGCCATTCAACTGACAATCTTATTCGGAATAATATTGATATATTGTTTCTTTTCTGTTATCTATAGTTTTTGTATGATCTTGTTACCTTTACATGTATAGAACCGACAATTTATTGATTGTTTTGTTATACATCTATTTTTGTGATTTATTAATAAAAATAATATTATGAAAATTTTGTTATCTTTCAAATAATGGACTAAAACCTATTTATCACACCAACCATGGAGGATGAGGATGTCAATGTGAAATACAATGATATCAATGTGGAAATGAAATATGAAATGAATTATTACTTCTATTTTCAAATGTATTCCAATGGAAAGCCTTCATCCAAAATTAAATCACAATAATGAAATGGTATTGAACTGTGAAAATTAACGGTACACTGTATTGTAAGTTACCAGTTAATGTTTTCCGAAATTCAAAATTTTTCCAAATTTCATGCTTCTTTCTGCTATATTTATAGCTGTGGAATTAATGACAACCAGTAATTTACTCTAATAATGTCATTTTCCAGTGATTAGTAATAATTATTATTTTTTTAAATATTATTTCCCATTTAGTAATAATTATTTTCCACTCTCATCTGAAGAGTTTGCTTCCACATCCATTTTTCATTGAATATAGTTCTCCCTATCAATAATGATTAAGCATGTCATAATCTTCAGTATGATCAACTTCATATAAGACAGTCAACTTTTCTCTCTTCACAGTTTCCTAGGGGAAAATGATACAAAAGTGAATAAGTTATAATTTATTTTATAGGAAAACATGCTTCTCCAAAAAGTATACTGTCATTAGTCCATCTACATCTACAATCAATTAGTTACAATTATGACAAGTTCCAAATCTGTACAGGTAATCATGAGTATAACACACTTACGTAATAGAAACTCGATTGATGTTTCAATACAGACTTCAAATACCTATTCAAAAAATTATCATTACCGTATTGATTTCACTTCACTATTCACTACCCCGGGTGAGCCTTCCCTGAGTAAATATTAGTAGATATAAGTAGATTATTAGTAAATATAAATAATATTTTTTGGTGTATTCAACAAATAATACTATTAATTTTAATTATTCTTATATTATAATAATTATTCTTGCAATAATTAAATACCGCTTCCAAATTAATAAACACCTATATCTAAATCCAATACTTTAGTTCTACATAGACTATCTGTGATAGATCTTGCACATGTCTTGGCGATATTCATATTGCTCAATTTATTATAAGCAGCCAAGGCTTATTAGACATGACACCAGAGTTCCTTGCACTAAAAATGTAAGTACCTCAGTCATTGGTCATGAATGTTTGCTTACCAGAAAAATTATTGCATCATCAGTCAACATAGTCAATTGGTAGGCCTATCGGTTATTCTATTTGAATGTTTATTCAGGAAGGATAGTAAAAGAAGTTGGATAACATTCGACCTCGCCCTTAAAAAGTGAAACAAATCGTTCAACTTTTCACCGTTTCCTGACGCTTCGCGGTTTACTGCCAAGCTCTTGTCTTCTACCTGTTTGGAGAATTTTTTCTTGTATTCACGGACAACGCCTTTCAAAAGTATTATTCATCAATTCCTATTCACAAAACGAAGGCGTTCAGTCAAAATCATAACAAGCCATCACTCTTTCATACAGCAATACAAACCTACCACAGTCTGCATTTTATTAGTTTATTAGTTATTCCAAAGTAAACTGCAACAACTCCTACTGGGAAATGCAAACCAGTTCCAATGCCTATTACCATATTATTTCTCTATAACTCATGCGTAATGATACTTTCCTTTGCATATTTTATCTCCATAAAAAGCTGTGTCACACAATGCATTGGAGAGCTGATGAAGGCAAATGAGAGCTGTTTACAGGTACTGATTTGAGTCATGAGAACAAAGCACTCTAACGTTACTGGACGACCTCTAAAATTTAACTCCAAAGATACCGGTATCCCTCGCCGACAAAACTGTCAGTATTTTCTCCGTTTCCGCGGTTTCAAGGGATGAGTATCGATACTTTATTAGTCTTTAGTAGTAGGCTACCTACTTTCATTATTTACATTTGAGTAACATTTTTTTGTGTGAGTATGATGTTCACATGAGCTCTAGACTTGTGCGTATAATGAGAGAAGTGTGATGATGAGAAGTGGATGGATTTGAAACTTCTCATTTGATTCGCCTACCCTGCGAAGTAAGCCGTGCCCTAATCTGAAGAGACTCTATATTGCACTAAAGGAGCTAGTAGCATGTGTAAGAGACAACAGTTATTAAGAGTTTCCAAGGCAGTAGATCAAGTACACTTATAGTCTTAGTATTTTCATGCAACTCCTTAAACTCTTTTGAAACATGAACATTCTTTCATTCTTCATTATATTATGCCCATTTCCTTGACGTGGCCTATACATTTTTATTTAAAACATAAATTGAAGCTCTCCTTAGTCAGCTTTGTGATTTGCCTTGACTACATCAAATTTAAATGAATCTAAGTGGGCTTATTGATGTTCAGCCTTGAAATTGTGAGATCAGTACCTGAGATTCCAATTCTGTAATGAGTAATTTCCTATCGAATCCAGTGTCTTATCACAACGCCCAAGCTTCCAGATAAACCAGTTTAGCCTACGTCTGTATTTAACGCCCAATTAATTTGTGATTAAATCGGAAATATCCAAACGAGATGGTTTTCTTCCGGTGCATTGCTTTGCTCAACAATAGAGTAAGCCTACTGGACTGCTCAGGATTTGAGTGCAACAGTTAGACAACTCGAGTCCATCATATTTCATTACCCCAGACTTTACAAGGTCTCATCAACCTTATACTACTAAGTCTGTGACCTACATTTCAAGTTATTTTATTCAAGTATATATTTTGGATGTAGACCCTTTTAGTTTGATAACTAATAAACCACTAAGAGCAGATCGAGTCGTGAGGTATTTCAATTGAGAAGGTAACCTAATATATTCAAATGAAGAAATACAAACTACTCTACAAGGACCGTTAACAACGGTAAGTTACTGAAGGAAAATACATACATCTTTTCCTTCTCTTTTCTCCTCATAAATATTGAAATGGCAAATAAGACATGTTTTTTCCTGTTAGGGCTAGGTGACTGACCTCTTACAACTTTCTCAGCTATGTAATATAGTACAGTACTTGAGAATGCTAACCTCGTAGTACTTTTGAGAGCGATAACCACATAATCGTTTTAGAAAAATTTAAAGCTCTTCAATATCAATCTGAAGATCTTTCATTTAATGACCTATGTAGGAAACTTAACTTTTCAGGCTGTTGAGCTCCTTTCAAAAGTATAAATACCGTGTTCTAAAAAGTGTTCAAAGTTACCCTTTTCAAAAGTATAAATACCGTGTCCGTATAAAAAGTGTTCAAAGTTACCCGCAAGCACGGTCCCGTACGTGAAAAACAACAGAAAAACTTAGATTTCGGGAGAATTTTCAGTAAAATTTATAAAACCTTTCTTTGAATCTAGAATCTAGAGGTCCCCCCGTATCTATAAAGTTTCAAATAAACATTACTGCCAAATCCCAATGGGTTTTTTTTTAGTATTTTATAACTCCCAAACAAAAGGGTTTTCGAATTGAAAGATATTTATATCCTTCATCAACTTGACAAGAAAAGTGGACCATGCGAATAAATAAATTAAAAGGCTATCGGTCTATTATTTTTCTAGCTGTTTTATTGTCGCTTATCAGAATCAAATAAACTAGAGTTTTCTTAGCTCAAAATTCGATGAACTGAGAACCAGTTTTCATAAATCAATATTGAAGGACACGCAAGTTGTTACAGATGATGGAGTGTCGATAACCGTATCACACTGCTCAGCTTCAGGCTATACTGATATTCACTCTTCCTTGAGTTTTTCGACAAAGCTGAAACCTGGCTGCATGCAATCAACACTGCAAGTCAATTTAATGACTTCATCGAGTGGAAAAACTTCCGCTATCCTGTCTGTTCTAAGTTCCGACAAGACATCCTGCAGTCTATCTCGGGAAGGAGAAGAGTATGAATCTGGCTAGTACTAGTACTAATCTATTTCTAATTTAATTTGTTGAGAAAAACAAATAGTTAAATTAAATCTATTAAAAAAATGAAATTAAATATAACTAGAAATATACAAACCTTGTTCCCATTCTTATCTAAGAGATTTAGATCTTATCTTCCACTAATAAACTTGGATTACAATTATAGGTCTACACCATCTTGACAAACTTTCTCCCCTATTCCAAATTTGAATTGAATATTTGAATCGTTCTCCATTTGAAGTTGAGAAATTGGAGAATGGCAAAGATACAGTTAGATGGTAAAATGGTGAGATGCAAAAACATAGTTGGATATCGACGCTAACAGTAAAGATTAAAATCATTTGCTCTCAATATTCACAATAGATTTAATGCGTTGTATCAAATACATTGCATTTATCACTTGCATTCATCACTTATCACTTGCATTTATCACTTGCAATTGAATATGTCTTCTTGCATTTATCATTTATCACTTGTAATTGAATATGATAATAAACTCAAAATATAGAAAATGATGTGATATTATTGAGTCTAATTTATTGCCATGAATAAATTAAGAAACTTAAGGTAACCCGTTATTGTAAACAATTATGAAATAGACTTTTTCAACAGTCAATTGCAGCGTAAATTTTCAACTTCAACAACAGTCCAGCCAATACACACGCTAAGTTTTTCATGAATTTAATCACCGTTATCAAGTTTACATTTTACAAGGTCTATGAGTTGAAAGCTGAAGCAATAATTCTGTATGAAAACTCTACCTTTTTATAGAACGTAAAATTAATTAAATTATACATAAGAAAGACAATATTATTTATTTACCTAACATAGGCCCAATATCACAGGTAACTCTATACATCAATTCCCACTTCATTCAGCTCATTAATTCATTTGTCAAGTGAAGGTTTAATTAGCATAATCCAATAATAACAATGAGATATGCTACTGCTGAGTATCATGTTCCCTGATACGTGTTATGGATTCCTAGTGGACCAATTAGTTCAAGCGGAGTGCTAGTGGCAGCCTTCCAAACAGTATTCGTATTAACATAACTCCCTTCACCGGAAATTTAGCAAAAACTATTTTACTCGTACGCAGTGGCTAGGGACGCCCGGTTGATGAAAGACCTTCAATGCAACAGAACAGCGACACTGACCCGTCTTGAATAAGCCGGCAGAAAGAAGGTTCTTCAACTTAATTCTCCAGAAAATAGCATGATTAAAATCGCACTTTTCTTACGAACCGTTCCGTAACTCCTACGCTGTGCATTAGCAGGTAGGCTAACACCGATTATAATCTTGAATGAATTTCCAGTTATATCTAGATTAGTTACCAGGGTCCAAAATAGTTCAATGAAAATTTCCATAATGAGACATTATGAAATGCATTTGTAGGCTATGCGGTAGCTACAAGATACCGAATGCTCTAAATTTTATCAAGGAGTTGTCACAGTGTAATATACAGAACTTATACTAGAAGCCTACCTGCTTATTGACAATTCGAATGCTGCTCTAATAAGGGATGGGGCTATGAAGTTTGTGCTCTCGAAGGCTACTCTGTCTTGATACTCAATAAGATACATAATATAAATTATATACTTTATTAAGAAGTGAAGCTAGGACTCAGGTCCTCTCTGCCAAAACCCATTTATGTTAACAAGATAATTATATATTTTATAGGCTACTATTTAAAACTCATATAAAATACAGGAACAATTAAAAAAAATAAATAACTTGACTTAAATTATAGTACCTAAGATTCTCACTATCTGTCATTATCATTAGTGATTCTCACGAACTTACTAATAGAGATAAATATATCATATTCGATTTATTAATTCATTCATCCTCAAATTCGATCAAAGAATTTTTGCATAAATTCTAGATCATGACAATCATTTTAATTCACTAATTATTATCGATAGTGAATATTATATTTACAAATTACAATGAATTTCACAAATTATAAACTCAATTATATTCTGAGATTTCTTACAAGAATAACGACACGCAGTCATAGTGGAAATTTCGCTATTGTGAGAAATGTGATTGAGTTTATAATTTGTATTTTGTACAAGTAAGATAATATATACTCATTTCTAATTGTTACTTGAAATTCTTATGAAAAAACTAAGAACATGACTGTACATTCTTCCCCAGATAAGCGCCTGCTTACCGGAGAATAGACTACCCTGCAATGTCGGAGAAGCTGAACGTATGATGGCGGGCACTGAAATGAGACAAAAGCTACTCACGCGCATATAAATCACAAATCAGCAAAGGAAACTAACACCAAAGACCAAATCAAGATCTACTTTGATTTTTTCAACCAATTTTTCATTTATGAGAGGCTATCTGTGAAGATTAGTAAGAACCTTCAAGCATTGAATCAATGAACTGTAATGCAAGTTTTCGAACACTACCTCTCTATACACTAACAAACTTCTTATTCAATTTCTGAAGGTTTGAAGTAGCACTAACTCTTAATATACACCAACAAATCCTTGTGCAAGCTTCTTTTACAATTTCTAAAGATTTGAAACAGCACAAATTCTTCATACACTAGCAAATTATTGTAAAAACTTCTTATAAAATTTCTAAAGATTTTGAACTGCAATTCCTCCTCATACACTATAGTATGAGGAGTACATCTAACAAAAGAGGAGTACTAACTAACAAATCCTTTTGCAATCTAAAGATTTAAAGCACCAATTCTTCATACACTAGCAAATCCTTGTAGAAACTTCTTATACAATTTCTAAAAGTTCGGAGCAGCACCAACTCTTCATACTATAACAAATCCTTGTATACAATTCTTATACAATTTATAAAGCTTTGAAGCAGCACCACCTCCTCATATAATACACAAACGAATCCTCCTTGTACAAGATTCTTCTACAATTTCTATAGATTTGAAGCACAAACTTCTTATAAAATTTTTAAAGATCTCCAGCAGCAATTATTTCTCTTCATACACTAGCAAATCCTTGTACAAGCTTCTTTTAAAGATTTGAAGCAGCACCAACTCTTCATACTCCAACAAATCCTTGTGAAAACTTCTTATACAATTTCTAAAGGTTTGGAGGAGCATTACCTCCTCATACTCCAATAAATCCTTGTAAAAACGTCTTATACGATTTCTAAAGGTTTGGAGGAGCACTACCTCCTCATACTCCAACAAATACTTGTACAAGCTTCTTATACGATTTCCAAAGGTTTGGACATTTGAATTGAACGACGCGTTGTGTAGATGAGCGTCGGGGTAGGAGCGTGCGAGGGAGGGGAGGCACAGAGCAACAAAACCGCGGCGTTCGGCATGGAAGCGCATCAGTAATAATCAACACACCGCAGCGACTTTCGTTTGTCGTAGTTCGCTTCTGTAATTGGCAGCAGTTCGCTATCGTGCGCCGGAGATCGTCGTTTGATGCCGTCGTACTTGGAGCCTGCTGCGCGTTTCTATAATAATTTTGTCGAATAATTCGAAGAACGAATAATGGCTCCCCAAGAAACCACCCCCGTTCCAATGCAGGCAGTTTCCCTGCGAGTGGAAAACCTCCTACAGGTGCCCGCGGAAAAGACTGTCGCCACCGTTGACAAGAAGCCACCAATGGATTTCGACGATATCTTGCCGCATCTGGGCGAGTTTGGCATCTACCAGAAACTGCTCTTCCTCATGATGATCCCGTTCGCATTTTTTGTCGCCTTCGTCTACTTCACACAGATCTTCATCACTCTTGTTCCCGAACAGCATTGGTGTCGTGTGCCCGAGCTACAGGGACTACCCGTTGAACTCAGGTCAGTGCTTATCTTCAAATTAATATTGTGATTCTTGAAACGGAAATATCGTTTATCAGGTGGAGTTAGGACTAGAGAGTGTTCTGTACCACTCAGGGCCGCTTTCCCCAACGCTGCTCAAGTTATACATCTAGCTTAAGCCTCATTCGGAGAATAGTAAAAGTATAGAAAAAAATATTGAGCATCAACTGTTGAGCTTGAGCAGCGTTAGGGAAAGCGGGCCTCAACCTTATTAATTAATAAATAAGGTTTAATTTATAATTTAAATTAAATTCAACAAATTTAATTAATTAATTGTTCGGAGGAACTTTCTTGTACTATCATAAAACATAAAAAATATTATTTCAAATTATTATAAATACAAAACTAATAATAAGCTTCCGTGAAATCAATCTAACTGCAACGTTATCCCAAAACAGCTCAATTAAAAGACTTGTTGGCCGTAGGTGTCGGTTTATTAGCATTCAGTAGTCTTCTAAATTTCTATTTCCGTATGATATGCATAAGCAGCACAGGAAAAGAATGAGGAATTATTTTTTATTAATGATATTAAAATTCAGAATAGGTGATATGAATTAGTTACATATAATATGGTCTGTAATTTTCATTTCTTACCTATGGAAGAAATGAAAATTCAATGAGTTAAATGACGTTCTGTATTTATGAAAAAGTGATGCTTCAGGTGACAAATTAACCAAACTTAGAAAAAGTGCTATACTCCACCAATTTTTATGCTTTTTAAGAGTGATCCGGAAGATTCTTGTGGTCGAAAATTTATATAATTATGCAGTTAAATTATGACGAGATCGAACATTTCCGGACCATCACATACAACTGAAAAAGAAACCGAGTACCCTATTTCATGCAAGGTTAAATGTAGCCTACTAGGTTACTGGGCTTTAGTATGTTGCAATGAATACACAATAACAACTATCCTGAGTAGTATTGATGATGGATATCACATGAATTGGGAATTATTGAAAAATGTTATTGTGAAGTCTCTTGAACATGCGGGCGGACACAAAGAAACATTAGGTAATGTTCATACTCTATGAAAGTTATATCTATAACTTCTAACTAGTTATATCTATGTAGGCCTACTGCTATCATACTGAAAAAATTTGGAAAGTAATTGAATTTATCTATTAAATTGGTGGCTCCATTCATTCCTCTTCTTTATTTAAATTATAGGTATGAGGGTGAGACAACGATTGATTTCTGATTTATCGGAATAGATTAGTGATTGTAATGAAATGAAGTTTCAAAATAAGATTTATTCAATTCATGAAGTACATCAGTGTTTATCAATCCATTTGATAATATCAGTCAACGATTTAACTGCTCCATTTGATAATAATTGAAAAGCATATCAGCACATTTCGCAGCATATAGTGAGCTTGATTCAGAATGAGTCATTCTCTATCTATACATTCAACATACACTAGCTAGAGAATAGAGATTACTCGGCCATTACAGCATACACTGCTCAACCCTCACTCTCAAATAATTTAAAAATAATACTCACTCTACAATGTTAGAAAATGAAATATTATGATTTTTTTCGTATTTCATGCAATATCAAAACAATTCGCTGTAAAGCTATTCAATTTCTATACTCATTTTCTCATAGTAGATTTTCTAGTTAGATGAAATTTGTTAGGTAGTATTTTTACCAGTAGCCTATATCACTATTGAGAGCGTCTATATAGTTTATGACCTATACTTTACTATCAGTCCAATCACAAATATCACTCAGGTATGGTAGCTCATGCTATTGTTGTTCGATAGTGATCAGGACTACAGAATAATCTCTTGAATACATTCATGCCATCATTTTTGACTATCAATATAACATCAGCGTTCATGGCTGAATTCGAATCACTCTCCCCGATAATGACAAATTAGATGACAGGATATTTACTTATCAAAATTACAACAAAAATATTAATATTACATCAGTGTTTGTACGGATTTTTTATTATCTAAGAATGAGTGATCACTTTTCTCTAATCATCACAGTAAATCATTGAAAGGCTAAAATCAAAGACTTTCGGCCAGTTGAAAGAATAAATACGTCTTTTCGCAGAGCCAATGCAATAATTTTGTGCAATCGGTCATAGGTATGATGAATACATGAGAGTTGATGAACATAATGCACTGTATTTGCAATACTTTTATAATAGCCTACGTATCGTTGTTACCTTGTTGATTGCAGAAAAAATCAATTCTGGTATGGAAAATGATCCAGGGGTCTTTATCTTCTACTGTTGTTTTGAATACGGTACTCATTCTAATATTTGTCAACTTGCGTAAAATTTGTCCACTGCATAGACAGCACTCATCTCTTTTTGCACTCATGAATAGCTTTTTCTACAAAGCTATTCGATTTCATTTCTCTATATTATGTTCTTCAAGAAATTGTTAAATTTATTAATCACTCTACTACGATAGTGTACTATATAATATAGCGTCGGTTAGATCATAGAAACTCGTAGATTCTGTATGTTCAATGCAAGTGCATACTGCAGTCCACTGCATCACGACGTTTTGAAACAAAGGAATCTTTTAGGAAGATACAAAAAGGAGAAGGAAGTAAATGTGTGTTGAGCGGAAATATGCAAGAAAATGGCAATTAGTACAGAGACCTAGTAAATAATTTGCTGGTCGGCCTTGACATTCATTCGTCATAAGTTCCTCTACATGATGGCACGCATCGCAAAGATCGGAAGTAATGATAAGAAGAGCTGGAGAGCATGCTTCAATTTAGCGACCTTGAAAATTTAATCGATTTTCGAACAATCCTTTCTGTCATTGACCGTTGTGTTAGTTATTTCATCCTCTTTTGAATCATTATTTTCTGCTCTGTTCAAGATTTGGAGGTTTGAACAATGATTTATTTGAACGAATTCCAAAAAAGCAAGTTCATAAAACAGAGATCTTGATTTTCACGGATATACTTCACTTGATCCTTGAGGAATTCATGTTGATACTGTTCCTTTATGTTCTGCTCAAGTTTTGGAAATTTCAACGATGATTTTTGTGAACGAATCTCAAAAAATTAAGTTCATAATCATGAAACATAGATCGTGATTTTCACGGATATGTATTTCACTTGATCCTTGAGGTATTCATGTTGATACTGTTACTTTCTGTTCTGCTCAAGACTTGGAGGTTTGAACAACGTGAACGTATCCATGAAAAAAAGCAAGTTCATAATCATAAAACAGAGATCTTGATTTTCACGGATATGTATTTCACTTGATCCTTGAGGTATTTATGTTGATACTGGCTTATGCGGTTTGAACTAGTGTTACACCACTTTCACTGTTATTTGCTGCAGTCTATCGCTGCAGCATTGACCCTGAGCTCAACTCGTTTTTGGAATATTTTTTTATTTTGCAAGATAATGAGGCATTTGATTAGATCAAGTTACATTCAAACTTGTCGCAGCAATTCCTAGTTGGTTAATATGAATTTTTTGTTCAGTTATTTTTCATATTCTGTCATTAGCATTTTCTCACTCACAACCGTTGTAGTTGCAGTGGCATAAGTTAATTATTAGTGTCATGAGAGTGGTGACACGTTATCCAAACTATCATGAATTATTGTTAACTACATATCAAAAACAAAAAAAATCTTCAATTCTCAAGCAGCTCAAGAAAGAAAAGGTCGTGAACATTTTGATCTGAATGGAATTGGTGGGAGTACCGCATTTTCCACTAGGCTTATTAGATCAAGGCCCAGAAAGCAAAATGTCAAGGAATGTAAAAGAAAACGTATGCGAGAAGAATATGTTCTTGTATTTGACCAAATGCTTCCTTTCAACCACAGGCTAAGGTTTTTTGTCTTAATTAGACTTTGAACTTTTAATACAGCTTTAAATAAAAATCTTCAATAAACCCCCATATTTTTAAGTACCTAATTTTTTTTTGCTACTGTCTAGGAAACATTTTTTTCTAGAAACACCTTCATAAACAATAATATTATTTATTTTTACTTATACTTAATATATATACTTACTATTTTCTTACTCACTTATCTTCATTCGAGATGATAATTGAGAAAATTTATGTGCATGAAGTGCAATCGAAGACTTGGGGGAGAAGGAGGATGGGGAGGGGGTTTAACGTGTATTATTGTCAGTAGGCTACACCTAGGGGTGTACATTACCAAATGCCGCTCAAATGCGAAATGGGAAATTTTATAGAATTATGTTTTTGAAGAAAAGTTATGTTATGCCTCTGAGATTCGTTTCTCATTTGAAATTCTCTCTGAGATTTGTTGCTTCGTTTGAAAGCTGGAGAGGTTGCAATAGGGAGGATATCAGACTCAATGCAAGCACGGTTATGATTATTACTCTCTGAGCTCACTTGTCTAATATACTCTTGACTTATACCACAGAAAAGGAGAGGAGGCTACTCAACTATCTCTGCTTATACTCTTGTATTCGTTGACTCTATTGTCAATTGTCACTCTTATTACGCTTATTGTCTTCTACTAAAGTCTTAAGGACGTAATTTTCCAAAAAACAAAAATTAGGCTATAAAGTTCTGAAATAATCTTTGAACTATGTGTTGTGAGAAGTATAGAAAAATAGTAGATAATCATGAAGGTGGTGTTCCGCACCAAGAGACCGAGTCAGGCGACAGAGACATTCATCACGAGCCGAGACCGAGACACCATCAACGAGCACTGGTTCCATCAGCTGATTGATGTCAGTCTCTGCCTATTCGTCGCCTGTCTCGGTCTCCTGCCTCGGTCGCTTGTTGCGGAAGTCTACCAGTGGAGAACCGATTTACCATTACCGATAGTTGATGATTTACCATTACCGATTTACCGATAGATGAACCGATTACCATTACGATGGTACCGGAGTACGGCTCCATTTTAGAAGAAAGGTTTCAATAGATCCTATTTTCATGTTGAACGATTTTTTTTATAAATTCAATAAACAATACCGGTACTGTATCGATTTATTTGTAAATATGATGACGATTTGTTCGACCTTTGTAAGCGGCAGTCAGACCGTGACTGAACTAACTTGAAACAACGTTCGGTTCCACTTAGACAATGAAAACAGCCACAAAGCGTTGATTATAGTAATAAAGAGATTTTTTATAACTACCTGACGTTTCAGATCAGCATTTAAACGGGCATTACTGTTCCAACTTTATTATGATGCACACTTCATAAGGAAGTCTTTCATTTTATTTGTAGATACGGTACTTTTAGAGCTGTATATTCAATGGGCATCTATCTCCAGTAATGGGTATTTTTGTAAGAAAGGGCATAAATCATGAGATCATAACATAATCCAGGATTTTATCACCAACCACTATGACATAATGGTAAGAGAGAGGAGTAATAAAGAGAGAGAAGTCATGGTGCGAAGGAAAATCTAATGAAATTAAATGAGTTTGGATTTTATTAGATCTTGATGCGGTAGATTGGTCTAGTGTGCCTTGAAAAGTATAAGTAGGCCTACAGTACAGGAATAATAATTAATGGTTCTAGTACTTTTGCCTCATACCATTACATTGCATCCATAAAATACTATATTTTTCAAATCTGCATTCTTTGAAATATTTTTTCTTAATTTTCATGAGTAGCCTACTTTTAAATAATTGAAGATTGAAGACTTTGTATGTTACTTGAAATGAGCTTTTTTTATAGGTAGCTTATGGTTGATTTTTCAAAAATCTTTGTTCAAATAATAAAATAAGATATATTAATAAAATAAGAGCCTATATTTGAATTGTTAAAATATTGCAATTAATAAATTTGATAGGCTACTCGATTGGTCAAAAATGAATACATTGTAGTAATTTTGTAATTTTTAAAATTATTTAAACCTACCTATTTGGTTGGAATAATATGAAGCGTATAGTTCTTACTAAACGTTGTGTTTTGTAATATCTCGCTTAATTCGTAAAATTTTGAGTTAAAACAACAAAACACAGTGATTAAAAAGTGGAATCATTCGAATTTAATCAAGTCAGTCAATGCAAAATTTAGAAATTTGAAAGAATTTCTCTTATTTCCGTTTCATGAAACTTATCGAATTCCGATCAATAATCTCTTATATTTTTATCTTAACCCTCATTAGGCTAAAACTGATAGTAAATCACGCTTAAATCTCAACCCGTGAATAATACCTGGAAATTAAAAATAATACAGATTCATATACCCAGATCCTTTGTGAATGAACTGATGTCGACTTCAAAAAATGTATTAAAAAATTGTTGTTGTTGACTGTTACATGAAACTGGCAATAAATCGATTTAATTTCCAATCAGGCATTCGGCTTTTTCTGATAAATCATAGTCATAGTTGATTGACTTCCTATATAACAGTAGGTAGGTCTAGAATTATGGAAGCATGGAATGGCGTTGTCCTCATAATGTGACCAGCCTTGAAGCGTTATTCAATCACGTCTCTTCAACTACTCATAACATCAACAATCAAAGCCTTGCATTATTAAAATCGAATTATTGTTGTTTTTTAGAATTGAATTTATCTCGTTTTTATTTAATTGGTTTTTCATTTCAACTGTGAATTTATATTTTGTGGAGATGGAATTCATACTTATATAAATGAATTTAACTTTTGTGGGAAGGTCAAGTTTAAAAATGGAATAGATAAATTTAAATTAAGTTAATCCACAAAATATCCGACTCATTAAATAATCTATTGTTTCTTATAACTGAAGAGATCATTGAGTATAAATAAAGTATTGAAAATTCAACTGAACCGCTATAAAAAATATCTAGCATAAGAAATAATAAATAATGCAGTCCGTATTTCAGTATAGGTACTCGTATTAAAGAATACCATATTAAAGTATCCTAAAGACTACTATATTGACTTTGGTAAGGAGAAGACTTATAGAATTTCTTACAATAAAGTCCAAATCACATCTCCATGGTTCTGTAGCCTCTGTGAGCTCCGTGAAGCTCAGTGCGAATTTTTTAAATTCTGTTCGGTATTCTATATTATTATAATGGAATATATACAAAACCTCAATCTATATGCAATCTGCTTTGTGAGAATAATTTCTATTAAGCATTTTCTCAAATCTCAATTCTAGAAAGTTTGAACTGGAAGATCATTAGACTATATTATGAAAAATTACAGTGCTTAAAGTACAAGGTACAAGACGTTATTCCAAGGTCGGTATCATTCTACAAGGCTAACCCCATTCATGTATGAGTTGCATGCTTTACATAGGATAATTACAAGCAAAAAGAAAGAAAAAATCAACACTCCAAAACTGAACAAAGGAATCTGTGTGATAAGGATCTGGTTTAATTGAAAGAGATCCGTATTTTCCAGCAGTGAAACTAGAATACGGTATATGGTTTGTATCAAAAGCCGAGGATCAAGGATTTTGTAACTATAATTCAAAACAAATTGGCAAAACAAGTATGAGTGTTTGAAGATTTATTACTTTGCATTAGGGCTCTCACTTCCTTGTGTGGTTTTTTGGTTCATTATTTTGCATCACTAGAATGGACTCCATGCACGCTATGTTAGCACGCGTTTACAACTGGGAGCATTATTAACTTAATGGTTATGTAAGATAATAAAGTTCATCAGAATAGGATCTCACATTGACATTGCACTGCAAAAGAATAGCCTAAATGAAGATGGAAATCATGATTACGATTCTAAATACCGAATTTATAAATACCGGTATTAATAAGTTCTAAATAAGAAAAGAAGACTGAAAAGAAAGGAATGGATCAAGGATCAATAAAACTAGACAAAATTTAATGATTTCAAATCAAAACCTTGAAAAAGCTTAACGTTAATTTTTAAACAAATTTCGTTCTCAATGGAACGCTATTATGAAATATTAATCATTTTTAATTCTTCTAAAGTTTCTAGTGAGCTTAATTGGAAAATTGCAATATGTGAGCAGTACTCAAATACAATATTCATTATGAACATTCTTATAGCCACCTTATGAACCACCAAATTAATTTATAAATAAATTGATCATTTTATAATTTTTCTCTTCATATGAGAATCCACTTTCCCCAAGAAAATGTTTGAATCTTTTCAATACATGGAGATTTTTCTAGGAGTTTTGAGTGGTTTTTTTCTAGATTTTTGTATGAATATAGAAGACAGGTTGGAGCTGATTAATAAAAATTATTATTCGATGAAATTCTTAATGTTATCTTCATATATTTTTCTAGGATAATTTTTTAGAGATATTGAGTAGAAGCTTAGATCTCTGAGACTTTTTAGAAATAATTCCTCTGCTTTTGTGTGGTAGAAGGCAGCTCAAAGCTAATAATAGAGGGGGGATTATTTAATATAATTTGTAACATCCACATCCAATTCCAATCATTATTATATTGTTCCATCCCGAAACTTTATAGAATCGATTTAGAGGAGTGTGAATCATTTAATGAAATTGAAATTTCAACAATATTGAAGTGTCAACAAAAGTATCTCGATAAGATAATCATAAATGAATTTCATTTCATATCTTGTGTTATATTGGGTTAATTTTGATTGAGCACGTGTCAGCAAGTGAGAAATATACTATTAATCAACACTACCACATTGCCGGTCTGCACAATCAATCAGTATAAGTACACACTATCGTATCTAGTGTCAGTATCAAATAGTTCGCACGTATTGTACTGTGTACGGTACATAAAGTACGCGCTGCTATTGTAAACCCGCGTGCCTACTTTCACTCAATATGTAATGTCAAACACTCTTGCAAACTCATGCTATTAGGAGTCAAAGAGAATCGCCTTCAAATCCTTGACCGTGAACCGATTAAATGTGCGAGGCTAGAATCTGAGAGCCATATATATCTAGTTCTAACTGGAAAAACGCTAGCGAGTTTGATTGTATGTAAGCGCGAGTTTGATTCATACATGGAGGGGTGGTAACTCATCTATATTGTACTTGGATTGAACCTAGAGCTAGATAATCCTAGAAAATATAGATATTCAATATGTACGAAGTCTAGGCTCAGCATTCTCCCAGCCTTCTCTCCAGGTTGCTAAACCTCAATACGCCGATCGGATGTTGACTGTATCAGTGTGTGGTCTGACAGTACCAGTACATCCTTCGAAGCCCTGTTGTTCTATATGGTACCTTACTAATAGCTGACGAACAATTCATTTAACAAATCCTCCTCCGATTCACCGGCTGCCTGAATTCTATCATCGATGGCATTGTCAACAGCACTATCTTCAACTGATATCATCGGCTTCCGGCCTTGACAGCATTAACTTATTTGCGCGCGGTTACAAAATGAACGAAAACGGCTCTACATCCTAATATAAATATTATAGGATGTGCCTTTTGTTGTACTGTAACATCCAATACAAATATGAACATTTTATAACAAAAGTATGTAAATTTTCATCTGTTTTTCATATTTTTCTCCAGACTACGGGAGCCCAGCATGCATTACTACCCTACATTTAGAGACAGGAGAGTTACCCCTACATTATACTGTTGTGTTTATATTCAACACAGTTTATTTTTCTTCAGAGAGTTAGGGGTGGGCTATTATATAGTTGGTCTTGAATGAGAAACAGTAGATTGTAACTGATTGTGTTGACTATCAAAGTGAGTTTAGCGAAATGCTTGATGAAAAGTGTAAGCATAACCCAAACATTCAACACGAATTTTCGAGGATTCACTTATTTGGAGTGTCGTGAGAATGGACTGCAAAAATAAAATGTTATATAAATGATATCTAATACAGTAAGTAAGTAATACAATTTTAAAATAATATACTGATATTAAATGTCATGGTAATTAAGGAAATTAACCATTAATTTATATATATTAACCAGTATTCCTATATTGAAATTTTTGGTTTCTTGAAGAGTTAACAGAAAATGTTTTAGAAAATATCAATATATTATACGATATCTAACCCTTATGAATAGACAATTTATAGATTAGGTCTATAAATAGGTATTGTTGTATTTGGTGATATCTTCTCAAAATGTACAACTTCAATTCACAGTCAGGTGGCTTATTTGTCAGGAGGCCGATCCCAGTTGGCCCACCACAGGCTGCAACCAGGGATGGGAGTACGACTTCACCGATGTACCCTACGAAACCATTGCCACTCAGGTAAAGCACTACTCATCACTTCTGATTGATAAGTTGATAGTATTTTCCGAATAAAGGAAATTGTGATATCAAGATTTTCCTCTCTAATAATAAATTAGGCCTACTCATTTTGTCAATGATATAAAACTTTTCTGGGGGGAGCCCTGTCTAGTCAGGATAACGAGTTAAGAATAGATTGGCTATATAATTTAATAATAGGTTTGATAAAAGATAGGCGACAGAATAACTTGGTAGATGTAAGTGAGGGGGCTTATATTTATTATAAGCCTGACAAAATCTCGCCACAGGTGCCAACAAACCACACGACGGCTCTGAACATAATGTTCATTTTCTCTCAAAAATCATTAATTTCATGAAGATGATATTAGCTTTCTAGTATACTTCTGTAATTTACGTGGTTGATTATTATAATAAAAATTAATTAATTATCAAAATATTATGAATTAACGTGGGTAAGTAACAGAGTGTAAATTATTGTCCTAACTTCGCCACGTAAGAAAAATAAAGAAGTCATTCTATTCTATTCTCTTTATACAATATGAGGAAGCTAAGCCTTATTACTGTAGGCTATACGTTCCTACTATGTACCGTACCTATGGATGCGCAATCAATAACTTATTGGTATTGGTATGTTATGAATCCCGCTATGTGTGTCACTAAAATACCATAGCCGTATCAATTGAACTCTTTTATTCGAGGTCAATCACCTACCTCATCACTTACAATTAATTAATTAGTGCCATGAACGTTTTTTTGCGAATGGAATTCACATAGAGAAACTGGTGTAACAGTTCATCAAGGCTATGATTCTGCATTCAGAACTCTTGGAACTCTCATGCTATTGTAGTTCAATTGATTCTTGATACGTTGCTTATTGTTCTCGTGTATTTATGTGGAGTTATTCATCTTGAAAAAAATAAACTGTCACATAATAAATACTATAATTCTATATCTGTCTGGACTTAGAATTCCAATAATAGGCCTATATTATTTATAATTTTCAACTGAACTATTTAGAAATAAAGAACATGGGATATAATGGAGAGGATATCCAATGAACAAATAACTAATAAAGAATATAGTATGAAGCTGGGGCTGTATTTTAGTGATTGATCTACCGTATTTGAGAAATTAATGTTTCCAACATTTGCAAAAAATATGACGGTACTGGTAGAAATGTTTATTGTTAACTATTCAGCTGTCACAAATTTAATTATTCTAGGAAGTTTTATTAAATAAAAATAAATAAATATCGATACAACCAGACTCAATACATTATTGTTTGAGCTTGTAAAGATTTAAACATCTCTGCCACTAATGGAACTACCACTTTTTTAAACTGCAATATTTCCTATATAATCAAGATTGTTAGCCTACCTGTGTCTCTTATTTAGTTTATACAGGAAATGTTATAATCTATCAATAATTGTCGCTGTTGTAAAATTTGATGAATTAAATAAATTTACTGTGATTAGGAAATAGGTAGGCAACTTACAACATTTTTGAAATAACGAATGTACCAACCAAAGACAAAAAAGAGCAAAAATTAATTTTATTTATAAAATCAAACATTTTGCTGACGAGAATTTTATTACTGAAAACTTTTCTGTGATAATAATAAATATTATTATTAGGGAAGTTACTTGTAATAATAGTATATACAGTACTTTGGTACATAATTTCAAACATACAACATTCCTCCACTCATTTCTAATATGAAAATTAATCCTAAAATTAATCACTGTAATAATAATTAATTCTCCTAATACCTAATCATGAAAGTCTTCATGAAAGAAAAGATCTCCATCCAACTTCATCCATTTAGTTGGACAAAGATGTCATTTCAAATTGAGTTCTCAAATTCTTCCGCATGTTCTACAACCTCGTTGAACAAGATGAATTTCTAGCAAAAACAGCAATTAACTTCCTGTAAACGCTCCATGCTATGGAAACACGCAGCTCGTTACCTACTAATTAGGCCTGATATTGTCTGAAGGAAGACCGGTCTACTTTTGTTTGTTTATGTTAACCGTATAGCAAGATAGATTCTTCTGAGTCCATCAATCCATACCTGATTGGACTTACAAATTACATAACATCATACACTAAATGTTAACAAATGTGACAGCTTCCAATAAAAATAGTTGAATTATCTACTAAAACTACTTACTTTATCATAAAATATTCTGTGGTGAGATTTTCTCAAATTAGCAGGCTATATAATAATGCACCGTTTATTGTTTCCGCCTTAAAAAGTTGCTCCTCAGATGAACAAGGTCATTAAGGTTTATGTTGTTTTCTGTATGCAGTTTCAACTGGAGTCTGAGTGTGGTATTCAATATCACATTCAATGTGTGAATGATGCTGTATGTTAGTTAATGATATTTCAGATATATAGAAATAGAAAATAAATTTGAAATAAATTGAATTTATTCAGAAATGGAAATTTAAACTTGTTTCACAACTAATTTCAGAGTCATATATGTTATACCCTACTACATTAATGTAAGAATTAAATATATAATATATTTCACCTCACAATAATAGGCTAATTTATCCCACCTATTGAATTGTGAGGTGACATAATAACGGTGCTGTTTACTGGTTTTATGAGCTGTTTTTAACCATGGGCGTTTGTATAACATGTGTGTAATTTAAATATTTATTCTTATACTCTTTAAATTATTTCTAATGAATATTCAAAACTCCATATTTCACTACCAATCTTATATAACTACTCTGATATATCTTGTTAGAAAACTTTCTGATATTTCCTGTTGCAAGAAACTCATAGCACTCCCTAGACCTATCGACTTTATAGATACACAATAAAAGGCTATGAATAATTATGATAACCATATTACCAATTATTTTTAGAAAATAAGTTATAGCTTTTGAATATGTCATTGTAACATTGAATTGTATCTATCTTCTGAAGTTCACTATTTCATGCAGTAAATACATGTTCTTTCATGCATGTCTATATATTACTGATCATCTCTTTCATCTTAAAAGTCTTTCATACTATTTGGCGTGTTCCATTTACATTTGTACTATATAAAATTAAATTTTAATAATTTTCCACTGTATCCAGTGATATTATTAAACAATCAATTTTTATCATCCAATTGAAAAATAGACATATTTTTACTATTCTTACAATATACATAGAGGTGACATTAAATACACATAATTGTAGCTGTATCCCTAAATTATGAATACAGAAATATTTTTACTATTCTTACAATACATATAGGTGACAAATAATACACATAGTGGTAGCTATATGCCTAAATTATTTTCAAAATTTTATTTTTATTTATTTCTCATTATTATTAATTTATAATAATTGATTTCCTTTCATAATATATCTTTATACTCTCCCCAAATTATTTATATCCCTATACCCACAAATTATTTTCATAATTTATTTTACTTTTATGTATTTCTCATTATTATTAATTTATTATAATTTTTTTCATAACCTATCTTTGTATTGTCCATAAATTATTTATGTCCCTAAATTATTTCCATAATTTATTTCATTTTTATTTATTCCTTATTATTGTTAATTGATTATAATTTATATTTTCCATTATCAATCTATGAGCTTATTCAAACATACGATGTATTTATAAGTACTATATATGTTTTCTTTGCATTTTCCCTTTACGCGTATGTACACTTTGTTCAATTGGACTGTTTTGAAACAACATGGAGCTGGACGATTTGTTTCATAGGTCGATCTTTTAGTCAATCTTAATCTTATTGCCTAGCCTATGTTGATAATTGTGTGTATTAACAACTTTGTAATGCTTCAATATTTGTGACACCACAATGTATTTCCTTTTGTTAGTTGGACTGGGTTTGCGACAACATGGAGCTACCGACGATTGCACAGTCTATCTTTAGTCAATCTTAATCTTTTAGTCAAGCCTATGTTGAAAATTGTATTACCAACAACTTTGTAATGCTTCAATATTTGTGACACCACAATGTATTTCCTTTTATTAGTTGGACTGGGTTTGCGACAACATGGAGCTGCCGACGATTGCACAGTCGATCTTCTTCTGCGGAGCGATCGTGGGCGGACTGCTGTTCGGGTGGACGGCCGACCGCTATGGCCGCATTCCGGCGCTGGTCGGCGCCAACTTGGCCGGTCTGGTCGCCGGCTGCGGCACCGCACTCGCCTCCACCTTCCTGCAGTTCTGCGTCTGTCGGTTCCTCGTCGGAATGGCGTTCGACAACTGCTTCACCATGATGTACATTCTCGGTGAGTAGACACCATTCTAAAATCTCTTCATTATTTAGGAATTTATTCTGCTAGGAGTTTTGTAGAATACGAAAAAGTCTTGCACGCTGTTATTTAGACATGAATAGCTTGGTGTACCATCATATGCAGAAAAAATTATTACACTTGCGTAAAACGTGAAAAGTCGTGCATACTCTTATTTAGACATGAATAGGTGTCAAACTTTTGTTCAAACTTTCAGGATTATTTAAACAATAAAACAGCTAATTAACGTTGGCAAATAAGAAAACAATCATACTGTTATTTAGACATGAAATGGATCCATCATAGCAGGATTATTTTAAATTGTTGAAAGCAGCTGATTGTTTAACATGTACACGTTAAATCAGCTATACAGACAATTGAAATAATCCTGAAAGTCGTGCATATTTATCTTGCTATTTAGACATAAATAGCTCGGTTTACCATCATATACAGAAAAAAATATTACACTCGTGTAAAACGTGAAAAGTCGTGCATACTCTTATTTAGACATGAATAGCTCGTAGTACCATCATATACAGAAAAAAATATTACACTTGCGTAAAACGTGAAAAGTCGTGCATACTCTTATTTAGACATGAATAGCTCGGTGTACCATCATATACAGAAAAAAATATTACACTCGTGTAAAACGTGAAAAGTCGTGCATACTCTTATTTAGACATGAATAGCTCGGTGTACCATCATATACAGAAAAAAATATTACACTTGCGTAAAACGTGAATTATTACTATATTATTTTAATCTTTATGCATTAAAAGTATAAAGCTACTTATCCACTAAACATAGTGAAGCCAATGTAAATAACTCTATATAAATATTGTTTAATGCCATAAGGAATGATGAAAACACTACATGAAGTCAAATATCACTTATTTTATTTATTTATTCATTTTGCTTTTACGGCCTCATTGGACCACTTAAATCAATCATTTCTTGGTCTTTCTTAATTTTTTCTTTCGCATTGTCCAGTACTTCTTCATTCGTTCTGATCTTCTCAGAACTTATTTATTATGAATAAATAATATTTATTTCTTATCACTTATCTTATTATTTTTATTTATTCTTATATTCATTTTATATATTTTTATATCACTTATTTTACTTGAATCTTCAAATGGCAGATTTGAATCACAATAATTAATCTCGACCGGACTCATAAATTTTTATGAAACAGGTCCCAGTAATAAAAAATGATAATCAATTGTACTACTGAATAGTTGAATTTCCAAAGAACAATTTTAAAACAAATTCTGTAATTATACAATATTGTCTGAACTTCAGCACAGTTAACAATAAATTTTACATTATTCTGCTTATTCAGCTAAAACTTCAGTCCACATATTTATTTCTATTGCAAAGAATTACGGTAGTGATTTCTGAGCAAGTTTTTTTATCAGTATCATCATTTTTGCATCATCAATTTCTGTACATTCTATCCAAATTTCACTGTTAAGAGAGACATCTTTCAATAATAATGTTTACTGTAACAATTTCTGTTATAGTATACCGTACTGTACTTCAATTTATTGGAGAAAACATAATTATTTTTAAAGTGAATTCAAACATATTTATTCAATATTAATAGAATCGCGTGTAGAGGCAAAGTTGTCACATCATCACCGCAAATGACAGCATACCGCTCTACAGGTAACAACAATAGTATGGTATATATATATTGTAACGCTTTCCTTCAGTTCACGGCCAATACACGAGCCTCCAGATAACACCTATTATAAAGCACTATCGTATCACATTAACGACGACTGCGTGAATGAAGAACGCAGTTTTCGGCGGTACCATTCATCAGTCACCGGCAATTTATTCGCATGGGCACGCACACTGCAATACAAGAAAGCAAAAGCACCAGTTCAAGAAGGACTAACTCATAACGGGCCAAGGATTCGCCCAGAGCCTCCGCTATACTATACAACAGCACACAAGGATTATAAGTGAGGAATTATCATTAAGAATGAATAATTTTTGAGTTCATAACTCGCCCGGCCTTCATGACTTGTCTTGAAAACTTTTTGAATTAAAGAGGAGAGTGGAGGTATTAGAGTGGAGGTATCTTCAGTTACAGCCCAACTTGATCATTTATTTTTTGTTATAGTGAGAGATAAGAAATAATAATGTTATTTTGGAATACATTCTACTATCCAGTACTATTATATTTATTTTTGAATATAAAAATAAAAACAATTTATCGAAACAAAAAACAGAATTTCACTAACAAGACATTCGTTGGAAAAAAAATTTAATATGAATATATTGTGTAGCATAATCTGCTCCATCATTTATATCATAATAGGTGGCATATACTGATAAAATAATTATAATTATAAAATGAAAATGGATAACAGCTATTGTATCTATTTTATTCATTTTTATTGAAGTATCAATTTTAATGGAAAATTTGTGCACGACGCCTTTAAATTCCAATTGACAAATCGTTCTGCAGAGCTCTATCGCACACAGCCTAGGTAGGTAATCATTTTTGCCAGGAGGGACTGAGAAAAAATTCAATTTCATATTTTAAAATATCTCAAAAGACCTTAACATACAAATTTGTACCTTCAAGTCTTATCTCATTATGTCTTGTTTCATAAAAACTATCACTTTCATCACACCGTAATTATAAAATTAATGGTAATTAAGGTAATATAAATTTTCCTTTGGTAATTTTTTAAATTTACTTGGAAAATGCTATTAATACTACACCGTATAAATTTTGAATTACCATTTTGATGCAACAATTGAACGACCACTTTCCTCTTCAAAACCGCAAGCTTTATTTTATAATCCCCATTATCTATCTCCAACTAACAGAATTCACACACGTTATTATTGGTTGGCCCTATTAAATCAAGCAATACTATTCTAGGTTTTTAAGGCTTTATTGCCGATCAGAAAGAAAATAATTGAACACGTTTTACTACCAGCAATATAGTTCATGGGTCCGTTAATTGTAGTACAGCTAATATCTCTGGTAGGTGAGCCAACGACCTGCATCTTCATTGTGCAGTGTACTGCACTGCCACTGCGCGGTGCTAACAGACTCGTCTGCAACGAAGCATGTCGTCATTAATTTGAAGTTGATCTCTGTTTTATGACGGCGGCGGCTGAGTTTGCGGTCAGGAAGCCGGGGACACGGTGTGACCTTGACTCCGCTTCTGCCGCAAATCAAACAGCTGATCAATGAATGAGTGTGCTTGCTCAAACGAAAGATACGGTGTAAGTCGGTGTTGGAGTCGACTCGTTATCATCAGCACCACCAATGCGCGGCAACAGCCTTGACTCAATAGCAAGTCTCCTTTTCAAGACTTCAACGATTTGGTGTTCTACGGTAGTAGGATATTGAAACCAGAGTGTTGCTTTCAGAAAACTTTCAAATTTCGCATGGGCTCAATTATTGTGGGAGGTCCAATAACGCACATAGGTATTTTTAGTGGAACCTAGGTTCTCCAGCTGGAGAAAATAATAAATAATTATTATTGATACTATATGCCTACTAATAATACTTTAAAATTGAAATTCTAAAATCTTGTCATCATGAAACAGTAGGCTAATGAAGAAATTCTTATATAGATTAATGAAGGACGTTTGGGGACTTCTGTATGAAGTCAAGAAGAAAAAATAATATGAGAACACCGGGATCATAATACACAAGCTAGAAATGTATAGAGTTAACGAAAAATTGCGGTAACTTTTGTACCACGATCGGCTAGATTGAAGGAATGATAAAATGTACCGTGTTTTATTGTACTACTTATTAGACTGTGATTAATTTCTTGTGTATATAACATGGTTCTATTTTTTAAATGACGATTGTTTCAACATTGTCTTACGGCAATGAAAGATATAATTGATTTTTTATTATTTTTTTTTTAATTTACATTGAGCAAGAGTGATCAATCCCACTAAAAACATTTATACTTGTACATCCCTTTAAAAAAAAATTCTCAGAATACCGTAGACATTGTACTAATTGTACTGAACTTGTGCTTGTACTACCTTGTATTACTTATATTCTAAAATATACAGCAGGATTTGTAGAGGTTACTGAGTTGTATATTCATTTTTCAATGGTAAAATTAATCTGATTTTGAAAACTTTCAAATTAAAAATACAAACTTACATTGTAGTTACAATCGTTTCTTCTGATTTTGGATATCAACGGTCTCTGGGGTTACTGGGTTTTTTTTTCACATTTATTATTAATAATGGTACGAACTTTAATGAAATCAAATAATACTTTTCAACAGTTCTGGAGTATGTGGGACCAAAATGGAGAACATTCGTTGCCAACATGAGCATCGCATTGTTCTTCACAGCCGCCGCATCTCTTCTGCCATGGATCGCCCTCTGGCTGGGAGACTGGAAAATGCTCACCATTGCTACATCACTACCACTTGCCATCTCACTGCTGGCTCCAGTATTCATTCCCGAGAGTGCCAGGTCAGTACTTAATTCCGTTAGCAATTCATAGGTAAACCAATTAGATGCAAACGAGCAGCATCATATAAAAAAGAGGACACAAAGTATTTTGGTGCGTTGATCTCTCTGGATCTAATTTTTATCATATATCAAATAAGTGACTTCTACCACAAGGACTAAGGACTACTAATGTAGCGAGGTACTGTAGCAAGGTACATATTTTAATCCAGGGGCGCCATTTGGGAGAAGCAGGGGGCCTAGCCCCCCCTTTCCCACCAAAGATTGGATAAACAATTTGAAATAGCGTGCCTATCAATATTATTGTATTAAGACTTTAGATGGACAAAATTAAGCTTAATATTACATTTTTAAACGTAATATTTCAAAAAATTTCCAGGTCCCCCTTTTCATGGGGTATATTCTATACCCCTCCATTTTCCCTGGTGGCTAAGCCCCCAAATTATTATAGCTATTGTATAGCAAATGTTATAAAAGCGGAAGCCCTCCAGGGAATATCCTCTAACTCCGCCCATGTCACAGCCTCAATAATAAAGGAAATATTTTTAACCTAATTATTGTAGAATATATTTTGTGTGTGTTCATCCCTCTAAATCTTATTGGAATCTCATTCTACATGCATGACACATTGAATTCTAATAAAGTATTAGGTTTACGGTATTCATAACCAGAAATTTAATTTGTCCTCTGTCTTACAGCTAATGATGAAAATATATTTTTATGTTTTACAGATGGTTAGTTTCTCAAGGAAAAGTTGACAAAGCCGTCAGGATAATGAGGAAATTCGAAAAAATTAACCGAGTACATGTTGACCCAAAAATCTACACAGAGTTTTCAGTAAGTTCTCATTTTGAATTTATTCTCTATCAATATTGTAAGTTTTGAATAAAATTTTAAGAATTTTTTTTAATTTATGTTATATTTGATAAATGTCTGCAATCCCTCACCTCTGTTTTGACTCATTGTAACTTAAATGGATTTTATTCTATGAGAGAAGAGTCGCAATCTGTATGAATTTGACCTTATACTAAAATACATAGCTATTTCTATTAACTAGTTGAAGAAAAAGTTGGATCCACATCAATTGTTAGACACACAATCTATTTATTCATCTACCAAATTTATTTTTATATTCAAATGATCCTTCATTATAAATATTAATTTTATATTACTTTTGTCTAGTACGGTACATGAGAACATAAATAACTGTATGTTTCAATTTCGATTATTCAATTGGTTTTGAGAGGCTATTCAGCTTCAGCCAGAAAATAGTTTAGAGAAATAGTAAAGGTAACACCCCCGATAGTTAACACTTGAACAAAATTTTCAACTTTCGCTTATGTATCAAAGATTATTTAATTCAATGGATGAAATTATTCCTAAAGTCAAAAATTTATAAATTAATAACGATCTTCTCCATTATTTTCAGGAAAGCTGCAGAAAAACCCAGAAGGAAGAAGAAAATCAGAAAGCTTATTCTGTTCTGGATCTCTTCAAGACCAAGAGGCTTAGGCGCATAACACTCATTTTAATCATCATTTGGTGAGTTATAGAATGATTAAATCAAAAAAAAGTAAATCTCCTTATTTGAAAAAATAATTCCATATTACATTATCAAATAGCTTTAAATGACTGATTTAAAGATAATGAAGTTAATAAACAATCATTGAATTGACTGAAAAAGAGCATTTTTAAATCAGTTTTGATATAGATTGTTTAAAATACTATAGCTACTTACCATATTGTCTTTCACTCTGATAAAACAAACTATTTTTTAACGATCTCATATTCATGAACTATATCTGGCAGTGAATAAGAAATTAATATAATTTGAGCACTGGCTAATAACTTCTAATAGGGAAGAATTTGATGAGTTTCAAATTAAGAAGATTCACATGAAAATTCTATTGTTTTTAGTTATTTACATTTCTTACAGTTCTTACTCTATTCCTTTATCATAGAGTAATTTATCTTTGTTGGTATGAAACTTATGAATGACATGTGATTCTAGGATGGCAATTTCGTTGGTATTCGATGGCCACGTGAGAAACGTTGGCACTCTGGGATTGGACGTGTTTGTGACATTCACGATCGCATCAGCGACAGAGCTGCCAGCCGACACTTTGCTCACACTCACCCTGGACAGATGGGGGCGGCGCTGGCTTGCCTGTGGTACCATGGTTTTCAGCGGAATCTTCAGTCTTTTGGCCACCATGGTTCCACTGGGTAGGTCTTCATATTCTTTTAAACCCTTTTCCACATCTAATGGAAGTCTATGAACTCCTGTTAATAACTTAGGTTCACTTTATTTTCCACTTCACTTTCCGATAACCTTTTCAAGCATCAAAAAGATGATAACTGAGTGAAATAGATGAATGATGAATAGAGGATTTCTTTATTCGTTGAGAATAAGATGTAAAGAAACCGAAAAACTACCGATTGAAATGTTATTAGATTCCAAATGCAAATTTACTTTTAGCCTACATCATTTCATGGATTTATTTAATATTACTGTAAGAGAATGATAAACTCTTTTAATAATAAACTCTTTTTGTTGCCAAAAATAATGCTAATGTAATGCAATGAATATGAGAAATAGAACACTATTTATTATAAAAGGAAATTTGAAAGCTCTCAACAAAAGACAGAAAAAATCCTATGATTGGAGTTGGAGACATTCATTTTTGGACGAGTTGGTGTACATTTTCAATGTACACTAGCTTGTAAAATTAGTTGTAATTTGTAAACCAACTTTTAATGAGAATGCTTGTAATAAATACTGTACTAAAGATTTTACTAATCAATTACGGTAATATCTGAATCCCTTGTCCACAGTTGGTCGTTTTTTGTGTACTGCACAGCATGCTGTGTAGCACACAAAATCGACTAATGACTGGATTTCACGATTACAGTAGACGTTCAGGTTACTGGAGGCAGGTTACCTGCCTAAAGGCAGAGGCAGGTTACCTGCCTGGCAGCCTGCCTCTGCTCTAACCTGAATAAGCCAGTAACCTGTTCAAGTGATGGTCTCACGATTCAGTAACCTGAACGTCTACTGGAATCGTGAAATCCAGCCATAAGTGTGGACATAGCGAATCACCAGTAGGACGTATATTTTTAGTATGAATTTTAAATTGGAAACAGCACACGAAAATTTTGAATTGTGAATTTTCTGTGTTCTAGGTCTGCCTTCAGCTACTCTTGCCATCATTGGTCGTTTCAGCATTAACATTTCCTACAACATTGGCCTGCAGTACGCCGCTGAGTTGTTGCCCACAGTGGTGCGTGCACAAGGAGTTGCTCTAATCCACATCATGGGCTATGTGGCCAGCATTCTGTCACCTTTCGTCATTTATCTTGTGAGTAGAAAAAACAGATATTAATGAGGGTCAAGTTGAATCGAACATAAGGTGGCTTACAAAGCTACTGTATAAGCGTCAGTAGTACAAGTGTTCTCTGTATTGATAATATTAATACAAGATTATATCTCATTCTTTTCCAAAAATTCACAATACAGTACTGTATTATGGAACAGATTAGTAGGCCTTTTCAGATACTTCTCAAAATTCGAACTAAGAAATAATAATATTGATAATAGGCATCAAGTTGAAGCATCCTATAAACATCAGACAAATTTACACCCTCAGATCGCTAACATTCACCATCAAATAACACAATTTTTTATCGACCTGTAGGCTATCACCCATGCAGGAGGAACATGGATTTGTCAATTCTTATAGGATGACAACATATCTGCTCAAAGATCAGTCAAGTATTTAGCACAAAAGATACGGTACTCAATGTAAATTTATGAAATGTATATTACTACATTTAAAACAAAAATAAATCTTTTTGCCTGATAATGCAAAAATAATTATTGCTTGAAGCAAAGATAATAAAAATGTGCATTTGGAAATGATCACTCAGTATTATTGCATGTTCATAAATTAGCTAGTAGTGTATCTTAAAATGGTACCTCATATTATTATTGTAATTCTTTTGAGATGCAAGTAGATAAGTTACTTTTTTGTTGGATGTTGGATCTGAGGCTCCTTTATTGAAATTCAATCAAATATGTGAAAACATTTATTCTAGGTCCTAGACTCATTCAATTGAATAATAAAATCCATTTAAACAATTTATTGAACTTCTCTGATGTGGCTGTAATGTTCTACAGTGAAATAACTTTGACATCCGTTATTCAATAAATCAATCAGGATAATCTTGTACCTACCCTTAAAATCACTAGATAGATTAGATATAAGAGCTCAGAATTTTATAATGTTTTTTCTTATAATTGAAAAAAATCTGTAATGAATTTCCAAAAAGAGGTCTATTATAAAATGCTAAATAACATAAATTATTATTGAAATACTACTCACCAGGATGGAATTTATCACTACCGTTCAAAGAAAAACATAATGACATATTGTAGAATATGCAAAGGCAATCTAACAATTTAATGAGACCAGGAATATAGTGAATGTAGTCAAAGTGATTGACTTTAAACTTTCGTTAAGAAAAAATAAATTTCCATCATTAGAGCAAATTCAACAAATGAGTACTAGGTTAATAAATTGTATCACATTTTTCCATTTGAAAATTCAAAATGTATCATTCATTTCTATTCATTTCTATTGATATACAATATCATTTTGTTCCAGGCAAATATCAACCCTCATTTTCCTTTGATGGTTCTTGGTGTATTGGGAATTGTGGGTGGAGTTTTGTGCCTTTTCTTGCCAGAGACTATGGGACAAGAACTTCCTCAGACCCTTCAAGATGGCGAAGACTTTGGTAGAGACCAAACCTTCTTCGATATACCATGCATCAAGAAGTAAGTACCCTCAGCTACCTACATATATTTTAATTAAGTTTTACATTATTTTTTCGAGTTACTGCTTCATGATTATTGAATAATAATTATTATATTGAGAAGTGAATCATTCTTTTCATCAACACTCAATAACTATGACTATGACACATTCAATAACATGATGTCTCATCCCATTTGACATTTGAAATTCATTTTATGAGGCTTTGAAAGTCAGGATATTCTCAACAATATTGACCAGAGCTATTTTGAAACTTTTGATAATCAAAGTTTAATCAACCATTAAAGTGAAAATAATTCAAATAAAAATAGACAGTGTATTTCTGACTATCCCTATCATTACAAGTACATCTCTTATGTAAATTTGAAATGCTTATAAAATAATCTTGAAACACATACTCATAATACATGTCAGATCATGAGCCTTATAAAATTGCGGAAAATATATATTATTCACAAGATGGAAATGTTCTTGTATAAATATTGAAGTCCTTGAGCTTAAAACAATATGGCTTCTTCAAGAATAAATCAGAAAAATAGATGGTGCTGATTTCTTTATGTAAATGTCGCAATTTCAGTAGGCGATACGAAGGCGATTTACCAAGCGATACGACATTTTTTAATAATCGCATATTCAACTCAATATTGGTTTTTGTGTTCTATGAATTTTTATCCCACTTTCTGAAATACAATCGCATAAAACACCATCATTTTCAGTTTGATAAAACTTTCACATGATGCACTTCTTTCATTTCCCTTCTAGTCTCTTATGCTTCCTACTCCTTAATTATCCTATAGCTGAATATAGCTCCAACCCTAATTTATATTGCATATCCAATATTACTGTAAGTAATAAATGGATTAGACATTGGAGGATTGATTTGATTTTTGTATGTTAATATCAATATAACATTGATTTTTCAGGCCTGAGACCACCAATACCAGCAACTTCCAAAGATCAGTTGCTAGGGTTTCGGTTAGAGCATCAGTCAGAGGAGAACACTTCCGATCCAGTCTTATCAACAGGGGGAGTCAAAGAAAGGCGTTGCCTGCATCTGCAACGCAAGAAGTTTAACGTCTAACAACAATGTATTCAAACAACACTAATATTGAAAATATGTGATACAGACTTCTTCATTTGAATAATAATTTGTCATTGTTATTCAAGTTATAAGATGTAGATAATATTGCTATCAGTTTTATTGATAGTGTTTTTGTAAGTGGAATGTGCAAAGTATTTGCAGCTAATATTAACTAGAGTAAGAGTTAAGAATTTTCTCCTATAGCTAAATAGAATTTTTACTCTTCCTCGTTAGTCATAAGTTTATTTATTTCTATTCATTCTATCAGTCACTATTTATTTTGTCATTTATTGCATACCAAATGTAGTAATGTAAAACATTTAAATAAGTATTATATTTTATATTGTGTAAAAAGTGTGATATGTAATTGTGAATTCTGAGTCAACCAACAGTACTCAGTGTTACAAGACTTCATTAAAATTTAATATGTACATATTTAATATGTACAAAGTGTTTTTAATTCATTGACTTCTAGTATTTTCCCCAATCTCCCAGTGCTTTCCCAATATTATATCACATTTTACTGATTTTCTCAAAACGGACAATCAGGGATGAGGCCTTTCTCAAAATGGGATCAGTGATACCGTATTCAATAATTTATTCCATTGTATTTTGTATTACTATTGTAATTTTGTAAAATATGCTGCCATGGTCATCATCGATGGAAACTGTTGCATTAATTTCTATTGTATGGAGGCTCTGTTTACGGATTTTGGTTTTTTATTTTTTATAAATGAATCATCTCTCCTAATAGCACAGGCTGATGATCTGCATCCACAAATCATTACAATTTTTGAATTGATTAGGTAATTAAAAATATTTTCAAATATAACAGAATTTTTTATCACATCAAATCTAACTCTTGATCTAGCAAAATTGAGTATTGTACTGGTAGATTAAGATCTTCTTAAAAAAGTTCCTTTACTAGAAGAAATCTCTTCAGGAACTAATTGAGGACAAACAAAGCACGCTAACAATGTCTAGAGGAAAAATCAATCTAGGATAATTCCATGTTCATTATGAATCATATAATGTTTCAAATTATAACACTTATTCATTAATCTGCTACGTTTCCTAATTCATCGATGAATCATGAATAATTCATGTTTGAAGGGTCCTTACAAACTATAATTTTTCACTGGCTTGGATCAGAATATTTTTGATAAACTCTATTGTATTATTCCATACGATAAACTACAAGATAATGATAATTTTTTATTGATTGAAGAAACTATAAAATTAATGATGAACAAGAAACAAATTTAAAGCCAGAAATAATTATGTAAAAGTGCTGCATTCTATGATTTTCTCCGAATGGATAGTTCTCTCAAATGTAGTTACTTTAGAAATATTTTAATTTATTTTATAATCAATCTTAAATTTAATATGAAGCTATCATTCACTTCAGGGTGCTATGACGCAAAAAAAAAAAACAAAAATATTTCATTATGAGATGGATATTTTGAGAATAATATTAGCCTATTCTATTATCATAATATTTCCAATATTTGTGAAATTAAAGTGTAATAGTTCAAAATTAACATTGACTTTGCCTTTTCAAATATATTTTTGTGCCGAAATGATGATTACCCTGGAAAAAATTATGTGGCCAAGAATAATAATTATTGTTATCACCTAAAATTTCCTTTCAGTAAGTAAGAAGCTAGATAATGGTTTTACCTCACTTAAAACTTTTCCAACTTGTTTCTATACACAAGATAACTTATGTTGTATGGTACAATCAGTGCGGTAAGTTATTGAATAGAATGTTTTTAATAATAATATATAATAATTTAATCATTATTATTTTTTTAATAATCAATTGAGGCTAGTGTAAAAACATTACATCCTTATTTCGCATTTACTTTGAAATAAGATGGGCTATTATTGTGTCATAATTTAAAAGTTGTTTAGAATCTCATTTTGAAACTATACCTATTATAGTCTACATTTCTTTATTATTGATTAATGTTTCATCACATGCAACAAGTAGGCTAATTAAGAATAATTCCTTGATTCAACAAGGGTATTGCTCTTCTGTAATATTACAATTGAATTATCACTACTATCTTAATATTCGCAGAAAAAGTGCGATGAGGATTGTTTCTGTATGTGACCTATAAATTGTAGTGTTTTCAGTGATGAACACTGAATGGAATTTATATTTAGCGCTAGAAGAGTGAGCGCGTGTACAGTGGCGCTGTTGTTTCGCCTGCTAGCCGCATTTGTGGCCGGTCACAATTTCCGTGCGCAAAAATATGCGCAGTGTGTTTGAAGTTGGAAGTGCGACGTTTGTGGCTGTTGTGTGTGAAAATTGGGGTTTCTTCGGAAATCCAATGTGTATTGTGTAATATAAATTGTAGAGAACTTTAATATGTCATCAAACAACCAGAAGTTATCAACAACCGAGCGGGTTATCAAAGGTGAGCCGGCTATATTGAAAATAAAGACCGTCCTTCTGGATTGATTTTCTGGGTCGCCATTTCCAGCATAGCCTAGCCTATTGATTACTTACGCTTTTCTGTAAAATATGTGTTATCTAGCATTTTGTTGTGAATTTTAGATACTGGATCATATTCCTTATCTCAGCAAGTCCCTAAATGCAGGAATAAGCGTAGCATTTTTTGCTGGATAGGGAAATGGAGCATACAAGCTGTCACATTATTCTTCTGTGCTCAAATTTCATTTTATCAGTGTACTCGATCGAGGCTACAAGCCAAATCCTGATATCTATTTCATTTCATGATCCATCACTATCCCTTCTGTTCATAATTTCTATGAATTTATTATGATATCAGAAAATTCGTTACCTAACCTATCAATAGCTCGTATTATTATCTGGGCCCTGCATTCATTGCATTTTACCTCGCCGGTGTCAGTTGTAATCAGAAGAAAATTTTAATCCCTAATTTTTGATCCAAGTATTTTCCGTAGATATTCGCATTTATTTAAGTCGAATTTTGAACGGTATGCATTAATTCACCAATCCTTATCACTCATTGATATCTCTGTTGACCCTTTCTTTCTGTTCATAAATGACTGATCTTTTCACAGTCTTCTTCATAATGCTGCACCCTTCCATTAATTTATTATTTACTAGTAGATTATTGGCTGTTGTATACAAATCAACTGGTTATGCCACATTAAAATGGCCCCATTCGATACCAGAATCTTACTGTGATGAACTTTGATTCCCTTCACAAACGTCGAAGATTATTCCATCATAATATTCTTTACTGAGAAACCCCTGCAATTTCATCTTCATCCTTTTTTTACTGTGGTAATGCCCAGATAAGCTCTTAGCTTGTGCGTGGGTAATGGTAAGGATGATCATGAGATATGAGTGTTCCTACAGCTTTAGGTGGGTTCCAAATCGATTTCAATTTTCATGAATGGATAACATTCAGCGGAAAAGGCTTTGATTTGAAAGTGTTCACCCGTACATCAGGAGTAACAGGTGCTAGTCTCTTATCTAATCTTGTGATTAGACACCGGCACGACCACGAAGCCAACCTCTTCACAAGACGAAGGAATAACATAGCTTACCTTGGGGGGACAACACCCCGATAATTTTTCAACCTTATCCAATTTATTTCAAATTATTTATTGATTTATTAGTTGCTTCAGAAATTAGATCCTTTATCAAACAAATCATGAAATTTCAAAAATAAAAACCGCAGGATAACTTTTGATTAATTCAATACTTATCATAGCAAGAAAGTAATCTCAGCTTTTTGTTGGTAGGTAGGCCTACTGTATTTGTGTCATGGGCTGCATTGTAATTCTTTAAAATACCGTGACTTACATTACATGATAATTTTGTTGATTCCGGTTTATTTTATCTACGCTTGCGGTAAACTATCATCTTGAAACGGATATCAATTTTTCAGCACAAACAAAATTTAATAGGTGTCACTTGTTATGTTTATCTTATAATAATAAATAAATTCTTTGTTTTTGGCTACTGTGTTTGTTTCCATCGAATGCTGAAAATAGAAAGTAATGAATTACAATGAAATATTGAATGTTTATCTCAAGAAACCAGTATTATTATTAAGAGGTCAATGGTCGTCTAGGTTAGAAGATTGAATTGAATAAGTGAATGGATTATTATTGTTTTCATAAGTAGGAAGATCTGAAATCATAACAGTTCACTATGATAACTCAAAAAACGATAATATTGTTTCTGTTTGTTACTCCTATTGGTTTTTCCTAACATGACGTTTCTCATTATAATTTTATCTTGTCTATTTTTTAAAGGATTTTATTGACACAATATTTATATCACAAGTAGTGAGTTGTCTTGAGTAATACATTCTATGATTACAATGATGACACTGTTATATCTTGTACCAAATTATTGTCTGTTGAGTATATAGGGCTTTTACGTTTATTAGATTCTCATGTAATTTGCATTTTATCAAATGTCTTACTACCTACTCATTATGATCAACATCAAAAATCAACATTAAAGATTCTGATAACCTTTGGCAGTTGAAGTTTGAAAATTTCTGTTATCGCTATACTTAAATTATTGTCATCAAAGTTGCTTTTAAGCATTGTATCTTGAGGTGTAATGTAAAATATTCTTGAAACTTGCAAGGAATGGATCACAATAGGAATTGGGTCTTAGAAGAGAATAAATTTTTCATTTAATTTATTCACTTACCATTTCAAAAAATTAATACAATATAATATATAGATACAAAAATGAAAAATTAATAGAAACTACAAAAGGGGTAGAGGTAGCCTCATTGAAAAATCGTGTAGACGATCAAATTAACTTGAAATATCAATTTTTTATCTTAGACTACCAATCACACAATATTCGACATCTTCTATCAATGTTATAATATCATTGGATGGAAGTGACTGTTTTTAAAATATCCTTGAATAGAAACCCTCTTTAGAACTCCTAAGTCTCCGTAGAATATAGAATATTAGATTACAAGACATAGGAAGTAACTTGAAATGAGGACTGATTTTTGTGGCATTAACATGAGTAATTGTGTCAGCTTAACCTAAATTGCACTGTTCATCAACCAATTCTGATATGACGGCTGATAATATTTCAACCTCGCTCTATAGGTACACATTGAACACAGATTACAGGATAACTGGTTGATGGTGGTAATTTATGGGCACTTGAAATATCAACCAAATGTGCGAGATGAAGATAAGAAAACTAATTGAACGGCTGTGCTTTACTGCGAAGGCTGATAGTTATTCAAGCCCATTCAACGAACTTATCGTGTCATATTGATGTCGGAATAAGGCATTAAAGAGCACATAAGTGCACCGTTGTATTATCATAATTCTCTATTGTAGTTCGAATCATGGACATTCAAAAAGAATGTATTATCAGCTTATCTGTGCTTGAATGTAATTTGAACGACTGCTCTTATTTGTTCGAAATCGATTCTTACTTCTCTCTGGCTTTATCTGTTTTTTTTTTAAACCACAGAGAACAGAAAAAGTAGAGGTGTAAATCCTAAAGTGTAAATCCTATATGTGTGAATAGTAGTAGATGTAGTGAGAAAAGTAGAGTGGGTAGATGGGAATGAGGGGAATGAGTCGAAAGTATTTTTTAATATTAATCAGAGAACCTTTCTTACTTCTTGGAGTTTTTAGCAAAAAGGTCTACTAGAGAGAATACAACAAAACTGATTCTGAACTAACATTCATTTTAGCTGTCGATTTCTTTTTCGTACTACAGCTCCTTTTCCCTGCGAATGTTCAAGTTTTCCTCGTCTTTTCCTTAATCTTCTTACACAAATCCTTGTACATTATCGAGTCTCAAATCCTTTGTCCCTTTCTAATTCAGGATTACTAATGGCTCTTCTTTCTACTGCTGGACTCCTGCGCTTCCATCCCGTTCTATAATTGGTTTTTATTTTGTTAAATATATATTTTCTTTCTACCTACTAATTTCGAATAAAAGATTTAAACGAGCGGAGCAATGACAATAAATAAGCAGTTTCAAAAAAATTTCGAAAATAGTGATAAATAAAATGTTTTATACAATTCAGCTTTAGGTGTTAATGTGGTGTTATGGTGTTAATGTAGGTGTTGAATGAGAAAAAGGCCCCAAAGTTAATTAAATAAATTAATTGATATTCGTTTATTGGCAAATATACATAGGAATATAGAAAAAACAAGTATTAAACCGGGGTTATTTTCTTGATTCATTTCACTAAGAAAAAAAAATGAAGAAACTATAATAAGAAACTAATAAAAAACTATAAACTAACAATTCTTTGAGAATGGTTTTCGATTAAAATTAATAAAAATTTTCTTCGAAACAATTACATTTGTAATATATTTTTAATAATACTTTCCTCAAATTAGTTGCACATCCACCAGTGCTATTGTGCTGGAGTATCTAGTTTGAAGCAGATCATCACCGGCCAGAATAAGATCGTTCCATTTTTTTTTTTACAATTTGCCAACTAACAGCAATCAATGTTTGATCTTCAATCGCTGATTATAAATAACGCTGATACAAGTAATCTGACATATAAGTTAAATAGATCTAACGTGCGATTGAAAAAAGGATCTAAGATGGAAAGATATATGAAGAGAAATACTGTATAAAAATATTGAAGAAACCGGCTGTCATTTTTGAAAGTAGGTGGTGTTTCAACCAGTAATTAGTGGTTTATTACTGTAGTTTCAAGTGTAACGCATCAATTTGGCCTATTTTCACTGTCGTGGTAATGGTTTGCATTTCAGTGCTGTTTTTGTACACTCGTTGGCTAGGTGGTTGATATTCATTTATTTAAAAATAACTTACTGGTTCAATCGATGCCCAACAAATCGATTACCTGGTTGATTTTCGGGAAAATTGTCACTTCAATAATGACAACTAATAATTATTATTGTTTGCGGTGAATTTAGTTTTCCTTATGAGGTGTCTGTAAACTAATAACGTACCTTTTTCATAGAAATTGTGGAACTGTCGAACTAAAATTACCTATTCCACTTGAACATTCTATACTCAATTGAGTGAGTATCACATGTATGTGGCAACCACTCAATGGAGTGGCCGGTACCCGAGGTGGCTTATCGCCAGTCTGATAATACAAAGGCTCCAGGTTCGAACCCAGTAGACCCAACAGATTTTGGCCACTTCCGTCTTTAGGAGGAGATTTAAGGTGACGGTCCAGGCTTCCAAAAAAGTAGTCGTCATTTCTCATCATCACCCCTCCTATTATCCACACAGAAGCCTCGAGCTCATGTGGGCATCTCCCTCTCAAAAACGTTAGTGATTTAACTCGCCTATTATCTATCACTCTTGTATTCGCACCTTCATATTATCAAGTGCAATTGTTAAGCTTGAAAATCACATAAATGAGTTGAATAATGGAATACGGTAGAGTTCTCATTCAGTGTTTCTAATTTGTAAACCGACTATCATTCAGAAATGTTCTACTGGTAACTGTTTGCAATAATTTGATTGATGACTTTAAAACTTCAAACGACAGCTGGCTCTTGGCATTGAATGCAGTGGAGAGTGAGAATACTATTTAGAAACTAAAACGGTGACCTTCAGCTCGACCTAGTTACTCCATTTTTCAATTACAGTATTAATTTGTATTCTATCTTTACTTTCGACGAACACAGGCTCGTCTATGTACCCACTAAATGATGAACGTTTGGCTTAGAACAAAATAAAGTATAACATTAATTTTTAAGAATGAGAAGAAAAGAGTATCATCTACACCGACAGTGATGAGTGATGAGTGAAGTAATGAAGCAAAAATGAGAGAAAATTATAATAAAGAGCAAATCTCAAATGAAAAGTAACTTCTAAATAAGTTTCATGCAAAATCCTTGTAAAGGAGCTGTTGAAAATCATTTGAAATAGAGGCCAAGGAACGATCACCTTAGGATTACATTATTTAAAAATACTCGAGGAATGAATCTCTATTTACTTCTTGGTCTAACCTGTTTGTGTTCGTATATTGTCATAGGCGGTCTAATTGAAATTACCAACGTACTTCAGCATATTTCCAATAGTCTACTTTTTTAGCATTAACTGCTATCTATTTTAAGAAAAACTTGGTATTTTTCCTAAAGGTCAAATCGTCGCAAGTTGTTGCCATGCTGTGTTTTTTCGTACCGTAACTAATTTATCGTTGCATAACAGTATATGTACTAAACAAAGTTTCTATCACTCGTAATTACTTAACTTCATTGGTGTACTCCCCATCATTGCTTTCTTATTTTATTTTATATTGGAATTAATAGCTATGTCCACTGTGAATCGATTTTTGTATGCTGCACAGAATGCTGCATTTGTATATCGCTTTATCGACCAAGTGTCGACATAGGGAATGTAATTAAAATTAATAAGGATTAATGGAAGTTTTCATAAATATATCAATGTGCTACTTATCAAATGTATCAATTATCAATAAATTGAATGTGCTACTTATCAAATGTATCAATTACCAATAAATTGAATCAATTAGACATTAGAAATATTGCTTGATTGCCTAATAAGTATTTTCATTTTTCCGTCATTTATTACTATCTGTCAAATTAACTATATTCAGTCAGTTCCTATCAGTCTATATCTTTTGTTTGAAAATTTTTTCTGCAGTGTATTAATAATATAATAAGCACGTGAAAACATAGGTTCATATTGTGGTTGATAGCCTATATTGATAATGATACTGATAGTGATGGTGATAGTAGTTGATAGTCTCCGCTTGTCCTCCAAGCACCAAAATGTGAATGAATGAACTCAGCAACCTATTTATGGCTCTAATTAACTGTCGCTAAAAATACCCTTCACATAGACATCAGCTCCAGCTTTTCTCTAGCATAGCTGCTGTATTTCTATTCCGGACGTGGTACTTCAGATTTATGAAGTCCGAAGTATTGTGATAGTGGGAAACGGCGATATTTGCCAGAATTCTCTAACCTATATATCTTTGAACGTGTTGTAATCTTGTTAGTCCAATTACTAAATTCATGATGCGACAACCTTGAAAGTTACTGGCACAGTAATGAAATTAATCTCGATTGTTTGACTGCAGTAAGTTCTTTCGATAAAGTTCTTCTTCTCACTCTCTCTCTATTTTCGGTCGAATTTAATTGGATCAAAATGTTTACGCTTATGTATCCTTGTTTGTGTTTCATCTAGAAATACTTCTTTGTATTACATTAATTTCATGAACAATCCAAAATATTTTATTACCTGTTGATTTTTATGAGCTTATTTTTATTTTATGAGCTTTCTTACAATAATTAAATTTAGTAATTAATGATTATAATATTAGTATTTTTTTAAAAGAAATACTTATCCAAAACAACTCTGTATTCTTTCAATTGCATCAAAAATCCAAAATATTGGATAATTGCTGAGTTTTTTTTTACAATGAATAAAGCTGGTAATAGATAATAATATAATATAATAATATAGGTTCACCTTGCCGATTGTTCCATGTCATGGAAGACACGTTGGTCCTACTGTTTTAGGCGCATTCCTAATCCAAGAAAGTTATTTATAATTAAGCAGATGAAGAGTATTTATTTTCTGTCGGTCACCCATCTTAGAACAGTCTTGAGTGTTTGTGACTTTACCTATAACATATAGTGATTATTAAAGCTTTTATTTAAGCTTGTGATAAATTATTTTTAAGAGTGTTACTTTTATGTCTACCATTGTTATGATAGAAATTTTCCATCAGTTTAATTCTTTTTTATTTTTTTTCAGGTTGGTACTCGATTCTGCATTACTTGAAAATCTCATCAAAGGTTGTGAGTATGTTGAAGAAATGATAGGAACTGGTTGTTTACTAGTAATACTGCACACTGTCAATTGAAGTAAGTTCATCAGTTTGAACATGAAACTCACTGTTACTTAATTAATTTCAAACAATACATTTTAACTCTCACAAAAGCAGCAGAAGTGGGCTCTAATTTAGTGAATCAATGTTACGTAATTATAACTACTTTAAACATCCTTGAATAATAATGATGAATCGAAAATGATCACTTACACTGCAATAGTATGTTGCTAAGACCAGGAGTGAGAATCAGTTCTATTATCAACAATAGTATTCGTTCAATTATCTCCTCCCCTGCTCAGGTGTCCATTAAAATTGAAATGTAAATTTTGTCCATTTTTGTAAAATCGATTATGAGTTTTCTTTAGCCTCTTTGTCCTCTGGAACAGTTTTCGTCCGAACTGCTTAACATTGGTTCAAATGGCCAGCAGTTCGGCCGAATATCCGTTACGGTTGAAAAAGGTTCCAGTGGACGAAGAGCCTTATTATTTTTTCAATCATTTCATTCCTTCTTTTTTAACGTTATTATTGATACACAATTCATTAAACTAATTAATTGGTTAAACGAACCTTTTTTTGATTTGGTTGATTCGCCCAAGAAGACTAACAAAATATAGCATGTTGATTTTCGTACTTGACAATACCTTATTTGAATTTAACAGAAGTTTCCCAGTTACTTATACATGACCGATTCGATCCTGGTATCACGTGTACGATCTTCTTGGTATCACCTGATATATTTAGTTGATTTCAAAATTCACTCATGACTGACTCTGTTTATTGAATTATCTCTCTTTTGTTATTTGGTAGGTGAATTTCTGGGTGAACCACTCGTTTCGCAATTGTCGGATCGCTTTTCCTTCTCATGATCCACTCTCTCCACTCTTCTCGGTCCGTCACATGTATTCGTTTTTATTTGTGAAGTCAGTGTACATATGCCCGGGTCTCGCTGTGTGGAGTAGGCACTCGACTCTTTCCTTACTGCCGCTTGTTTGCACAACGATTGACTCCTTCAGACAGTGTGTAGTCTACGTACAGTACTCGGTTGAAAGCGATTCTCTTTAGAATTGCAGCTTCCCTCCACTATATCTCCTTGCTTCTTCAGCTTAGCTTGTGATATATCTTCAGGCTCCTTCAGCTTTTATACGACGACCAGCTCCGTTGTTGTATTCAATAAATTTCTCAGAATAATTTCCATCTCTGTTACATGCATTTTTTCTTCGAGCTCTCTTGAGAATCCATTCCTGTATTGTAGTATTCATTTAATTTGGCGGATGGCATTAGATAGATAGATAGATATTGATATTATTTCTTGACGTTGCTGATGACCGTAGAGTCCGATGGCAAAAATAATATCTCTCCATCTATCTGATGCCATTCGCCAAATGAAATGAATATTACTATATGTCATGTGAATTTTCAAGTGATCTGTCTGTCTTACTAGAAGACTGAATATCATTTCCATTCCAAACGGCTGCTATTTCAAGCATCTCTGGTACACAAAATTTTGAGCGATTTATCCATTATCTGTTGCCCACTAGAACCTTGTATACTACCTCAGTGTTACCATAAACTGTACCAATATGAGAACAGAACTATTGAAGTAACATCTAGTACTTTTTATCCACTAGAAAAACTTTGTTCATATTTCAGTATTGTCATGATAGGTATTTATGACATTTGTAGTATTAATAAATCTATGAAACCTGTAAAATTATACTAATAGTCATGAATATTTAATTAATTTCTATCTTTTGATATTAACTAATATTATATTAAAACCACAGTATTATTATTAGACATGGTTATAATAACGAAAAATCATAAAAACGAAAATTAGAGGAAATTAATTCAACTTTTAAGCAATGCTACTTGTAAATTTGACATTTTTCAATTATAATGATTAAACTGATTTTTAAAGTGGTACCTCTAGTATTTATGAGAAATTTACTAACCTGATAGGTTTAGAAATTTGATATTATTGATAACGTATTTGGCTGAACTATTTGCTGAACGATAGGCTCAAGTTTTTCGAGATGGTTTAAAAATAACATCTGATAATACTCAAGTTTGAAAAAACTGAACTAGTAGGTTAGTCGATTGACTGTAACCGGTTCTGTTTCTTTTTTCAGCTTTAATAATAATTTTATTGTAAACTTTTCCATGTTGATTTCTTCCTCCCCTTCCTCGAGGCTTTTAAGTTGCCTTTGAAATCGGCTCTAGTGAGAATATCTAATATTTATAATGTGCTCGATGAGGTCTGATCTTTATAGCGCAACCGGTTCCATTGGATAATCTTGTTGAGTATTATCGAACGAGACCAGTTTTCCAACGTGATTGGATCATGCTAAAAGAACAAGTCCAAACAACTTCCATGCAATTAGTTTCCAATAAAATTAACCTGACGCAGCATACTGTGTATGTGAAACTGCTGCTCAACTCTCAATACAATACGTTCCTACAATGCTGCTATTTTCATTTTGGTTTTGATGAGTTGTTTAATACTTGAGCCCATATTTAAAAAGAGTTTTATAAACTTTAACGCTCTACAAGAGCGCAGTTTAACTTCGAGGTCATTTTTCCCAAACAAACTGATTAGAAAATAATACAATTTCCTCAAATGCTCTCATATTATGCAGTGAATTTTTCTTCTAATTTTTACTCTTAATACTAAGACATATAAGAAGATTTATGATTGTACTGTATATACATATACAGTACTTGTGAATTTTTTCTCTATTATTACTCTATGTTTGTAGGTTATTGTGTATAGCCTAGGTTTTGCATTATTATTGTGAGTAGGTTATAAAATGTTGACATTTTCTTCATTTATTAAATTGAGCATTAGAAATTTTTCTTGTTTTGATCAAATATTTTTTAATAGGATTTATGGGCTTCTGTAATATTATAGTTGTAGATTCACCTTTGCTACACTTAATTTTTTCAAGAATGTAGGTTTGTTACAAATGAATAATGCTGATTACCGTACCTGAAAATCATACAGGAATCTCACAAGAACGAAGGACCTAATGCATGAAATCAAATTCTCAAAAAACCAGAAGCCTAAAATACAGTAAATAGTCGGACACATACAAACAAGATTATCATGTCTATTACATAAAATTACATATAATATTGTCTATTACTCTTTGATATTTATGTCTAGTGAGTGTCCGATTTTTTCCTGTTTTATAGTACAGTAGAACCCCGGTTAACCGAAATAAAGGGAGGGGGGAAAGCCATTTTGGATAACCAATTCTTCGGTTAAACTTCCATTTGCTGAAAATAGCCTATTAACATGGTGTGCAGGAAAAATTAATTTACAAACTAAGTCTAAATACATTGTTTTATTTCAGTTACAAAAATGTTATAAATGGATTAGAAAATAGTATAAACTGAACAACTGAAGTTATTAATGAATATCATATATTACAGAAATCAGTGATTTGTGTTTGCTTTTTAAGCCCTTCACATCGTTTCGATTGACCCGGGTCGCAGTTAACCGGGGTTCTATTCTACTTTTAAATTTTCATGAAGCAGGCTCTAGGCTGCATATATTTGTAGTATGTTTTTTCAAGTGAAAGTGTAATATGGTTGACATTAAGGGCCGGTTCATGAGCTCGGGATTTAGCCAAGTCCTAGACTAAAACGGGTGGCCACCGTAGCATCGACAAACGTTAGCCTCGAAACTATGTACTGAAGGGTTCTCTATGCTGCTAACCCACTAACCTCTCGAGACAAACGTTTGTCGATGCTACGGTAGCCACCCGTTTTAGTTTAGGACTTGGCTAAATCCCGAGCTCATGAACTGGCCCTAAAAGTTTCTTGAATCCAGTTCACCTGCAATATTCGATTGTGAGGAGCTTTCTGGTGTTTGGGTACGTTGATCCTATGTCTCTATCAAAACAATAATTCGTCCCCAGCAAATCATGTTAGAGCAGCGCGCGATTGTCTCCTACTTGCGTGAAAATAACCCGCAGCGCCTCCTGCTATGAGTGCCGCCCACTAAATAATACAATAAGACTCATATCGCTGCCACCAATGTTGTTGACTTGGCATCTTCCCACAAGTGTGGGCTCGCCTCTATTCGGCACCGGCTTTATTTGATTTATTCCATCGACAAATGTTGTGCGAGGTCGCCCCCCCCCACTCTACTTTCTCCTCTAACTTTTAACAATGTTGCTGTGATACCTTCAAGTTTTTGTCGCCTCAAAGTGCTGAGAGAGCTGCTAGGAATTAATTTAAAAAGTTGTTGATGGTTAGTTTTTTAACAATGAGGGTAGGATCAAAGTAATAATCATTTAATAAGTAATAGAGAGAACATTTTTTATTCAACCAAAGTCACATGACCTCAAGCTAGTCTGAGAAAGGCTGCTTCACAAGGTACAATACAGACATGCCTGTAAATTTAGAAAAAATAACTATTATTATGCTTATGGCTTTTTTGGCGGAGATATGGGTGTTCCATTTCGCCGTATTATCCAATGATTGCACATGATATGGTGCAAATATTTTACAACTGAAATAAATATTAAGGTGAAAAGGCGAACAATAGAATTTAATAATAATTTATTCTTGATTCCTTTGGAACTAATAAAGTTAATTCATTCTGTCCATGGAAATATTCACATATTCCTGAAATTTCAACTACCTGCTTTTGAAGAGATAATTTTTTAAAGCTCACATTTTTTATTTTATACCAGGAAAAAGTAATTCAATTGAAGAACATTGTTATCAATATTATGTGATCTTGTTTTCCGGGAAGGTAATATTTATTACTTTTCCTCAGTCGTAATACTTCATACTTATTATAATATCTAATATCCATTATTTTTTTATTTATACTTAAATAACCTACTTTACTAGCTGTGCCTACATTTGTAAGATATGTCGAATAATCTAGTTTTATCTCTTTTGATTAAAATTATTTTAAAATAATAATAAATATAAAATATAATTTTTAGATGAACCTAGAAGAGTAGTCCACAAAAAATACAAAATACTTAGGCTACTAATTCATGCTTATGGTTTTTATTGGTGGAGAGCAACGGTATATCTTATGGTGAATTGTTACAACAATTGAAAATGAACTATTACACAATTAAAAAAATTAATATGTACATTTCAAGAATACAATTATGCATTCTAGAGTTAATAAGATCAAAATACAAATATAGATACTGATGTATAATATACAAAGGCTGAAGTTGAAATGAGCTTGTACGAAACGAGTGATATAATATTTGAAGTTAATGGTAATTGGACTCACAAATCTGGCCATTTCTAATTTGGCTGTTCAAGTATGAGATTGGGGGTAATCAGCCCAGCGTGCGTGTTCACAAAAGAGAATTATTAGGGTAGCAAAAAGGTGGCTTATTATGGCATAGTGCTGAAGCTAAACTGGCCTCATACCTACCATTGTGTTACAAAAATTAGCCACACGTTGGGTGTATGTGTCTTCTACATTTGCTATCAAATTAATAGTCGCAAAGATTAGGTCTTTGGAGTCTGAGTGTTGTGCGTGTTGTTGGGTGGCTGAAGGGTGGTTGTGAGGTAGAGTAGGGGGGGGGGGGGTGAATTCGCCACGCCTTTCTCTGTTGTGGCCGGAAGAAATTCATTTCGTGTTTCGTGCTCGGCTCTGCAATACCGAATAAACCATATTCCTGTAGCTATAGCCTTTTAGATCGTTATTTTGCACATGCGATTTTAGTCTTGTTGCTGTGCGCTCACCTTTGGTTTCTCATGCATTTTATTAATAAGCCTCTATCAAAGGCTCCAATCTCGTGCTTGTATTTAGGAAAAGTGCTCCTATGTAATTTTCTTGCATTGTGTACATTTTATCATAAAAAATGAAATGTGGTAACAATTTTCAAGTAGATGTGTTTCTAACAAAGATTAGAATGATTTGTGGTAATCTTGTGAAATGAATAACTGGACTGAAAAAATATGGAAAAAGAAATGATGTAGTATTGATTTTCCCATATTTTCATCTAATCATAGCCGTAAAATATTGATTGAAATCTCTTTTATTCCATCACTAGGACGAGGTGTACGTCATTCAGGGAGGGTAGGAGTGGTTAGTTAATAAAAGTTATAATTAGTTAATAAGTTAAATAAATTTATTTATCTATTTTGTATAAAATAGGCGAACATGTTTTTTTTGTAATTTCCCCAGACTAGGCTAATAGCGCGTACTGTACGTGCATCCTCTCGTTGTTATCTTTGAGTCACCAAAAGTAATTACAAGTAGTAATCGAATAATCCACATCTAGAAAGTTTTCTTATTACTGGTGAATAATAATATTTGTTGAGGCCCTGAGGCTAGGCGTACACCGGTTAGTCAAGACAAGACGAGATTAGTCACGTTTAGTCACAGTACTTTACATAGTTGCTTATGAAGCAACACACAGATTAGTCATTGCATCGGTGTGTGCTGCTTCATAAGCAACTATGTGAATTATTGTGACTAATCTCGTCTTGTCTTGACTAACCGGTGTACGCCTAGCCTAAGACGGTTCTGGATTTATTCATGTCGAGTGAGCTGGTAACAGCTGATTATTATTCAGCTTTTTCGTCTGTCGTCGGCGGCTATTGTCGTTGCCTTTCTCCGGCTGTTATTTATCTGTGGCGTTGGTCTCGCGCTCACTCGTCGGCGCCTAATTTGAAAAGGCGCACTGACAGCATGAGCAATGATTTGCGCGCCGCTGATTTTCATTTGTTCGCCTGAAACTCATCTCCCCCCCCCCTCCTCTTCCGCCCTGTCGTGTTTCAAATCTCTGATATGAATGTCCTGGATCCATTACTGCTGCGCTTCTGCATCGACTGTTCATGGTAGTGGGCATATAAGGATTTTTGGAAGCTGTTTCTCACCTTCATCAGCTCTCTTCGATCAGCAGCAAACTCGTTTCGAAAACATAACCTCAATTCAGACCACTTTCTCTTCCCCACTTGTTTATGCAGTCGTGATCATATCAACACTGTTGACTGACTGTCGGTTATAAATACTATTGTAAATCTAATTCCCATTCAACTGTATCAATACTATGTAATGTATTTCTGATTTAATGAATGTGTACGACCGATTGCACAAAGACAATCAAATTAAACCGCTGTAGAATGACGTCATTTAACGGAACCATTTCAATGATATCCCTATCGAGCTCCCTATTAAGTAACGTCATTCTATAGTAGTTAAATTTAATTGGCTTTAGTGTAATTGTGCGTTAGTATTTGAATCGTTAACCAAATGAATTAGAATAGTAAATGAATAGGTCTCTAACTGAATACTGAAGTTACTATTGTCTAGTTGTAAGTATTAATCGGCCCTCAATCTTCCCTTGACATTCTTTGGGATAATATCAATATCGCTTAGAATTGAAGTTAGATATTACTTGAAATAAGCTGTGAATTCAACAGAAGCAGAAGGTTAGGTTAGATCACATGATATAACCGTATAAATACGACAAACCGTAGAAAAATTATTTGAAGTATCTACTCTTTGAGAAGTAGCCGTTTATCATTATTTTTGCTTATTTTAGTTTGTAAGATGTTCAATGTATGTTATTAAAGCACTAAAAATATTCACTCATTGTTGATTGGAATCAGTTGATTCACTTGCAATTATTATTTATTTCAAGTTCAAGCTATAAATACATTTGTTTATAAGTTATTTTTTATTTCAAGTCCAAGCTATAAATACATTTGTTTGTAAGTGCTTTCAGCACTTTAAATAATGCAACCTAGATACAGAAAAAGGAGTGGGCTAAGTATTGAAAATGGAAAAGTAATAGGCAATTTAATTTTTTTTTCATTGGTATTAATGTTCCTACCTTCAAACTCAGGGTCTAGGCTCTGATAAATAATTAAACAATCTCATACACAAATAAAGCAATTCTTTCTATAAAATCATTCATTTAATAAAGCTCAAATACCAAGGGCATTTAATTTTCATTTAAAGTAGTCTGAACATCTTTCATTACTCAGACTGGCGATAAGCCAACACGCAAAAATTTATATTGTGCTATGTTCAAAACTTATTGTGACTGAGGAGAGGCCTACGCACACTCCAAAATCTTATTTCTATTTCTTGAATTTCAACTTCTTCAAGCTGTTTTTCAATTAACTATCCCTTATATTATGTACAATGTAATGTTGAATGCTTTTTATATTCCCTATGCTTATAATTTGTAGGCTAAAACAGTTAAACACTGTAGGCTATTATTATCATTTGAAACTTCTTGTTGCAATTTGTCTGTTGTTAATCTGAGTTGTACCGAAATAATTATTGACATATTTGCAACTAGATGAACATGCTTGAAATAATTTTTACTCAGCCTCCAGTTTGAATTAAGTCTTGGTAATTGGTGATTGGTAGTTGAAATTTTATTGACAATTCAATAACAATTTATTTAACAATATACTTAACAATATCATTACATACATACATTATTTATTAATTCAGTTAATTCTTGTTAACAGGGTAATAAGTCTTGAAGCCTAACAGGTCATTCTTTCAAAAAGGCTCTCCGCCCTATGTATGTTTGCCCTTTACTTTCACTGTTTGCCATATTGATCTAGCTTGGTAACAGGTGTGTTGACTCAGCTCCGTTTCAAGAGTGCATTGACACTATACTCCAAACACATTCTTATAATATAGAGGCCAATCATCTGTTGATTATTATTTGCTCTGTTGAATGGTGAAAGTTGAGGCTTCATGACTTGTGCATTCAGATTTTAAATTCAATGAAGTGAAGACCATGTATCATGTACAATCAATTTCATTCATCCAAATGGTATGTATTCATATTCAATGCTTTATATTTACAAGTATTCTACGTCTATGTAAGTTGGGTATTTCAATTTGAGGTTGGCTATCTAGTGACTCCACTTTTGTTCTCTTGTATTTCTCCAAGATAATAATATTTTTTCTCAATAAACAACTGTGCAAACAATACACAATATCACAAACAACTATACAAACAATATAATATAATATCAAAAATAATACTGTATACAATATCACAATTCCATTGTAATGATTATCGATAAAGTTGGCACTCCGGTAAAAAGCCTGCTAAAGAGAGTCTTGACATCTGAAAATTTGTTAGTAATAATTCTTAAGAATCATACTTCTCTATATACTGTACAAGAAAACTCAGAAATCGGTCAAATATCACCAATTTTTCTTATATTGATGTAATAAGGATGAATTGATTCTGATTACATTAAATAGTATGAGGGGCACATATTCAAGCTCTGAAAATTGCTGATTGAGAATTTCAGTGTGAATCTGTTGTGTCAACATTACATTTTAGGGGGGAAATCCCTTACGTTCTAGACTTCATTTCCTCATTTCTTGTCTTTCTTAGACTATAGATTTTGTTTATTTTATTACATTTTAGTTTGACTTTTTTACTCAATTCCTTTGATTAATTTATTTGAAAATTGTGACAATAGGATGAGTCTCTTAAACTGTAATCTTTCAACAAATTGGATTAAATTGATTAACTGATTGATTAAGTAATGAATTTCAATTTTGTGTTTCAACTAACATCGAACATTTACATTAATTTATGATCTGATGTATTCATTACCTGTACTTGTTACTTCTTATTCCAAATCATTGTAAACTATGTAGTTATCTACACGTATGGTTTTATAGGCAATAATAAAATATTTTCATAGTATGTGAAAGACAACCTCTCGTTTCTCCCTAATGGGTTTGACTAGATCCACTTCAAGTCAAGTAGCTGAGTAAACTGATGGAACTTGATTCACGAAGCACGTGGCTTCTTCCATTGCAAACCTGTTCACCCGGTTACTTCATTCATGTCTTTGAATAGTTTCAAGGTTTGAACCAGTTGAAATAAAATTCAACTGGTGGTAGCACTTGAATGTTGATTTCTCAGTGTCAGTTCTTCTCAAAAAGTTGATTCAAGCCAAATGTATTTCTTCTGTTCAAATCTAGACACTCTCCTATGCCACATATGTGATGTAATGGATAACTTGTTCCCAAAAGAAGCTCATGCATAACATACTGACTGAATGTTGCCTCATTTCCAACTGAATACATGACGAGCCACCTCGGCGGTTCTGAAAAGGTCAAACTCCCAATTTACTTGTCTATTTCACGAATTACCTCCTAATTATTTCCTTCTCCATTCTCTAATACGTCTTTTCCATTCGATAATAGATGTCCTATTTGTCAATGCTAATAAGACTCGCTTGATCAAATGTAAACCTTCTAGGTCTGCTTGGTTTACACAAGTACAGGTTATTTGTTGTATAGGTGTGATGTTATATATCATCACAGATGATAATATGTTTTCCTAGTTCAATAATCTAGACTGTAGGATGTCTATAATCACTCTCTGGCAACAAAAACTATGTAGAAACTGAATGAAACTTGATGCGAATTATAACTACATACTAATAATTAATCAACCAAATCAAATTTTTAAACAATAAAAATTGAACACTTGAAAACTAGAAAATACAAATTATACAGTAGAGTGAAAAGTGTGATACTATTGTATTGTTATTACCTTTGAAACCCCAGAAAACGCATTCGCTAAAGGAGTCAAATTCTAATTTATTAATCTATTTTGGCTGAAATAATGTTGAGACTATTTTTGTATTATGAGATTGATAATGATTCAAGTTTCTTGAAATTTAGTCTTGAAAACGTTTTTACAGAGTGGAAAGAAATTCGAAAATCTGAAATGTCCATGCTCATTAGTTCTTGACGAGAAGCAGGCTCCCAATAGAAATGCAATGGAAATCTTTTATACAAGAGATAATTGAGTTCGATATAAGTGAGTTTGGAAAATTTCAACTTGGAGCTAGAACTGATTTTCCTTCTAGAATTCATAGCGTGGAAGCTCGTATGGAAGAGAAATTGTAAAGGAAAGATATAGCCTAGATTATGAAGATTCTATAGGAAAATATCTATTGGAAAACTGTTTTGTATTAGCTGCCAATGCATTCTACTTTTGTACTTATTTTAGGTAGATGAATTAGATAGATTGCATACAATATGTAGGAATAAAAATCATAAAAATTTATCATATGTATAAAATATTCACTGCATTCAAATATATTCTAGCTTCTCAAGCTCAGTTCTATAGTCTCGAAAACGCAATTGGAGATAACACTTATCCTGCTTCACTATCTTCCAAGTGCAAATCGATAGATACATGCCATCTAGCTTTATCCATCGTTTCAAATTTCCTGTATCATTCTAGAACAATTTCTAAGTATTGAATACAACCAGAGACTTACAGAACTTTCCTCTCTTATCAAACTACAGTAGCATCTGTCTTATTTTCCAACATGTATTCACTTCTATTTTCGATGTAGACATCAGAATTTTTTGACATCAGAATCTTCAGTTCATCTTGACCTGTATTTCAATAAACTTAATTTTCAATATTCCCTAGAAAATATTTTATGAACTTTTCAATCTGAAGCAATTTATTTGGTATTTTTAATTCTTCGCATAATAATTTTCAATTCAAGAGAGTACCATAATACAGTACCGATTGTATCGTGTTTTTTTTTATTAAAGATGAAGATAACTCCAAAGAAAAACCACATTCACACTTTAATTTATTGCTTGCGATTGTAGTTTTTTTAATCGATTACTTATTTCATAGTATAATACGTCATTAATGGTTCGTCTTTTGAAGAGATTTGATAATAAAATAATTGCTGTAATTTTTCAGTGTATCAGAAATTGTATGATTATGAGTTAGCCTGAAATATTTTTTATTAGCATGTAAAAAATATACAGTCACTTATCTAACTTTTATAGTAAAGCCGTCATGAAAACTCTTGGAAAAATTACCAACTTACGTGATTCATATAATTCATAATAATTGATAGATAAATAATAGTCAAACTCATCTTATAAGGTAATTAATTCCATTTGCCACTCCAGTATAAATAAAAATTCAAGGAATTGATCATTCATGTTTCTGTAAAGATCCAAAGATACTTCTAAAGATCCAAAGTAGTGTTTATGAATCATAAAGAGAACCCAAATAAGATGATGTACATTCAACTTTCGAGTTGGCCACGTTCCATATTTATTGAATGCTTCTCAGATCATTGACTAGTTTTTTTCTTGTTCAGATAAGATTTAGAGCGGATGTGAGGTAGATGTAAACCTCAGATTTCCCTCTTTGATTATCATTTGTGTGACTATCGCTCCTTTTGTAGCTAACCAATCTCTAATTCCTCAAATTTCCTTTGAAATCATCATCATCAACTTATCAAAAGCAATTTCAACTTTTTATTCAATTTTTAATAATGATACACAACAACGGGGAACTTATAATCCAATTATAGCAGGATTCTTTTAAATTGTCATAAACAGCTCGTTTACTAACGTTAAATCAGCTGTTTTCTGACAAGTTAAAAGAATCCTGCCATACTATTGTATGAACAGTAGGCTACTCTTCTAGAGACCTTCTTTTTTAATCGAAAAATCGATTTTATTGCAAACCAATTGAAAAGCAATCGAACATTGCTTAAGCTTAAGTGGTCCACGTGAGACTGTCGCCAGTGATCACTACTTGTTGACCTCTGCTACAAAAGCGATCACATTCAACCGTCAGTTTTGAGGATTGACCAAATCTTGATTTTGTTTTACATTTGTAGCTTGTTGCAAGCGATTAGCGGCCACCGAGTTGCCTAATTGTTATGCATGGAGATAGCATTGTATAGTGAAATAGAATCGGTCTTTCCATGCTCTATTTTTAGGTGGTGCGTCTATTTTGGGCGAGCTTTGTCGGCTAAAGGGCGGCGGAGTGGCTAGTGGTGGTGGTAGTACTCGTTGACAAAATTCTTTAGAAACGAGCGTTTCTCGGAGACAGTTACGATTGGCGAATAAGATCGTGTCACGAGGGACCTCGTGCATAATGATGATTGGTTTCGTGAGAATTATTTGGAGGAGTAAAGAGACCCTGTTGAAGTGAGGAGTGGGACGGTAGAGGGAGTGAGAACATGGCCCATAAACTCGATTCGTAACGATGCCAGTGCTCCAATAGTAGCAACGAGACTTCACGAGACCTGTGCGAGAGGTATCTCCACTCTACATTGTTGGAAATGGTCCAGAAACTGTTTTGTTCAGCCGATACTCTCTCAGATACTCACTCCTCTCTAATCCCTTATTTCTCTCCTCTCTTCTTTCTCTAATTCCTATTCTACAATCGAAAGCCAACCGTAGTGCAATAGTTTCGGTCGTTCAAATTGCTGTTTGAAGAGCGAGCGACTGACTCGTTCAGTCCTAATCTTGTAACAGTTGAGCTGCCGTTCAATCGCATTCTTTGAACAATATTGGGCTAAGGTCACCGCCAATGACCGAGTAACTCCTATACTCTACACAATTGACACGCGTTTATTTCTATTCTATTACACAAACATTCACAAACTGATGCAAGACTGATTAATCGACATTTTTCATGTCAATTAGAATCCTGCGAGGGTATGAGCTCTCCTCATTTTTATTAAAGATTTGAAAGAGATTGAACAGACATAATGTAGGTTATTGACGAACTGGTGATGATTTTGTCATGTAACAATAGTAATTGTTACAATTAATACATTTAATTTGGGTAGTACACCACTCTCGGGCTTAAGCCTAGGGGTGCGCATTCTATTTTGCACTTATCTTATTGTTACTGTAGTATCATTTTTGTAATTGGATTGTTTGTAATTGTTTAAAATGTAATAAATACATTTTGAATTGAATTAAAAATTTGAATAAGTAAATAATGGTAGTAAATTACTCATTGCCATGTTGAACTAAAAAATATAAAAAATATACTGAGCTTGACTTTCACCTACAATTTTCAGCAGAGGAATTGTATACGAAAGAAGATTATCACAAAATATTATAGAATTTGAAAAATTTAAATACGTCAGTAAACTTGAATTATCCTAAGCTCTATAAATTTGCTAAATGTTTGATATTCTGATATTTCAAATTATGCTGTGAGACATAGGACATAGACCTATCACGTATGAGTTGAGGCATAATAATCTCAAAACGTAAAATATATTTTTGTAGTTTCATTATCAGTTTAGTATGTAAATGAGTAGATTAGCCAGATTGGGTGCATTCATGTGCTCATACTATTGTTACACATAACAATCTAATCCGATGGTTTTGATTAGCATCCAATTAAGCAGTCTGATGAATTAAATCTGTGCTCTTATTATCATAAATAGCTTTGGTTGGCAGTGTTGCCAAAACCGAGATCGGTACGGGCAAGCACCTCATTCGATCATCGAATGCTTCCAAATTGGCATATATACTTTGTGCAAGGTGACAAACACGTCCTAAGATACCGAAGCGTGTAAATCATAGACGAATATTGACAATCCGCTATAAATTTCTCAATCCGTCGTAGAATAGATAAATCTCTCCTGACACCTTTTCGGAATCCTATTCTCAGACTAAGTTTGCCTCTTTCTCGCTTGAAAAATGCGCACCCAGACTGGGAGACGCGTGTACCTTACAAACTTTTCGGAAGATGACGGCCATTTTTCGTTCTTATCGCGCTCTCGTTGGAAACAACGTGTAACTTTCCGCCAGTCTCTGACGTTCGTGAAATATTGCAACAATCCAGTTGTCACTCATCATTGTTGACATTCAATAGGCTACTAACACCAGAGAGTGGCAATGTCTTATTCGTTATTTCGTAATATTCATCTTCCAGATTCTAGGCTATATAAAAATGATTTATGAAAACTGTATTACCATTATGAAATTCGATGAGATAAGAGAAATCGACCGTTTATTCAAGTATTGGTGGGTGATAATGTAAGTAATGAAACACTCATTTTTCACAAATTCCAATTTCAGTTGTTTATGGTCTTTGATAATATCTCATAGATGGTAAAGGTGGAAAAAACTAAAATTAGAATCTTTTAATAAACCCAAGAAAAATTAATTAGTCTGATTGGTGATCTCTATGCCATGTCTATCAGATCAGCCCTGTACAAATTGTTCACCTTTCACAAGTGGGTCTGAGTAATCAGAGTAAGGTCTTTTCAAGCTCGTGTTTCAGTGATGTGAAATATTGTAATATACAGCAATACTTCAACACTGTTTACAACATCCTGTATGCTTTCAAGTTACCGTTTGACTACTGTAGAATTCAATTTTCATGGCTGAGTTTGAGAAAGTTCGTAGTGATGCTAAATCGATTGGCATTCATTCTGATTAGCACAGGCTGGAACTTACATAGCGTGACACCTGCTCACTTGCGAATGAAATTTTGATTTAGACCAGTTGTTTTACACTTGCAGTGGTCAGGGACAGTATGTGGTATGTGTATTTGATTAAGGGTGAGTGTTAGAGTGTGTTGTGGTTTGGGAAAGGCAGGCAAAGCGTGAGAGGGCCTTTTGATCAGTGAAGGGCCTGCAGTCTGGTGAGTTTATTTGCGGAACTGTCGATAACTCATTAACATAGGAATCGCCGGCTTGGAATTGTGGAAAGTCGTCGTATTGTCGCCCCAACTAGAACAGTTGAGCCCTTGAATAATTACGTGGGCTGGAAATTTAGAAATTCCGTCAGTCGATAGCCGGAGTCGAAGCAGTCGTGTACGCGCACCGTGTTCCGCTTTTCTTTTTGTGTTTGTGTTTCAGTTTGTTTCCTTTTCAGCCAACACCATCGGCACCGTTATATTCCGGTGCATTAAAATGGTCGAAGAAGATGAAACATTCATCGAGTCGAATCCTAATGATCTTGTGGAGTTAGCAACTGATTTCCGAAACGAACCCGACGTAACCAAACCGGATCCTGAGAAAAAAGTTTTGCCCGAATTGGACAAAGGTAAAGACTTGACAGCTGTTGTGGAGGAAGAAGACAATCAAGAGCAAGAAGAGGAGATTGTTGAAGAGGATGAGGAGGAAGAGGAGGAGCAAGAAGAAGAGATGACCGAGGAAGAAGAGTCAGAAAGCTGTGATATTATCAACTCACATACCCCCAAGTTATCGCACCCTGATAACCGTTTGTCCCCAGTTACCAATTTGAATAAACCAGAAATGTTTTTCTCGGCTGAAGATATTCCGGAGATATCAATAGAAGACCTGGAGCCCGACATCCCAGTTCCGGAAAGTGATCACGAGAATAGTTTGTCGGAGGAGAGTGACGTTGTTTCGGAGAATTCGCTTGTCGGCAGTGCTTGCAGTCTGATGGAGGAGGAGGTGTTCTATACAAACTCGGAAGAGGAGGAAGAGACTGAAAACGAGTCTGCGCACATTTATTTGCGCCCCGAAGGTGATTTTGCTAATTAGATTATTTGTGTAAAATGCATTTTTCTACTTCCGTAATACACGTGAGTTGTGTGACATCATCATTACATGATTAGGTAGATTATGTAAACGTGCTTTTTCTATTCTGTTACCTATTTTCGTCTGTTTCCTCCAATGTTTGTTGCTACTTCTTTCTATTTTGCTGCTCCTCTTTAAACCTGATTTCCTGTTACTTATTATTCTGTTGATTTTTTCTGTTATTCTTCTCATTTTCTCTTCATTAATTTTTGTTGCACGCAATACAACTTTTATACATATAAATATAATATCGCTACATATTAAAATCTACTTCATTTTAAAGTGGTATTAAAATTAACAGATTTATCATAATTTTTTCATATTTCATTACAATATCCATTATTGCTCAATATAAGAAGACTACAAATCAGAGTTTTTTTAATTAAAAACCGACAGGACTGTTGAAAACGTTGCATGGAAGATGGCATAGGTCAAGTAAAAGGCCTTTTATTTGAAATGTGAAAAATGTATGTGTTCCCTTCAAAATTTTGGAAAATAGAATGGGAATTTACTGGAGAAAGAATAAAAATATCAATCCTTTCGAGAAAAATGCAAGTTCACAATATAAAAATAAAATGCTTAATCAATTTCATTTTAAACGTTTTCGCGCGTGAATCGTTTTCAGGAATAAAATTTTCGCATAAACGTTTTAACTTTTTGTTTTCGGAAAGTTTTCAGCTGCATTAATAATGTTTATAAACAAAAGGAACTTGTTAGCTCTTCAATAGCTCTTAAAATTTTAGAAATTTTCTGAGAACTGGAGTGAGAGTTGCAAGAGTATTCAGAAGATTACTCTAGCTGTAGTTTTTTTTATGTTAATCTCATACATTTACATTACCTTATACATTCTCCTATATTACCTTACCTGTTAATCTCTTACATTACCGTTCATTCAGTTCTACTGTTATACATTTACGTCTTTTCACCGTTCTACAATACCTCTTTATTCTTGCTTCAGTAGAGAATCATGCCAATAAATGCGAAATAAATGTGCAGTTGAAGCTCAATAAGTGGATATTCTGCGCCATTACATCTCCATACCGGTACAAAATTGTTGCCATCGGTTGAATTGCTTCTCCATATATTGCTATCGTCATATTCTATTGACAATATTGCTCTTCCTTTGTGATCGTTATCGCTTATGTCTGTCCCAAACATACTTGTCCAATTTTTAGACTTTCTGTTATGAATGAAGGAAATGCACCGGGTATTGAAAGACCTGAACCAATGAATACAGACATTTAGGTAAATACAGATTTTAGGTATACAGAATACCTTAGTATAAGGTATAAGGTATAAGATACCTTAGGTATCTTAGAATAAAGAGGTATTCATTGACTGAACCCTTGACTGTTTGCCTTATCATGTTACCTTGAAGTCTTTCTCTCGCTATTAGAAATTTTCCGTTATTAAAGAATTTATCACAAATTATATGCATCTTAAAAGAATAATTATGATAAATCTCTTCAGCGATTTCTTCTACTTAAAAATACTTACTAATGATTGTTTTCTCTTTTTTAGGTGGGTTGCTCTTCTTTAAAGCAAAATAATTACTTCCAAACAGTAAGTTTGTTATCAATATCATGTATTAACTATTATCATATTTATAGTTATGGAGTTTGATTTGTGTTCCGACACACAGTTGATTTATTCAATAATAAACATTATCAATACACAATCACGATAACGTAATGAAATTTTTATTTAGTGATTGAACACTCTCGATGCTAAGTTTTTCCTATTCGAAATTTTGCCTAAATAAAGTATCAAAGATATAACTCGCCTGTCTTATAATTCACATCAGAGTATATTGTAATGAAAATGTTTAGTATTCGATTTACGACTTGATTAGTCCATTGTTCTTAGGCGACTTACATAAAAACCTGTGCCTGATTATAATGATATATTAAATTTATGTTCAGACATGCACATTGAGTTCACTGAAATGCCAAGAGAGGTGATAGCTTCGGCAAAGTTAACAACGTTGCAAATAAATGATAATTCTAACCTTTGCAACAGAATACTTCATAAATTTCATCTCGTTCTGATATCTTGATCGGCGAGTGAGTTCATACTAGAATGTCATCGTGTATGCATTCTATGGTTATGACCTGAATAGATTATTATAATAACAAGTTGTGCTAGTAACGAATAGGTTTGACGTGTACGTGGCGTGTTTTGTCTGTGAGTAACGTATAATTAGAGATATTTCTTGGTTGAATAATATTGCTGTGCGGAATTATTTTAATAACTGAGAGCTAGAACGTTGTCGGTTTGGCAAATTTGCGCCGTGCTGCTCTTGAGCATCTGTCACCGTCGAACCGGCTCATTGTTGTTCCAAGTGGCATTTCCAAATTTGAGAGCTCTCCACACCATTCAGCACACATTGTTGATGTAATGCGTCCTTATTGGCGCACTTCTCACATGCATTCTCACTCACGCTCTTCGCTGTTCTTTCTCAATCGCTCTCTCTCTTTTGGCGTGTAGTCAGACACCTCTTTTGTGGCGACATTCCCACCTTGTGATTCGTTCAATGTCTCATCATTTGTACGACTCTACAATTCCATGTTGATGGTTTTTTGCGAACATTACTCGATATAAATTTTTTTATGGAGTAGATGTTACGGCAACAGTATCGTAATTCATCCCGTGGCTGGCAGAATACTAAAGGTTGATTTCAAGCGAAAGCATAAAGGAAAGTACTAACATTGCAGTAATATGTCATCCTCGATATTTTCATGCATTCCTCGTTGATTTGAAAAATGTCAACACTTTGTGTTTTTATTTCACTTTGACTTTGTGTAGTAGTGAAGGTGATATTGTGGTAGTTATCCGTATTGTTGAGAAAGACTAGAAGTTGTCTCAAACTCACACCTATTAATAACCACTATAAATTCGTGGCACTCTCTAGTCTTTCTATTCAGTGAACTTTACAACATATTATTTTTACAGCCCTCTAAATGTGTAAAATGTTTCATACAAAGCTGTAGCTTCCAATTTCTTCATCCAATTTATGGCTGATTAATCAGCTATAAATTTTTTATGCAGTATTTTCATATTTTATATTTAAATTCATTTTACTGCAATATGTAATTCCGCAATACTGTAGTTATTGGGTCTTAATTTTCATGAAATTGAGAAATCAATATATTAATCTATATTATTATCACTACACAGACTTCTTATTATTACAATACTGTAGTTGCTTGTCCAATTATGACTGACTATCATTCAATTTATACTACGTTTTGTATTACGTTTCTCGCATTAGAAGCATGATCATTATCATTTCTGAAGTTGGATATCGATACCTGTCTTGATGAGCATGTATTACAGAGTAATGTACCTTGCTGTAGTTTGTTGAGCTGATAACGTGTTGCTATTCGTATTGTAGCATTGCAGCTGTTTAAACATCATTCCTATGTAGGTTAACATTCAGTGACTGGATTTGTAAATGGAGCATTGTTATCTCATCAATGACTTTGCCAATATGATTAAATACTGAAGTCATGATAAGAAACATCGACTGATGTAACATTCCTGACATAATCTGAAATTTCCTATTTCTAAACTTTTATTGTCCAACCAAAAGTAAAAATATTCTATTTTCGATAATTCTATCTTAAATGTGAATGTCACCAGCATTGCGGGTGTGTTATTTTTTATTATTCTGTAATTTCTCAAGCCAATGATACTAAGAATATTCTCTTTAACCTATGGTAGAATAGTTAGTAGTGTCGCTTGCGTGATTGTGCATCATTCCTGCCTTGTCTTTCATAAAATAGAATAGAATTTATGCCAAACGCCTTTATCCACCAAATATTGCATTCCAATGAAACCACTTTTCACGCCCAAATGTTTCAATATTTCTGTATTCAATATTTTATTTCCCTAGTAGCATTGCAAATTCAATATTTATTTCTGATATTTTCCCCAATTTGGCTTCATGTAGGCCTATAATTATTATGATATTATTAGTCAAATTTATGACGGTAAGACACAGTTGCTAGTTATGAAAAATAATCAGCATTTATCATTTGATCACAATCAGTGTAAAAAAGAATCGGAAAATAAGTTCAAATATCTGACAGACTTTCATGCGTTTTGATCCATCTACCTCAATTTTTAGAAGCTCATCATTACATCTAACTAATTTCAATTTGTTATTCTTGTGTTTATAATTTTCTGTAATTCTGTTCGTATTATTCCCTTTGTTTAATAGCTTAAGATCAGACAGGTGTCTTGTGACCTTCGAGTTTCACGGGTACAGTAGCCTGATATTTGAAGAAACTTTTTTTATAGTAGAAAATGTAATGAATTGTAAGTAACTTAATTCATGAAGATTCACTTGGATGAATCCATTTATTCTCTTTGTATGTGAATAAATGAGCGCTTATTTTTCCGCTTATTCAATATTGCAAATAATGTATGTATAGAATAAACAAATTTAATACTGTATTTTCCATTATAGTATAGTTTTCCATTATTAGTAGACGCAAAAATTTTCATACCTCTAGAAATGAACAGTGGAAAAAGGATGTTCGCATATCAGCCAAACCTCTCAAAATTCTGAAAATGTGTTTTTGTGGTGATAGATGGAAGCTATGAGACTGGAAATGGTTGGTCGAATAAGGGAAATGTAGGACTGCCACTCATTTGTTGGTAAGAAAAGCTGCCTATCAATCATTTACTGAAGTGCAGTAACCTGCAACGTTTTGACGGGTGTAGTAGCTCACAGATAAGTCAGAACAAGCCAGCTATTGTAGTGTTTTAGAATTGTCCGACTGTCCTATCGCCCTCTGGTCCGCGCTGTGTCGGATTTATGACGTCACGTACGATGCCAACACCACTTTATTATTGTGACGTGGCACAGCTTTCCAACGTTAAAACGTCAGATGGTGTTGCAAGAGATAAGCAATGCACACATGTAGGCACTATCAGTGCGAGTTGCGAATTCAAATTAAATTATGTATCATGATATTGTATCTGAAATAGATATTCTCTGAAGCCACGATTGATGTTTTAAAATCTTCCTAATATAATAGGGTCACTACAAGTATATTAGTTGTGTCTTTTTAACATAATTCATGTATGTTACTCTGTTTCGTTAGTGATTTGGTCGGGCCGCGATTCTGGAAAACTTCAGTTCTCTCGGAAACACAGTTTTCCCGAAGAATGTGAGTTTTCCCGAATTTTGATAGTATTGTAGAATATATTTATGATACCAATATGGTCGTTTTATAGTTTTGTCTGGTGAATAGGCTGGTTCTCAAATTGATAACTGGTATCTATCCATGTGAGTGAAGCTAAGCTACTGTTTGTTGATTATATCTGTTCAGAATGTTTAGTTGGCCTATTAATCGGTGACATTTAGCCGCGCTACCTCTCATAATTAATTCACTGCTCGTGTATTCGAGCAGGCAAAGCCGAAAAGCTATTAAAACTTGAAGTGTTGTAGATTGCTGCCAACTATCTATCAATGATAATGGAAATAGGTCTAGCTTTGTCTTGCCTACTATCGAACCGTATAATTTTGTAAACTGTAGAGCTTTAGGAAATGGCTGAACTGATTTCGAAGCAATAAGACCAATAGTTGTAAATCATACCATTCTTGAAATAATCGAAAATAGCATTTTATCTATCAGTGATAATGGAAATAGGTTTAGTTTTGTGTACTGTACCGAATAAATTTGTAAACTATAGAGCTTTCAGGAATGGCTAGACTGAATTCGAAGCAATAAGATCAATTGTAAATCATTCGTGAAATAATCGAAAATAACATTAGGTCCGCAGTATTTTATCAAATATCAATACTTGTTGGATGGATGACTTGTTCAACAGCGGGTAGCTTCCATTGATTGACTTCAGTGTCGAGCTGTAATAATCACTGTGAATGATTGAATTTACAATGTTCTGCAATCAATCAACTGTAATTAATGTGAGGTCGGTAGTGAAATTACAAATTGAGATAACTATACAGTTTATTGCCCCAACAGGATGGTCGATATTGAGATGTAATGGGCTATCTGATTCAATTTGTCCGCTTTTGGAAATTGCATCGCTATAAGTGAGAAAATTTCCGACTAAAATGAAATTGAATAGGAATTAAGAATTAGCGTTTCTGCCTTGAATAAATAATAAGAATCATTTTAAAAAGAAATGAATGCTAGTTTATTCAGATACTTTACAATTGGAATTTGAATCTGAATTTTAGTGGAAAAACTCAAATGCATTTTCAAATACATTTTGAGACTCTCACATTCATGAATATGAATTTCTTGAACTAAGTGTAACTAGCACATGTAGCGTTCTAAAGTTTTTTGGAAAAACAGTCCAAGCTCTTATCAATCTAGGCAAGTAGCACTTGTTTAGTATGAAAAACAGATGAATATTTTTGCATTGTGTTGTAACTGATGGAAATTCAACATTGCAAATAAATGTTTGGTTAATGCAGTTGATGCTTGAGTGTTTGAGGTAATGCAGTTTATATGCAATAGAGTGAAGATACGCAATTGATAATTTACATCGAATAAGAAATTTGAATACATTAGTAAACAAACAACATTTAAATTTTTAATTCACTACATGTACCTAGTAAATCTTGCACACTTAATACAAAACTATTCATAGTTAGTTGTTGAAAATTCTTTTCTTGCATTTGTTCATATTACCATGAATAACTGCCTCCGAATGATGCTCCTCCAACTTAGGTCTACGCCCATACATGAATGAAATAATTATAGTTTTTAAAGCATAGTTTGTGGATAAAAATGTTTGAACTCGTTCAAGATGGAAACATTTTAGTTTCTACTCTACGATTAGTAATACTATCGATTCTCACTCAGAATACTGAATTGCAGACATTATTTCATCTTTAAATGTAAAAATAAACGGCTCTATCCTACCTCATGGGTTCACATTCAATTTCTACGTGTATTAACTATTCACTTTAGTTCTTATGCATAAATAAATTGTAGTTTCCACAGTACAGTTTATTGGGAAACCCTGTTTTTCCAGCTACAAGCGCATAACTGTTTGAAATTCGATCAACGTATCTCTATATAGGTTGTATGTTGTATCACCTATTTCCTGTGACCTGTGTATCATGTATTAGAAGTAGTTTTTGTGCATGAAACGTGTGCGCCAAAGTTTCAGTAGCCCAGCATCCATCGGGAATTGGAAAGCGCCTGGTAGTGAATTCTCTGGACAGTCGTGTATCGTGTCGGGAGGGGGACTCGCCGAATATTTATTCGCCGAACTTGTGCTGCAAGCGGCAGCAGCAGCAGCAGCACTCGATCGAGCCAGCGACGAGATTTATGAATGGCAATGTAATTTTAACAAGAGAATAATTTACGATCAGCTTCCTGTATTGCACCGGTGCCTAATAATGTCGGAGTCCCATCGGCGTCATAAATTCATGTTGAATACTCTTCAACAATTAATTATTGCACTGCTATTCCTACGCGAGGTTTTTCTATGCTGGAGCAGTGAACCAGATTAACTGATTCTTTTATTCTTTTTCGAATTGTATTGGAGTTGTAACTCATATTATCACAGATCATATGCATATAACTAGATAATGAATAAAGAGACTTGAAGTTGTCAAAACCTCTGGTAAAGTTTACCAGAGATTGATAATGGTGTAACAACCGAAACCGGTATCCCGATTTATTAATAAATTTTTGATTTTGACAACTTTGTCATTTTATTCATTATGGATAACTACCACAATATAACCTTCACTACTTCGCAAACAGTTAATAAATAGATCATATACATACAAGATAGATACAGGTAATGGAGTTGGTAACAGACGATATTATACACTTTTATAAAAATGTTCAGAGTTGAATTTCCATTATTGATGAAATGTCGTTGAATTATTTGCTCAATCTGAAGTAGCTGGTGACTCAATAGAAACGTCATAGTTCAGCCATACAAATCAGTTTTATCTTTTCAAAAATACTATTAATAGGTTTAAAGATGTGTGACGCAACTGAATTGATAACGTTGCCACGAAGCAGCTTCAAAATAGGGTGATAACAGAAATAAAAGCCTTCAAGAATCAAATTCATCAAGCCCATCAATTACATTGAAAAAATGAATTCTGTGAATCTCTAATGGACTAAATACTTTTAATTTAGAAATGAAACCCACTTAAGAACTTTAATAATTTGGGGGAAAAAACCATGAAAACAGGTTCTGCAGTCTACTCTTTAGGTCGCTATTTTTGAAGCTAGATGTATTGATGGGTTTAAATTAAAGATAAACATTGCATGAATTTTTGCAGTACAGTATCTTGAAATTTTATCATCACCTATCAATTTATTTCAATTAAAGGTTAAAATGAGTGAATTTTGCTCCATGTTCATCGACTTTTAGGGCCTACTGACATTTTAAAATTGAAAAACAAATTTTCAAAGTCATTCAAAAATTCTACACATCTTTCTAAACAATTTGGTACCATTTTCAAGATTATCGGTTGGAAAATAACGTCCGAAGGTGTAAACTCGTTTTGACCCCCCTTCATCAGCGCACGCAAAAATCATCTCGATTTTATAAGTTCAGTCAGTGGTATAAAGGGCTATTAAATATATTACTCTCCAACTTCATTGGAAAAATGAATACTTAATAAATAAAACGCATGCGCGGATGAAGGGGGGTCAAAACGAGTTTCCTCCTTCAGACGCTATTTTCCAACCGATAATCATGAAAATGGTACCAAATTGTTTAGAAAGATGTGTAGAATTTTTGTATGACCTTAAAAATTCGATTATTCAATTCTGAAATGTCAGTATAAGTCTAGTATATGGAGCAAAATTCACTCATTTTAACCTTTAAATTGAAACGAATTGATAGGTGATGATAAGATAAAACTTATGTGAATATTTAACGATAGGTGTAGTTTGTAAGCCTATACACAAAAATTCTTCAATAATTTGATTGAGTTCATCAACTTTATGGGGAAAATGAATTCTAATTGAATCCCTAATGATCGATGTAGACTGTAGGCCTATTCAAGTCCAAACTAAATCCATGTGAGTATGTGGCGTGAAATGGTTGGGTTATCTTTTGTGTTGGAGTCGATAACCTCGCGTTTCGATGAAGGGATCGCGTGCTTCTAGTCGATCAGTCTTTCTTCTGGACTCTCATCAGTTTTTGGTTTACGCCGAACTTTTATCACAAGTATCGGGTACTGAAATTCTGTCAGAATAGAGGCCTAATGGGCTCGATTTCGGTCAGTGAATCGGTGTAACAATCAAGCAACAAAGATACTGTATTTTGTACTTTTTGTTGTCATTCAAGCAAAGTTTCACAGTGTCTTCACCTGCCCAAAAGTCTTTTTGTGTAGTAATGAAGATGATACTGTATTGCGGTAATTCCGTTGTGGTTAACTCGAGTTTACCAGGGATTGATAATGGTTTAACAACCGAAACCTGTACATTTTAATAAATTTGTGGTTGTGACTCATTGTAGACTTTTCATTGTAACCATTCTACCATTTCATGACGGTATACTAAATAGTAATATTGACTTATCCTTTATTAGTAGTACTGTTGCAAAGTATTTCTAAAAAAAGCTTCTGCTGAACGTAATAACAAATTACTCTAATATCAATATTTTCGTCTAGTAGAATTGAATATCCTTCTCTTGAATAATATATTCAATTTTAATGTTTTCCGCATTTTTTTCGTTGTTGCTCCTGTTTTATTAAATTGATGATCGTAGAAGCTCAGCCTATTTTATCACATTTATAACCACGAGACTAGTCTGAGAACTGTTACTAGAATTGAGCATTAGCTATGTTTGAATAAGTACTGGAAAAATATTTGAATTTGCTGGGGATGATGCCCACATAAGCTCTTGGCTTGTGCGTGGGTAATGGGAAGGATGATGATGAGAGATGAATATAACAACATAGAATTAAGCATTAGCTACATTCTTCCATCAATTAATTTTAAACAAGAATTTTTTATAAGAAACGAATTTTTTAGAACAATAGTTGTAGTGAACTTGATGAATTCATTAATATCAAGGCTTGAATCTTAAAACTTCCTGGAAACATTTTAAATGGAAGTTTGTTATTGAATAAATCAGATGACTGTTGATAACATCTGTTGGAGAGTAGATGATCTAAAGCTTGCATCAAGCTGCGGTATAGTGCCAGGACCAAGAAGGCATCCGCTTTTGAAATGCAAAGGCTTCTCCATTGTTCAAGGTGAGTTATGATCTTGTAAATGAACGGCTTTGCGTTACGCCCCGCTCTCCATTCAATGAGCATGTCCCCGATATTGAGATTGGTTGCTGCTTTTCATAACACATCACCACTATATACATGCACTTATTGGAAGGGTTCCACTCGTGAATTATTGTGCTTTATCAGCCTCGGTCCTTATTTTTTATTTATCTGGAATATGAGTCATGCTAAAAATATTCTCTATCAAAATTCTTTTGCTCTTAGAATTCTTTATCAATTTTCAGGAGAAAGCAGCCCAGAAGTTATTGTGTAAATTTGTAGAATAGAATTGAAGTTTTGTGTACTTAATCAAACAAGTGACAAGTTCTCCTTGATTCTTGCTCGAGATCACCCCTCTATCACCCTTTTTTAACCACTCATTTAAAGGGTAAACCCACTGGTTTACCCATTTATTCTCTTCCTGGTGTGGTTCGGAACTCACCTAAAACTTCGGGTCCATTTAACTCTTGTCTTGGACATTTTATGTGTTTAAAGTTCGCCGTCCCATGTACATAAATTGCAATCGTGTTACATCGCATCCAATAATGATATCGTTGAATGATTTATTAAGTAATTTTTAAAATTCATAGAATAATTTCTATTATTATTTAAAATCTATTCAGAAATAATTTGTTATCTACATGAATAAAGTAATTCAATCATCATTTTATTCCTTCCCATATCTACGCTCAAATCTAGGACTCATGTGGGGAATATGTAGCGTTTCGTCCGACACCCAAATTCTTGGAAATTAGTAGCGTTTCGTCCAACTGGTTTTCACGCTTCTGTGCGTATTACCAACGAGTAGCGTTTCGTTCGATTTTTGAGTCTTCTACCTGACTTCAGAAACCCTTCTATCACTGGTTAATTACTTTTGTAAATAATCAGTATCAAATAAAATTTAGTTGGCTATTTGTATTGCGTCATGTGAATTATTTCTATCAAAGCCACTGATTCGAAGTCAAAGCCTATTATTATTTGGATGTAATTACAAGTTTTCCTCCCTATAAAACTGTATCCAGAAGAAGCTCATATAAAAATTTATGCCAATTCATAAACATTGGCAGAAGTTGAATCAATCCAACAATAGCAATGAATTTTGGATGAGTACATTTTAAAAATGGTAGCTTGGATGAAGTAATTTAATCTACTTTCGCCTTCACTTTGGGTAGAACACCTCTGACATCTAGACGGCTGAATAATGAAGTTGTAACTTGAATGACCCAGTAACAGAATTCAGACAGAATTCTGAACTAGCTGCGTTGTGCATTGCCGACCAATCAGAGCAGAGAGGCGGAGCTTGGAGGCGTGTCTGTAAAAATTGAAGCTGCAATCACCCAGTAACTGTAGCCATCTACCGGTCGAATTCAGAACTAGCTGAGTCTTTCATTTCTGGCTATCAAGAGATAGTAGGCGGAGTTTGGAGGCTACATGATTTACAAATTAGGCTACGATTCATGGAAGAATTTTAGACACAGTCAAGCATTGTTCAAGTATTTTCATTGCTGAATAAATAAATAGGAAAAAAATTGTCTTGGAAAACACAATAAATGATTGAATCACCGTTTCTGAAATATGTTTGAATTGTTATCATAATGAAATGGTTACACCCCATTAACCTATCTTCTATCAGATGTTGTTGAAGTTTAAGTTGATGAAGTTGAATTCCAATTCTCTAATCATAACTCCAAACTCCTCCACTTCCTTTTCAACGATTCATGTGATTCTAAAACAAAATGGCCTATCGAAAAAATAAGACATTTTCCATGAAAGTATTTTTGGATTCACCTCAAAGTTTTTTCTCATGCACGATTCCAATTCACAATCACTTAGTTCATATTATAGTGATGCAAAAATAGGCTTCCTGTTTCTTCCCTTTGACTCAAAACTGCTGATAATACGTTTCTTGTAATTGTATATAATTTTGTGAGTAAATCTTGAACCCCATTATCACACCTTTAAAGTCCACAACTATTTTTGTTTACTTGAGCTGCAGTATATAGTTTATTATATAGTGTGCTGAGACTATTAATTTTCAAGTTGAGTGATAGTTTCACCTTTGAAGTTCTATTATTAATTAATCAATCGTATTTTCAATCTCCATTCACTTAATCGTTTCTATTATGCATTATGCCAATGCAGACATTCTTGTTTTTGTTATTATTTGTCAAAAGTTTTGTCGGACGAAACACTACTCCTTCAGGTATCCTGCCTAATCCCAAAACTACTTGAGACATTACTGTCGGACGAAACGCTACAGGACCCGTGTGGGTTAGTGCTCTGTAAAGCTTTTATTGTGTCTTAATACACTCTGCTAGATATCCGTGTATTCTATGTACTTTTTAACCTAATATTTTTATTTGCCTCCCTTTCTATTGATATGTGTTCTATAATCTATAGAAAAATAATATCTGAAAGATAATTCGTGTCAACGGCTTGAAAACTTCAAGTGCGATTCAAGTTGTTACTAAAACTAGGGTTAGCTGAAATTCAGTGACAAACTTTTATTGTTTGTAAAACGAGGCGTCAACTCAAACGAAGAAGGGATTCGTCGGTTCTAACAAGATTGCTCAAGTTTATGCCCCAAGTTCAAGTTTTGACCCTACCGAGAGATTCGACCTTCGGCCCGTAAAGGGCCAACAGGAAAAAGTTTCCACTCACTGACACCTTGAGTTTCCTCATCAAGTTTTTCCAATAAACGGCGTAGTTTTCCTCAAGCTCGTTTTTCATCTGTTGGACGATTGCAACATTTTTTGTCATCTTCCATAGGATGAATTTCAAACCACTTTGTCTACCAATGATTTTTCACCTGCTTTTAATTGAAATATTCTTCATCGCTTTTCATGTGAATGAAAAGTTTGGTGCATTCATTGGAATGTTCTCTCATTCATGTTCACGTTCAAAACGTTCGCACTCTTGTTCAAATTCACAATCTTAACCTGATTCAAATGATAAATGAAGGGTTCTTTTTTATTTTAAATCACCAACTCAATGTTAAATCTTCAGGTGAGCTCCATCCATTTTTCTGATCATAATGCGGTTTGCTTGCCTTCCGTAGGTGATTTTTACTGGAAGGTAAGCATTTAATCCCATTCCATTCCTTGACTAGGCTTTATTTAAAGTAGTTTTTCTCTTCATTTTCACTTAACGAACTGCTAGTTCTCATTCAACATAGCAGTCTTGAATTTTGTAATTAATAATATATTTCTTCTAATATTCCTATTCAGAAACAGTTGAAAAGAACCTCACCAATAAGTAGCAAAAAGTGTTTTTCTATCCATTAGAGTAGAGAAGAATGCAAAAAAATTCCATGGTGTAAGTAGAATAAAAACAATTCCTGTTTTTCCGTCAAACAGCAGGTACTTCATAATTTTCACCGACTGTGTAATGGAGATAATTGAAAATTTTATAGCATTAATTTTCTTTATTCGAAGATCCCCAATAGATAAGATCATGTCGTAAATTCTACTGATGAATCAAAGGATAAGATCTATTGAACTGCTTCTATATAACCTGTCATCGCTAGTTCCATTCTGCTACAAAATTATTCCAGTCTCCTTCAAAAATTATTATTGATCTATTGAAATTATGGAAAGTTTAATATAACGTTCAATTTTTAGATCCCTAGTAACCCTTGTAGATCTACTCTTTTGTGAAAATTATGATATCAACTTCAACTTGAAACAAAACAAATTTGCGAGGTTTTTTACTCTCATACATTGGTAAAAATAAGAATAGCACATCTATTATTACTGAGTACTGAGTGGGTAGAATTTCGGAAGTGTTGCCAAATAATTTCCAACAGTGTAGTCACTGTTACATTTCTTTGTTTATGGGACGGCTTATTATTGTAGTAGTCATATGTTGACAACCGTCTTTTTTTAATTGAATTTAGTAACAAACATGTCCTTGAAATTTGATAGTTTTGAGTCAGATTCTGAGTGTACAAGAAACGGTACTGCTTTTTCAACTACTGTACCGGTTTTTCTACTTGGAATAATTTATATTAGCTGTAAAGCATTAACTAATACAAAGTTGTTTGAAATATCCAACCCAAGCTCCGATATCAGTTCCTCCCAAATCTATATCAGCTCAGTTATCGATTATTCTTTCTATCATTGGCTATGAATATCACTAATAGTATATGAATGTAACTCACTAATAACAATATAATCAATTCATTCAATCGTTTTATTTTCCTCACAGCACCCTATTTCACAATAAACAACTCGCTAAATATAGATAAGTATCTTCAGTAAATTGGATTAGAGCTATTTTGAGGCTTCATCGTTAAAGGTCAGCTTGTATTTTTAGCAATAAGTATTCTACTCTTTACACTTGATACATCCTGCTTGCATGATGAATTTTATTATGCAATAATAATCGCTAGGTCCATACTGATGAGCTATATATATTGAAATATTTTGTTCAGATAAAATTCTTGTTGATTGTAATAATCGATGGGAACCTTAGGGACCTGTTTTTTAGGCATTTAGAAGTCCTGTAAAACAAGAAGACGGACACACACTAGACTTGATTATCACGGCAGAATATGCGATAAATCCAAGAGTCAACTGTTCCCTTCATACTTACTTTATACTGTAACCTTTATACAGGTTACATATCTTTCATGAAACAGATCCTTGGTTTTAAAGGTATTATCCTAATAGATCAAGTTTTGCAATTGTTTAAATATTTTTTAATCTTTCAACTTTTTCTTTTAAATACTTCAGCTGCAGCTCATCAATGTTAGGATAGATGTGTTTTAACTCGTTCGACTCGAACTTGACCAAAGATTAATCGAAATGTGTTATCAAATGCTCTGTGGTGTGCTGAATTGTGTCCACTGTTGATTTAATGCAATAATCTAGTTTCCTCCTCCATGTGGTCTCGAAGTCTTCGTGGCTTTTCAAAGGTTCTCTGAGATTCAATGACTCTTCAATCCTCCTCAGGAATCACTCACTCATAAACTGCGAAAAAGACGGTTGAATGCACTGTATTTCGAAAATTTATTTACAGATTTGAATTTAACTCGCCTTACATAACTAGTTGAAGAGTATTGTGAAGTTAGACATTATAATTTAATCGAACGTTAATTTTGAAGTCTATATCAGTACTGATTGATTTTGTTTGCAAGATCCACTATCTCATTTCATTAGCTGTCTACCTTTCCAGTTTTGATTCACGAGCTGTAAGATCATCAATATTCAAAAGGTCACCTTCAAGCCCTAGTCCCGTATCCAATTAAAAGCTCATAAAAATGCAATTCTTGAGTGGTCGATTTCAGCAAATCTCATCCGTATACATTGCGAATTTCCAGTCGACCCTTTTTGTGATACGCCAAGAATTTTTTAATTTTAAAAACGCGGCGGCCTCTCTCTTTGTATGCCCGAGATGAAAAAACCCTCCTTTGCTCGAAAGTCATTGCTAGACTCCGTTATTCTATGGCTATGAATGAATTTTTCAATAGAATTCTTAGCTCTTACTCTCTTTTACCCTCTCAATCTTCCATATTTCTTCTCTCAATCAACAAGGACTGCATGAATAACTCATGAACCGTCCAACAGTTCTTCATAAAGATAAAATGGTCAAAAATTTATCCATATTCATTATTGACTACCTCCATTTATTTTATAATGTTCACCTGAGTGGGCGTATTCTTGATTTAGAATTTTGAAACAATACCTTGGAAATTCAAACTTTCTTTCATTTTAAAAGTTTTTCTTCCCTAAAACTGTTCTCAACTTTCTGTCCATCAATATATAATATAATAATCATTGAAATTGATGAAGGATATATTTTGTTTTCTTTAAATCTTTCGAACTTAGCTTGAAATGCAAACTTTCCACTCATTTTCTCTCTACGCAGCTCTATTTTCTGCGATTATGCAGGGATGCGTGGGATGAGAATGATGTATTTTCTTGAATTATTAGTGTTCCCTTGTGCTTGACGTCATAAAGAAACGAGCCATTCTTCTTGTGATAACAGCTCCAAACTTCATAATATAGCCGAGCTCATTTCGTTATTATGACTGCTTTGTGTCGCAAAAATAAGCTCCGACGATCTCATAAAGATCACGTCTAACTGCGCTGGAACGTTGAAACCACCATGGTTATCTTTTGTTTCGTGATCTTTCTCTGTTCCATAATTTTATTGGTATTGTCTCGTTTGTAGGCGGTTTTTATTAACATTGGTAGCCCATAAAACAAATTCTTACTTGGAGAAAAATGTTTCAGTCGCCAATATTCGCTGTTTGGGCTGTTCATATTTTTTAGAATATTCTATGGAAATACATTCCAAATCATTTGTGTCAAAACTATTTGCTTCTTATTTTTTCAATGCAATTGTGTTAAGTCTTGAGATTTGCACCTCAAATGCACCAACCTATTATTAAATTATCAATAAACTTGTGCTTTTTTCTTCGTCGTATCTGCTCATTAAAATGAGATTAGCAATGGAAGCTTAAAACTTCCAAGAAAGGATGTCACTTTTAGACAGTATCACTACTTGAGTGATGAACACATAGCTGACTAATTGGTGTATCCCAAAGACTAATATATATACTCTGATAGCAGCTACTACTATAAACTACTCCCTATGATTGTCATACTTGATATTTAGTGTTAGCTGATCCGCTAGCAGCAGCTTTGTGAGGCTCTAGGTTTAGTAAACAAAATTCAACTTATACCTGGAATACAAATACCAGAATACATCTTTCTTTTTTCTAATTTTTGATAAAAATGTTATAGTTAGAAATTATGTATAATCAAAATGTTTTAATTGAATCATGATGTTGAGTAAAAGTTGAAACTGGCAACTGTACTTGTGAGATAATAAATTTCTTAGCAACGTGTAATTGAGTTGTCTGGTTGGAGCTGATCAGAGGACGATAAAAGTGTACTGCTCAGTCAGAGACAGTGCTGCTTGTTATTCCGAATGGACTTCAAAGTCGAAATCAGCAGGCAGGTAGCGGCGGCAGCAGACAGCTATTGGAAGAGTATTTGGTTAGAGTCGTCTGTAAGTTGCTTGCTGCAGAACAGGCAGGCTCTTCTTCCTTTCAGGGAGCGGAAACTTCACTTGGCTTTGCCATCCTCTCTTTTCTCTTCTGTTTTGATCAGTCTGTTCTATTGGGGCCCGTGCTACATCTTCTTTTTTCTTCTTCCTCCTACTTTTCTTCTTATTTTTCTACTTTTCTTCTTCTTCCTCTTCATCTCTTCTTTTCCTTCTTCTCATTTTCTGCTTCTTCTTTCTCTCTTCTTTTCCTTCTTCGTCTTTTTCTTTTTTTCTTTTCATTTTCTGCTTCTTCTTCTTCTTCTTTTTCTCTTCTTCTTCTTCTTCTTCTTCTTCTTCTTCTTCTTCTTTTCTTCTTCTTCTTCCTCTTCTTTTCTTCTTCATCGTCTTCATTTCTGCTTCTTCTTCTCTCTTCTTTTCTTCTTCTTTTTTCTCCTCATTTTCTGCTTCTTCTTCTTCTTCCTCTCTTTTTTTCTCATTTTCTGCTTCTTCTTACTCTCTTCTTTTTTTCTTCTCATTTTCTGCTTCTTGCTCTCTTCTTTCCTGCTTCTTCTTCCTCTTCTTTTTCTTCTTCATCGTCTTAGTTGTGCATTTGACGCAGTTGTCGTTGTCTTTCACACATTCCGAGCACGTACCTTCTCCACTGTAAAGTTTCTCCTTCAAGATGTTACTTCACAGGTAAAAGCTGTTCGGAATTTATTCGGCGACACTCAAATTAAACGTTTTCTGCCTGTTAGCGTTTATAGTCGTGTAAACGATGTATAGGTACTGTGTTTTCGTTGTGACAAATTCATTAGAATGAGGACGCCTACTGTAGAGTAGCTAGCTGGCTTTTCATACAAATAATGTCGGTTTTATGGTGAGATTAATTTAGACTTCGAGCCAATTCTGTACTAACACGTGGTGTAAGTGCCTATGATAATAGCAGAAAACATATAAGAGAATGAGTTCTGCTCCAAAGAGTCCTGTAAAGAGTTTCATGGTTAAGCTCCATTCCGATTTAAAACAAAATTTGTAACTTTTGGATAGTTCAGCATTTAAATTTAAGAATTTGAAAATCACATTCTTGTCAATTGTCGAATGTCAATGTCAATATGAATGTTGAAAGTTGAATGGCAATGAATTCTATTCATCCATTCCATTTAATTGAATTCTATAGTTTTTATCTAAATAATCTTCATTAAATTATGATGTTAAGATAGCTTTTACATTGAATTTCAACTTATTCTATGAAAATCCTCAATATTGTCACTTTATAATATTATTACACTATTCATATTCCTACTAAGGAATATCAATTATCTATCGATGATCTACTACCTATCAAAAGGAACTTTCATCCTTTTATCAGAGGTAATCTAGTTAGTCTATGCTTTCATCAATTTTGAAGCTATTCGAATCTTATCTATTTTCATGTATGCTTCTATTAAATAGTGGTGCAACTCTTGGTTTTCGTTTTCCATACAATTTCAGCTCGAATGCATATTGTTTACATGTCAGCTAACATGTATAAGTTGACATGAGTGAACAACATAATGAAGCACGCAATCTTCTTCCTTGTACCTATTGACTCTCAAAAACTTTAAATTCATTATTCGTTTTATTGTTGATCGTCACTCCCCATCGAGCAGCATGTAAATAATTTTCCAAGACTTGCATAAAACAAGTAGCAATTGAAATACAATTACTACGTAGACGTGACTTGACTCCTAAATTATTGACTATTCTAAATTCCTAACACTTTTGCTAGCTATTATTGTCTACAAAACCGCTTTGAAAAATGTTGTGTGTGGTTTGCCTGTTGAGTGTTTTCCACGTCCGCTATCTTTCAAGAAAGTGATTGAATTGTTCGCTTACTCATAATCAGCTACAAGTTTCCGTTTTTCCACGACACTCGTTGGTGATAGTGCAAGATGTAATTGACAGTCCATTTGCTATCGGCTGTGTTTGACAGCACTCCTAGTTGATTGTTGATTATTTTCTGACACCGTACTGTATTGAATACAGCAAATAGCCGCAATATTATCGTAATGACACTCTTGTTCAACATTATCTTGAAGTAGCGCCAGTTGTTGTTTGTAGCGAATGTTTTGCTGCGGAACTTGTTGAATAATCAGCCATTTTCTGGAATGAATTTTTTTAAATACGTGGAAAATATGCACATACTTGTTCATTTTCATAAAAGGAATTTATTTTTTCTTATTCTTATTTACTTATTTATTCCACTCAATTTATTAATTCTTTTCAGTGATGAGTATCGCTTCAATACAAGTAGTGAGATGTTGAATCTGTATTTATTTATTCATTTATTGATGTACAAATAATTGATACTTAGTTCTAAGTCCAACAGACCTACGCCCAAAATTTTCCCTCATACAATTTATGAAAACAGTCAAAATCTAGGTTATTCAGTATATATTAATCAGTATATTTATAAGTGTTTCAGTATCTGTTTATAAGGGTTGTATTTCAAATTTTTAGAACAAATATTGATGTAAAGAATCTTCCCAAAAATCTTAATTACACTACATTTTTAGTGTTCAATAAAATGGAAGTGTCAATCTCAAAAAGATTTATTAATTATTACTCCAATCGTGGTAGTTTCACATATCTAATAGATCTGTTGCAAATTTTTCTGATTTTTTACTTGAAGTTTTGTTACTCCTATATTATTTCTATAGCAGGATCCTTTTAACTTGTCAGAAAACATATGATTTTAACGAGCAATATCACAATACTTAACAAATGCTATCACAATGCATCACATAACAAAATATCACATTAACCTACAAATGCTGAATCTCGCAGATTATTGAAAAGGTCTTTTAAAAAGTTATTCTTTGAAATAAATGTCTTCTTTAAAAAGGTCTTTTAAAGACTTTAAAGGTCTGTAAGACTTTTAAGCCTTTTGATTATTGTGTCGAAGTCACTGTTTAATTATTACCGAAACAGCTGATTTCTGACAAGTTAAATGGATCGTGCTATACTATAACTGTGATAAGAATTACTATCGCATTAATTACATGAGCACACCGATACTAAATTGGAAAAAACTAAACAGAATAATTATTTATCTGAATTATTATTTTGGGTGCATAGCGTTTGTTACACGGAATTGAATAGGTCTGCTGTATGTTTTTGTGATTGGTGCTTGAGTCTGATTATCTACCAGTAGCCTGTGTGAAATGGAATTGGATTGGAAGTGTGCCGCCGCACCGGTGGCGGAAAAGAAAAGGCATAAACTTTGCTTATAGTAGTAGTAGTGTAGCTACAGTATAGGCTAGCTCTCGGGGGAGCGAACACGCAGGTCTGGATCGTTAAATGAGCTTGTTTGCTGCTGATACTGCTGCTTGCTGCAAAGGTCATCACACACTCGTACTCGTTGTAGTCGCCGACAATCCCACTTCTACCCTCTACCACTGTTGCCGCAAGTTTCGCCTTCATTTCTCCCGCTTTAATGCGAGGCAAGCTCAACGCCCTTCATATCACCGTCATCAGCCGATTTTCCCTTGTTTATCGTTATCTGTTGAAATTTCAACAGCTGCTGCCCTTTATGCGGATTAACCCAATAAATCCCCTTCCCCTTGTTGTAACTTGTTGAAATTGTCTGCTGCTTCCGTATATGAAGATTAACTCAATAGGTTCGCTTTCTATATTGTAACTTGTTGAATATGCGTATCAGCCTTTACCTGAATTAGTAAAATTTAGTTTTCATGAAAATTATATTTCTTCTCCCAGTAACCAATCCACACTATAATTGATGAAATTATTTGAAATTTTGTTTTTGTTTCGAATCTACGCACCGGCCGCAGTTGCCCATGCAGGCTCATTCCTCTAGTACGGTATATAAGAAAAATATTTTCTCAGTACTGTATCTATATAGTTTGTATTATTACGCTATTTTGTATTAATATTTGTCTGTACCATGCTCTATTTAGGAATAACCGAGATTTTTATTTTTATTTGAAAAAGGCTTATTCGATGTGATATTTCATTGTTACATATAGAATGCACGTCATGAAAGTTTGAACAATGATTATCATTAGCACACTTTTCTGTTGTCGCCGATCACAGGAAAAGACCACTTTCCAAGTAAGGCTAGGCGTTTTTAGTTAGTCAAGACAAGACGAGATTAGTCACGTTTAGTCACAGTAATTCACATAGTTGCTTATGAAGCAGCACACACCGATGCAATGACTAATCGTCTGATTTGAACGGAAAATCAGAACTTGCTGCTATTTCTCTGTGCTTATAATCTCTCATATTTTCAAATTCAAGTTCTCATTGCATAATTTACAAATAATTTGTTTGTACTTGAAATTTAATGTCCTGGCGTACTTGACTGTATCAAGAACAATTGACTATAAGTGCTAAATTGTTGAATCAATGTCAAATCTTAATGATATCGTCAATCAAAACCGTTCCTATTAGAACATGCAATTGACGCTGTGCAAAATTGAACACAATTGATTCTTCTCTCATACAATCATTTCAAGTATATTCACTCTCTTCTCATTATGAACATGAACATCATGCTATGAACATCATTTATTTGCTCTTTGGAAGATAATAGTTGAATCCTTTTATTTATTTGCAATCCATACCCAAAAATAATTGATTACAGTCTAGTTCAATACAATCCCAGTTTTCTGTTTAAACCAGTACTTTAACTAATACAAACATTTTATAATATTTGTGGTCGTATTGTTATGATTCACAATGCTGCTCTTACTATACCAATCCTGATGAGCAATAATGAGCTTCTCTTGAGATGAGCTCATTTGAAGATTATCAATCCCTTTTGTACTTTCTTTGAAGTACAAGTAAGCATTGCATAAGTAAGCAATGTTTTATAAGCTTCTTTCATCTGAAAGCAAATAAGTATAACTTCAGAAAGGTGAATGCCCTTACACTAAACCACCGTATTCTGCTTCTAAGATTGATTAGTATTTGCAAGTATTAGAAGCTTCTTATTTTCAGATGAAATAAGAAAATATTCAATTCATACCATCTAAAAACTCTTCCCGACAAGATATCCTTGGAAATACTATTGTTGGCAGTTCGATGTTAATCCGATTCGTCAACTCAACACGTTTTGTTACCCATTCTCAAATTAACGTACATATTGGTCATCATAAATTTTCGTTTGTGAAATATTATCTACAAGTATGGAGCTTATTCATGATTGTTGAATCTTTTAATTGTTCATCTTCGACGAGTTGAATAACCTGGAATGATTTATTGATTTATTATTATATAATTGTTTGTAACTTATTATATTATAATTGTTTATAATTGGATAATTATTCATCTGTAATAATAGTTCTCAAACGTATCGGCCGTTTTAGCGAACATCAATATTGAAGTTAGATCTATAAACAATATTAATTTTATTGTCAAGAGATTTGAGGTTCTATTTCACGAGTTAGGAGATCAAATTCGGTCTGTGGAATCGCCTTCCCTGTCGAACTGTTTGTAGTGCAGAGCCCCGAATCGAAATTTGGGTCCTTTTATTGAATGGAGTGTTGTGGTTGTGTGAGCGCAGGGCACGAGAGCTGTGTTGTGATGCGATTTGCTCTGGTAGTAAACAGCTGACCGATCGAATAGCTGGCAGTTTCTGGTTGGTGTGGGGGGGGGGATGTCTGACCTGAGCCTGAGCAGTGTGGAAAGACTGGGCCAGTCTGTCATGCGCGTTGCCTATACGCCATTGATACGGCGCCCAACGCCTGTTGCGTTGCGCTGTCTCACTCCTGTTCACAGTACTCTGTCACTCACTCTTTCTCCTTTTATTTCTTTCTTTCACACACTTTCATTCGCCCCGTCATGTGCAACACGCACCACTGGCATCGATCACTATTCCACCAAACTGTATCCGAATCCTCATGACTTCACGCACTGTATTTTTTGTGTGTGATACCCACGTAAGCTGTAGGCTTGTGCGTGGGTGATGATAAGGACAATTATAAGAGATTAATAGACTCACATCTTTAGGTGGTCTCCGAAACACCGGGAAGCGATCTTGAAACTATTTAATAAACTCATAGTTCAGAAGCGTAAGCTAAAGTCATAAATATTTATCAGTTCTTGTTGTGGTAGCTTGGATGTAGTAATAATGATTGTAAAACTGTATTCGACTGAATACATATTATTTGAAGAATATTAGTTAGTCTTGGTATAATCAGAAGAGGTGAAACTAAGATGTATGTCACTGGAATATAACAAATTAATTCACGCGCCGTATTCTATACGAATTCGTAATAGCGCTCAATTCGCAGTAGCTTGTTACGAAACTGTTTGATAATTTTTTCAAAATTAGTTACTCGGTTTTAATACTTGTCTCTTGTTCCTACCAAAGCCTAAATGAGATTTCTATTCACACAACGTTTCTTTTTTGTAAATAGAATTCGTTGCTTCTAGTGAGAGTGAACATAACTATTCCAGAAGAACTGAAGTGAAGTGAAGTATTAACAAGAATTGATTCCATCTTGTGCTTGAAGGCATGCTTTACACAATGTATCTTCCTCTTTCAACGTCAAGTAATTAGGGCGAGCAAACATGTAGGGTGAACAAGAGAGAGTTAGCTTTGACAAATGGTTGAGTTGTGTTGAAGCATTCGCCATTGCACTAATCTCAACGGATAACAAGCCATTAATTAACGGCCATTCGAACGTAGACGTCCTTATTCCACATGAAACACAAAGTCACAATTGCTTGGGTATTATGCTTCAAACTAACCGGATCATTTATCGAGGCTTATTTCTGTTTGAGTTCTGTTAGTGCAACCCCAATAAAGTTTGCCGCCTAATCAGGCTTAGTTCAAAGGGCTTCCAAGTGTGGTTTGGATGCTCACTAGATATTAATGATCTGTTTTAATATACCAGATAGCAATTTAGTGGCGAATTTAGTTGCGATCCATTTGCAACCAAGGATAGAGAGATTAAAGTGAACACTAGGTATCTTTCAATGAAAACTAGGCCTTACCTCTACCTCATAGGTTCTATCAATATTAAATGGCTGTACTCGGCATGGATACATATATGCAATTCAGGTATACATATTGAGTAATTCAGGTAGATCTGTAACGATTTGGTATTACTTTACCAATCATGTATTATCATGAAAATATCCAACTTCCCAATCTAGGCTAAGTCTTGTTATCCTGTTGAGAGGTGCTTTGTTGGTCACTATCACAATCAATGGACATTTCAATTTGAAATTGAAATCAATCCCAATGAGAATAAGTTGATTACTTCATTGTAGTTTGTGTACATATTTATGGATTCATTATGACTTCTTTAATATTTGGAAAAATTATGTATTTCTTAATGGTGAATGTGAGTTATTATTGTTTTTTAAATATTACAATAAAATGTTTCCATTGTTCTGTTTTCAAAGTACATTATTTGAATCTCGTCGGATCTTCATTGCTTGTTTACTGTTGTAGAGCTTATTGGCGAACTATTTATACTGGTTTTGTTTTCCTACTGGCTAAGATTGTTCTAGTTATTCATTGTTCAGTATCTAATCAGTTGGCAAGACGTTCGTATTACGGTTAGCAGGACGATTGGAAGTTTCAAAACAAACTCAGATTGTGCCAAGTGCTTACTGTTGATGTTATCTTCGCGATTACCGCCTCATTAATTACGATCCAATTCTGAACTCTATTGGAAAAAAATCGTCATCCGAACATTTCATTGCTCTAACTTTTGGCAGGAGTATCGATAGGAATCCATTAAAGGATGAGCTAATGAATGAAATATTGAGAATCAAGATTGTTCTTAGATTGAAATGACCTGGGTCTTGTTATATTTATAATGGACTAGCAGTTGACTCGTGCTTCGATACGGGGTCTCAGAAATCCGGTTGAGGTTTAAAGATATTTGTGTGAAATATCTAATCTTAGTGATGAGATTTGTTTGAACAATGTTATTGCATGATATTATAAACTATAAACTTTTCCCGCTTTCATTTCAGTGAGTGAGGCTTTGACCGTAATAAAACTGCTACCAATGTGATAAAAATGGAATATGGTTTTCTGTTTCTTCCCCTACTCCTAGGTCTGGTCATTAGCGGCACAGCTTGTACATTCCAGCATGTTGAAGATTTTTTGCATATCTTTGCCTGATTCGATTTTGTCGATTGCATGTTTCCTTATAATGTAATTTTTTATGTTGATGAAATGTAACAGAAGTATTCTGATACTTCCCAATTGCCAGAGTTCTATGGCAATTGACAGGCAGTAGAAATTGAGCCTTCACTAACGGTTTCTTCAAAGCTTCAAGGGTAGCTCATTTTACGCGACTATACTCTCGGATTGAAATGGATTAGGCTCTTTATCATTACTATTGTACTTTGATTACAGTACTATTGAGATTGATATTGCCTGCAGAAACTGATGTCTGTTGCTAAAATAGTTGTTATTAATCATAGTGCTGTCAGTTGCACTCCAAACTACATTTCTCATATGTAATTGCATTATTTGTCTTGATATTCCATTTTTCTGCTCTTGACTAACGTGAAATCAGTTTCCATGATGAAATTCTCTGTTTCTGACATGTGCTCAGCTCCAGCACAATCTGGATCTTTGATAAATTGCAACGCTAACAGTAGAATGTCATATTTGATAAGTCTTCTACTCCCTCAGAAGTCTATTTCCTTATGTAGAATACACATCCCTGTTCCATTATCCTTGAAGAATAATTTCTTTGGTGGCTTACTTTAATTGTCTTTCGTACAATCGGCTGTCAGACTTACATAGTCTATTCAATGAGATTATAATGTAATGTTCGAACTTTACATCAAAGAAAGGAATAAAATTCGTAGAAAATCTTGTAATTTGCGAAAAGAAATAATCTAAATTATAGTTGCTTCCCCTCTGATTCTTGTGCTTTGAATTGCCTTGTGGTGTGTTTTTGAAAAATCAAGACCAGCATGTTTGCATGTTACGAACCCTTTTATCCTTGGTTATTACTGTTGATTTAAGATTGGGTGTTTGGCGTGGTGGTGGGAGGGGGTTTGAAAGGGGGCGGGAGTCCGGAAGAGGCCGCCTGATGGCAAAGGACGGCCGTAAAGAGATTAACGGATTGGTCGAGTTGTTTTCAGTGTTTATACTTGGGCTCTGTCCGGACCTTGCGTCGATAATCCGCCGTCCAAACCAACTCGCTATCTTCCTTACACATTCCCTAAATCCTTTCAGAACATTACAGATTAAGGACGGTACACATACAAAAACGAGATGGATAGTTGGTTTACATTGTTTATATTATAAGGCTGGTAACATTGTCTTGAATGGAACAATCAGAAAAATGGAATTTTTGAAATTCTGTATGTGAATGGATATTTTATCGACCTCATCAGATTTACCCCATCATCATACACCCTTCCACTAATATAAGACTACGATCACTGAGCTAAATATATCCATCTGGAGGTAGCACAAGCTAGGGCTGCTAGCAGGATTAGTGTTCCGTCTAATTTCGTTAGGTTGGCAATAAAGTGGGGATTAAAACTTTTTCTCAAGAACAGTATGCTATTGAAAAAAAATTAACAAAAAAAAGGCGGAACTCAGCTTTTTCAATCAGTGCTACAACCAGATGGTTAATTTTAACTCAGTGGCTACGATACTTAATATAATTTCCGTATCAGCTGGGTTATTCTGTCAGTTCTGTGTTGGCGTGGTTCTAACCTTAAATTGAGAGGGAGAACCGCCTGGTTGGCTACAAGACCAATAAGAACGAGGAGGAGAATGGATACATTCACAAAATACAGACACAAATTAATCATAGTATGATTTGGGATAGAAAAAATAGGCTCAGCTCTCACTATTTCTCCTCCGAATTTTTATGAATAATGTAGTCGTAAATAAGGTTATGTTTACTTATAATTTGTATAAAACAAGTTGGCACTTGAGACTCCAGCCACTGAGCTAAATATTTAACTGGAAACACAACTGCTTGAACAAGCTGGGATGTTTCGCCTAATTTTTTTGTATAGCGTACTGTTCTTGAGTAAAAATTTCAATCCTCATCTTATTGCCAACCTAATATTTTTTTGTATCACATAGGCCTACTGTCATAGCACCCTCTAACCTACATGACCGCGGCCTCCAATGTGACAACGTCGCTGCATCGGCTTGCATGAGCAATGCAAATCGGTCATGTGCTTGAAGTGTTTTATATAAGTATGATTTTATAATGAAACCAGCCTGTATTGCGATGTTGTCACATTGAAGGCCGCGGCCATGTAGTTTAGAGGGGGCTATGCTACTGTTCTAAAAAAAACTGGTGTACACTCACACGACTTTCCTTGCCCATTTATTCGTATTAGTAGTTTTGTGAAAAGCGGACGACGCTTTTACGTATGTTTATATATTAAATATGTTTTTATACAAACTATAACACCTAAACACATAATAGCCCAGGCAAATTAGACCAAAAAAAGGGTCTAGGTCCTAAAAAATAACATAAGGCTGGAAATGATCTCAAACCACTTTGGGCATCCCAAAGAAGGCTAATATGAGTTTGCGACGATTTCTGAGTGCCGCGTAATATAGGGTGCCCAAGAAACCTCGAAATTTTGGTTCCGTTTCTAGTTATCTTCAATTTACGTCGAAACTAAGCGTCGGACAGAAAAACGCATTCAACCTTTTTTCTAGTAAATAAAATTTCCAAGAGATTGGTGCCTAACTCATTCCTCTAAGTTCAATAACTACCGAGTTATGATTTTTCAAAAAAAGGGTAATTTTTGGAGAGAAACTAAAATTCAAGCATTCTAATTTTTTGATTGTTCATATCTTCCGTATGATGTATCGGAATTGTGTGAATCGAAATCCCTCTGGGGATAATTTCCTTCTCTACAATTCTAGACCAAGTAGGCCTTCTTATCTTGTCTACTATTTGAGCTAGAGCTGTTAACAAAATTCCTTGCATTTCAAAAAGGACCATATTTTTGGTGGTGAAGTCTAACACGCGTTTCTATGTACTTCTATTGAAGTTTCCTATTAGAATATTGTTTCTGAGATCATTTTCCCTCAGAATATCTACTTTGCGGCTTCAAAATCAAGTTTTTTAAGAAGTGGGAGGTAAGAAAGGATCCTTCAAGGATGATAAACTGAGGACGCCCCTAACATTCGTAATAGTGGACGGATCTTAACAAACAATAACTCATTGTTTTCAGCTCATTAAGGCGGTTCAAGTTCATATATCATATGTTAAATTCGGTTGAAATTTAAAAATGTTGTGCCCAAAGAGTCCTTTGACTTTATTCCCATATACCGAGAATAATGCTATTTTCTGTTTTCAAATACATCTACCTTGAATGCCATCGATGATGAAAAATTGTATTTGGTCTCAAATTGTAGAACAGAATCGTCTCTTTCATTTGCAATCATTTGCGACCGGAATATCGCATTTTCAAGTTGGAAACATTTGGTTTTGCAAGAAGAAAAATCATCAGAATTCTTTCCTTGTTCACGTTTAGATCAATTTTTCACCAGACTAAAGGGCTTAAATGGGTATTTGATCCAATTATACACGTAGAGAATAAAATTCCCTACAATTTAAGCCCAGATACATGTTTTTAACTTCCATTAATCCCAACTTAGAAGCTAACTAGAAACAGCAAAATAATGGAAAAACGTGAAAAATAGTTTTCTCATCTTTTTAGATTGCATGTACTTAACTAGAGAATGCGATATTCCGGTCGCAAATAATCGCAAATGAAAGAGGAGATTCTTTTCTACAACTTGAGACCAAATACAATTTTTTATCATCAACGGCATTCAAGATAGATGTATTTGAAAACAAAAAATCGCCTTCTTCTCGGTATATGGGAATAAAGTCAAAGAACTCTTTGGGCACAAAATTTTTAAATTTTGACCGAATTTAACATATGATATATGAATTCGAACCGCCTTGATGAGCTGAAAACAATGAGCTATTGTTTGTTAAGATCCGTCCACTATTACGAAAGTTAGGGGAGTCCTCAGTTTATCATCCTTGAAGGGTCCTTTCTTACCTCCCACTTCTTAAAAAACTTGATTTTTGGAGCCGCAAAGTAGATATTCTGAGGGAAAATGATCTCAGAAACAATATTCTAATAGGAAACTTCAATAGAAGTACATAGAAAGCGTGTTAGACTTCACCACAAAAATATGGTCCTTTTGAAATGAATTTTATTAACAGCTCTAGCTCAAATAGTAGACAAGATAAGAAGGCCTACTTGGTCTAGAATTGTGAGAAGAAATTATCCCCAGAGGATTTCGATTCACAATTCCGATACATCATACGGAAGATATGAACAATAAAAATTAGAATGCTTGAATTTTGGTTTCTCTCCAAAAATTACCCTTTTTGAAAATCATAACTCGGTAGTTATTGAACTTAGAGATGAGTTAGCCAATCTCTTGGAAATTTTATTACTAGAAAAAGGTTGAATGCGTTTTCTGTCCGACGCTTAGTTTCGACGTAAATTGAAGATAACTAGAAACGGAACCAAAATTTCGAGGTTTCTTGGGCACCATATTACGCTGGCACTCAGAAATCGTCGCAAACTCATAATAGCCTTCTTTGGGATGCCCAAAGTGGTTTGAGATCATTTCCAGCCTTATGTTATTTTTTAGGACCTAGAAGTCTAATTTGCCTGGGCTATAAGTATATGAGCATGAAAGTTCTACTTAAAAAAGAGTGTTTGTCGGTTGGCGACAACGCTTTCTAATACACAAACGTTGAAAAGAGCTGACAACCGTCCTACTAGTCTCGGTAGTAGACGGCATTTTGGAACTCAACCGACCGTATGCAGGAGTTGGCATCACCCTAAACAAAATGTTTTCCGAATATTTCATAATCAAACACGAAACAGACCAGTGGTTGTTTTCAACAATAATATTGCTTCTGGCAATAATGTCTCTACCATTGTTTCCTATTGTATGTTGAAAAAATTTGTCAATGAGCCTTTGTATTAGAGCCTATTCATGGTTGTATTTTCCATACAATGGACTTCTGTGTTTGGTGTAGCTTTTGATTTATTATTTTTCAAATAATTTTTTGTTAAAGTAAAAAGTATTGTTTTTCAAATTGCTCTCTGTTTGTTTTACAGGTGAGGAGTTGATTACTTTCAAATGAAGACTGGGGTCTCATGATGACGAAAACAAAGGAGAACAGTGAGTTTGGTTTTCTGTTGTCATTGATTGGTTTGTGCTTCAGATCAAACATGCTCTTTTCAAAAAGTTTGAGCAGTCAAACCACCAGTATACCAGTGGTATATTACAGTAGCTGACATCGTCCTGAGTAGGGAACAAGAGTTCTCTAACTAGCAAACAAACAACAGTTATATTCTAGAAAGTCATCAATGTTTGAAAATTATCCTCATTGAACTAAAGGATCATTGAGTAAAAGCACATTGAACCAATCATCAATAATTTTCTTTAGGAATTATTGATATTCCATCAATTTACTACTCAATGCTGTTTTTAAGAAAAATGAGACAATTTCCATACTTAGATTTATTGATATGAATTCAATTCAGATAATCTTAATGTTCACCATTAGAAGAAGCACTGTGAACAATAACCAGATTATTCATGAACATGAAAGATCTTCTTAAAAAGTATGTCGGTAAACAATGCTGTTGTTATATCTTTTCTTGTGTCAAGAAAAGATTCTATTGGGGCCCGTATGACATCTTTTTCTTCTTCCTCTTACTTTTCTTATTTTTTTCTAATTTTCTTCTTCTTCTTCCTCTTCCTCCTTTTCCTCTCTTCTTTTCAAATTCTTCTTCTTCTTCTACTTCTTCTTCTTCCCCCTCCTCCTCCTCCTCCTCCTCCTCCTCTTCCTCCTCCTCCTCCTCCTCCTCCTCCTCCTACCACACCACCACCACCACCACCACCGCCCCCACCGTATGCACCTGTCCTGTCCCTCCTCATTTCCTTTCTACTTCTTTATCACGGCTGACCAGCTCCTGCGTTCCAACTAGTGATGCAGTTGGCATCGTTACCCTTCAGCCTGGCCTGGCTCTGTTTGTGTATCACTTGGACGGACGTGTAATTAGAAGCGTGGCTTGACAGCGACCGTTTCGTATCAAGGCGATGGCCATTTTGCGCCCCAATCACACCCCGCTGACTAATTCCAATCTATTCAACATTGACAATTAAGACACTATGTCCAATGTTCCTGTTGCTGCTTAACTACTAATTTCGTACAGTTGAATACTACCGTAGTTGTGTCATTGGTTGGAGTACTGTTGCTCCGTTGTTGATGAATCTTATCAGAGAAGGTGCTGTATTAGCACGGCAATAATTTACGACTCCTTGATTCATATTTCAAATGATTTAATCAAAATTAATTTATTTCCTAAAATTTCCAAATGTAATAGATCTGTGGTGCCTAACCTTTTTAAATCGACTTTCAAATTCCAAAGGGCACGCGGGCCAGTGGCGTATTACAGAGAATAATTGTGGAATAACCTACAGAAAAGCGGGGGTAGGGTGATAGATGATTGAAAATATCAAGATCAAAGGGACATTCTGCTAATGATCTCCTAAAATTTGAAACAATTTCCTCATTCCTAACTGCATAAATAGCGTTCAACAGTGATATATTTTAATTTTTTATAATATTTAATTTTATAAATGTTTAATTTCTTATGCTTTCCAAACTAAATTGCTTACCGAATTGTTATGTCAGTGATTCTTAATACAGTACCAAATGAGTTTTGTTCTCATAAAATTTTATCAACAACTTCTCTCGTCGTACTCTTTCAAGAGATTATGATACACTTGTCAAGACCAAGCCAAAATGGCTGCTTTTGAAAACGAAATGGCGGAACCTACGATGAAGCTCTGTGATTGGACGAGACATCTACTCCCACTTCCAGGAGGAGCTGGCCAATGGGAGTCAACCATCAAATGAAATGGCGGAACCTATGATAAAGCTCTGTGATTGGACGAGACTTCGTACTCCCATTTTCAACACTGGGAGGAGCTGGCCAATGGGAGTCAACCATTAAAGACAGTACCTTTTTACTACATGTTTGCTTTTTCCTCCGATAGATAGCGTTTGTGCTATTATTTAATGGATTGATTATTTTAAATTTTTTATATTGTTAATCACTATTTCTTTTTACAAATTTTAAAATTCAGAAAACAAATCATTGATTTACAGGAGTTTTTTGAATATCAGATTAACCGTTCAACAAATTCAAGAAATGAAGCAAATGCATTCTCGTTCATAAATTATATTTTACATTTTTCGTACCAAATCTTTGAGAAACTCCACTGAACGAAATATTAAGTATATATTTTCTAAAGTTTTTTTCTAATTCAGAAAATTTACAACGTTAATTCTCCGAGTAATCGAAGATTAGGATCTACTCTTGTGCAACCGACCCTTATTATTGTTTCATTTTGATCAATTTTATCAACAAATGTTTCTTGTCATACTTGTAAAACAAATAACATTAGACATTAAACATTGATTGATTGATTCCCTTATAAATCACCCAGCTCTATTGAATGATGTATTATTGTGTACAATACATCTACTATCTATTGTCTATAATCAATCATTGAAATTGGTCAAGCTTTGAAATGCAATCAATCATTCGTCAGTGTAAGTTGCCAGTAACAAGCATTAATAAATACAGTACAGTTGTTACTGTCCATGACTAGCAAACAAACCTAGTGGCAAGCATACTGCCAGCATACTCCGTATTCGGGGCTGTACACACGAGGTTAGAATGGCATGCAGCGAGATTTATGTAGCCGGCCAGACACGCACGCCACGAGTTCCGAACCGTTTTGTTTCGCCGGAAGGGCAATGAATATAGTTATAGGATTGTATTCTGGAAAGTTATTGAAATACATTCTATATAGGTATAGGAATGAATTCTATAGATATAGATTGATATTGGAAGTGAGATAGCAGCGGTCCATGTATAGCGGCAGGTCGGTCGCCGCTTGTTTCGTGACCCGCATTGCGATACGAAAATTAAAAACAAAGACTCGCCGTTTAGCACGAAATGCCAGACGCAGACACCGTCTGATAGATTGTAATAGCCGGCCGCCATTTAATTTGCGAATTTGCGAGCTAAATACTGTGTCATCGCCGTTTCTCCATAGTAATTTTTATATCCAAGGTGTATAGGGACGATTTTCTGACAAACATTTGACGCGGATCAGTTCATGATTCCTGTCTAATTTATGTTGTTTGGCTTGAACGCTGGTTTCTATAAAAATTCAATCTTCGCACCATTCTTTTATGATAACCCTATATTATAGGTCTATATTTATGTAGTATGGTTCCATGTGTCTCTCACTTTCCCCGTCATTTGCATTAAACTCACGATTATAATAAACGACGACTGATGTACGTGTAGAATTCTGGTAAGATCCAGATTCGCCACACCTGTTAGTACTGCTCGATAATGCTTGCATGCTCCGATATATATATATATCTTATGAGAACACATATCGGTATGAAGTCTTAATAATTTTCAACTAATGTCAATAACTGGATCGTCATATTATTATGATTCGTCAAAACGTTAAAATAAAATATATAGGCTATACAATTATACAATACATAAAATTCGAGGTCAATAAATAATATTTTTTAGATTTATACATTCAGTTCTTCCAACCACTGCAGTGCATCAGGTGTACAAGTGCAACATGCTCCGATCATAGTTGGCTATCTATAGTCATAGGCTATCTTTGCATAATATCATGCACATGCAACTCATTTGTATCAACTTATGACCTAGAGGTTTAATGGTCAGAGCTTTCACGGATCGCGCCCGAGTTTAATCATGAATATGGAATAATTAGGAACTAGTGACTCTCTAGTATTGAATCTGTAGATTCGATCTAGTATCAGAATCTATAATCCCTAGTATTCAGGTGTCTTAATATGTAGATTAATATTTTATTTTTATTGAAGTGTGTTTGGAAATCGAATAATTTGTGACTATCTCTAGACTAGGCTATCTGTAATAGCCTGTTCAGGTGTCTCTGAATTTTATTTAATATATATTTCAAGTGCAAGTGTGCTTTTGATAAGTTAATGTTTGATCTATTTCCGTTCAAATCGTAGAAAAAAGGTACTACTCGTCGACAGAAAATAATCGAAATTTTGGACTTTATTTCACAACTGATGGTCGACAATACCGTATTATCACATGGAGTGATAATATTAATAGTTTGTAGTTTCTGACAGGTCGAGCTTCGTTTGGCCTGTTGGTGATGGAGGGCTAAGGCTAGCACTCCTGGGAGGAGCCAAGTTGAGGGAGATTATCTAACTATCCTATTAGAAGTTTCCATCTGTTAGTAGATACAGTTGTACCATTATAGTACAGTATATGGTAGCTGATCTGAAAGTTTGAGTTAGGTAAAGGTCTGAGGAGTATGGTGAGAAGTTAATGAAATGTATGATGCATAGAAATGTTTTTTAATCAATTTTAAAGTGCTCATTCTAAAGGCATTCTTTATTAGTACTGTATATAACGACCATGTTAATTTTGAAGTTGGATTTACATAGGATAATGAATTTTTAAGTTGGTACTGTAATCACATTGCAAACAAGAAAGTTCATGGTTGGCTAATGTTGGATTCACATTTTGGTTAGAAAAAGCAGTAGGAAAACAATGCTCAACAACAAGCAATCTGCCCTAAAGATACAGCTCGACTGCTCCACTCCGGTGTGGCAAGTTTCAGCTAAACTTTGCCATTGTTGGTGCTGCTGCTGCTGCGTTGTTGGAGAGTTGTGAAGCGAGAGGTGAGCTTGTAGGGCAGGCAGGTGCTTGCAAACTTTTAAGCATGATTAATGTCACTACTGAACGTATATTGGGAATTTCAACTCACTAGCTGGGGATGCAGCTTATTACGAAAGCTCAAGCTCAAGCTGATGGTGATGGATAAGGTTAGCCAAGTATTTTAAAATGCTAATCCAGACTTTTTCCTGGTAATTTCAAAATTGATCAAGTTTTAGAAAAATGCGATGCTCTAGAAAAAAGTGATCAGAGCCACTCTGTCGCAAGAATGTTCGGACTCTTTTAATTTGACAGTTGATTAGTCTGCGTTTAAATTATGCGTTGCTTGAGAGAAAGAATGAGCTGTTCTATTCTGCTGAATACTCACCAATACAGAAATGCTTGTGAAGTCATTATTCATAATTAATAATAGGAGCTAAGCTATTTCATTTATAAATTGAAGTAAAAACCTAGTTAAAATCCAGATACAAATTCCTGATTAAAAACAATTCGTTTTCTAGCTACACTATTATGAACGCTAAATTGACTGTAATCAATGTGAAATTTATATTACAACTATTGACAGCGTATTTCTTATTCTTAATTACAGTACAATATGTATATCATCTTTTACGTTACTACAAAATTTTGTCAGTTGCACAAAAATCCAATTAAATTTAACCGCCGTTGAATGACGTATTGGCATTGTCAATATTTTCCGATTCATTCATTGATTCTTGTTGCATTACTTCCATCAGATGACATCATTTTACGGCGACTTTATTCAATTGCATTTTCGTGCAACTGGCCGAAAGTGGTTCCTCAACTCAAGCTTTGCGAAAAACTTTCAAGCTTTTAAAATTTTCTTTGCAATCGACTGCTCGCCTTACAAGACCGTAGGCTTTCGCGCCTTTATTGCAACGCTTTACGAAGGCTTTCCAATAAGTAGTGAAATCTAATAAAATAAAAAGTTCCTTTGATGATGATGCTTCATCTCGGGCGAAAATTCCAAAGAACAATCGTTGTGCGGATGAGGATTTCTGTTGGACACGATTGTCTGTCATCCATTTCGCGTTTCCGCTCAACCAGCTCCTGGACCGGACTCTAATCCGGAAATCGAGCATTGTTTTAATACTGGCCGTGGCTTGGCGGACCGCGCTGTTGTCGCCCTCTTCATAACGGCTGGGTGGGCATCTGCTCTGGGACAAGTGCCAATTCGGCGACAAACATCGACTACAAGGGAAACTGACAGTGTAGCTGGCGAGAGAAATGTGTGATTTCAGTTTTGATAAAGGCAGCGAACTTTGTGAGCTGTCCCTTGTCCCACTCCCCACATCTCCATCATTTTCTCTGTGCACACTTCCGATGTTAACAGGCCTCCTCTTTTTATTTCTTCTCCTTTCTTATAAACATTTTTTGAAAATGTTTCCAACCTTCTTTTCCTCTCTTCTTTGTTTTTCAGATCTACTCTTCCATTTTCTGTGATGATTTCGTATCTGATTATTTTTCTTTGATCTTGGAAAGAAAATTATCTTAGATTGTTTAAATTGATTGATTGAATTTATTTTCAAAAATGTATCTTAGATCAATTTTCTTTCTTGTAAACCTTGTCTGTCAATGTCCATTACCCGTTCCCCCACTACAATTTTTCTTCTTTCTTGCATCTCCCTATTTCATATATTCTCTTCTATCCCCTATATATTTTCCTTACCTATGTCTGCCGATTTCTCTTCTTCTTCAAACGTATCTTTCGGTTTCTTGTCTCTTTTGGGAAGCTTGACTATTTTATGTATCCATCCCACTTCTATGAACCTATATGGATACTTCTCTCTCCATATCCATTTCCTTTACTATACACCTATTTTTTCTCTGGTGCATAATTTTTGCAATTCTTCATTTTTGTCTTTTATCAGCTTATGTAGCTCTTGTCCTCTGTGCATCTCTTCATTTTGTAGACTTTTCCACTTCTCTCCTCTTATTACTTTTCTCCATCAATTGTCTCACTCAGTGACATTCGCTGTAATTTGTTTTTCTTTTTTTTAAGCTCCCCTGGCTCTTTCCCTAGAGTTTTGTTAAATCAATCGAGTACTGTTAGATTTCACCAACCAGGATCCACTATTCTAAATCAGCTGATCGTACCTTCTTAGCATTCTATTGATCCTGGATCAAAATTGATCTCGCTCGGTGCAACCCACCATAATTACTTTTATTTCTATCATGATCATTCTATGAGCTTAGTAGATTAATTTTTATCTACATAAATAAAGTAAATAATCTTATCTCTTATTTTATTTTGCCACCCACCAACTTTCGCTGATAGCTGGGCAGCTTTGAGCTGCAGTCGGAACGTAAACAAAGCAGTCGGCAGTTGAGGTGGGGACGCTGAAAAGAGGAGGATGGGGTGGTAGCCGAGCACAATAATAATATATAGAAACAAGCGCCCGGCTGCTGACTTCTGTGCTTCTTTCTCTTGCTTTTGCTATTTCCGTCTTGATACACTGTGAACCCTCACCGCGCACAACTCGAAATAGAACAGGTCTCTACGCAGCCTCTCTGTCTCACCCCTTTCGTCCTTTGGTTTTGTCCTGGCTTTTAGGGGGGGAGCAGTAAGGGAGCTGCGGCTCAAGTACAGCCGTTTCACACTTCTTTCAGTTCACTTTTGCTTTCCCACTTCTATCAGTACAATATTTTTGTAGGTGTTTGTTTTCCTTTCTTTCGACCGCTTGTACCAATAAACCTCACCCTCAAAGCACACATTCAAGTGGTGTGTGACTGTGGTTACACGTTGCCAGTCACTGGCGCCCCGTCGACTAGTTTTCATGGTTATTTCTATGTCATGTAAGGAAATTCAATTTTTTGGCGGGAAAATGAGACAGAGACGGTGAAGAAGATGAAGATGATGAAGAATCGCTTACTTGATCCGATTTTTCATCCTGGCAATCAACTATCTCTATCGAATCATTTCTTGTATAAAAATCTTTCTAATGATGTTTTGGGTTAGCTTCAGAATTCATATTTTTAACCACTTTTAAATGAGTTTTGTGGATAGAGTAATATATTCGAAGCTTGTCGATTAATTCTTTTTGTTTATTAAATTAATTTCCAGTTTATTCATACTATTATTTTGGCCTAAAGTCATCTACCAATTGAAAATGAGAGAATGACAATTTTTGTATAAACTGGGTAGGAAGTTGACTCTTTATGAAAGTTATCTGCTGATAATTCATTAGTATCGTGATAATAACAGCGAAATTGAATAAACTTTTCTGTTAACATAGAAAGTTTCTATTTGATATAATAAATATTGCTAACACCATCCCAATCATTTCTTTACATCTAACGATTCTAAAAATAACACATTTAAAACTAGAAACACTAATATTCAAACGATATCTTTGAAAAAAATAGATTCCACAGGTAACGCAATGGCTTCAGCCAATAAGATCGCGTTGTGGGCGTGGCATTGGGCGTTGAAAATTGCTCGCATATGATTGGTCGGCATTCCAGAGTATTTGCCAGGTGACGTTGAAGTTGGAATCAAGATGGAGGGGCGTTACGTGAAACGTTTGTTGCCATTACGAGTCCATTTTGTTAGTGTTACCAATTACTGGTACGGTTAAGTATCCATTCACGTAAATAAATGAAAGAGATAGAGATGAGCAGTTTGATAAAATATGGAATCAAATTAAAATACTTGAATGGAAAGAATTATTTGATGTTGCAAGTATTTAACTGCGATCAAATACTTAACGAAACGAAAGAATTATAAAAACCAAGAAAATTGATTCAACGTTATTGTTATTAAAATGACTTCCATCATTAATCAGTGATCGTAGATATAGTTACTAGATGAATTATATTATCTCCATAACCATCCCACTTATAAGTAGGATGAAGCTTTTGTAAGTAGTGTGAATATTACATTTTTTCTGGCAATCTTCCGCAGACCTCCTGGAATAGACTAGGCAGACTTTGAGAAACTACTCTCTGACTTCACTTTAACATTTTCATAATATTAGTTTCAATTGGCAGATGGCTTGGGCAAGCAAGTAGATTATATTGTAAACTCAAACTGAGAAGAATGATAACCATTAAGGATTACGTTGAAATATCACCCTATCCACCAAAATTCATTTCAAATGTAGGTCAAAAAGATGAATACTGAATCCAACCGAAAAAATTTCACAGAGGATTAGAATGATTTTATAGAAGAAATGACTCGAGAGAAATTGGCAATTGCCAGGATGAATCGGCTGAAGTGTGTGATTTTTCTTCTCCTTCAACACAACTCCGTCCGCCTTTGCGCTAATTCGAGGGACGATTCTTTCTAGCACCTCTCGTCTCCTTGGAGTCTTGTGCTTTTTTTATTGCCAGTCGTGGGATTGTGCGCTGACAGCGCGAATAAATCACGCAGCAATTCATTCTCAGCCTCACCATGTACAGTGATATCGTTAGCTTTAGTCTCACAGTCAACGTTATTCAGGGCGAGTCGGAATCCTCTTTTCAACGCAATTCCCATTTAGCGTAATCTCAGCCGGCTAACGGTCCTACCTTTCTGCAAATCTACCTTATTGTGTACATGTTTAGTTTCATCATGCAGAGTAGATGTTGACCCAAAACTGGAATTAATATACGATATGACCAATATGATGCTCCATAAGAAATTTGTGCATATTTGCACTCTGTTGATTGATTCTCTGTTTAAAGCTCATAAGTTCAATATGATATTTGTCCAGCTTTTATTGGTTCTCATCCAACTCAGTAAGATGTCTGTTTCATAAGAAATTAGCCAATAGGGAAAAGGCAGACTCACATTAGACTTCCAAGTTGATTTATTTTATCTATTCAATCAAAATATTGTTATGGTGGTACAATAAGCACATCAAAAATCGTCATACTAGAAAACCTAGAGAATAGAAAACCTATTGAATGCTCCCTATTTTATATAGTTTGGTTCGATATCAGAGTGCAGGAATGTATTTTTCAGTACTGTTGTTTGAGAAGGTTGTTCTGCGATCTTTAGCTGAGTGCGGAAATAGGTACTTCGTCGGGTAACTTAGTGAAAATGAATTTTGGACACAAAAAGAGTTTGTTGTTACACCCCGTGGCGAAGCGTGGTATGCTTATTTGGTCATCGCCGGGTATATTTCCTATAGAAACCAAATATGCATACCACGCTTCGCCACTGGTTACACCCATATGCGGACAAGCTCTTTGAGCTTTGCATATGAGTATTATCTTCTGGTCTGTTTATATGAATTTATGTATTTTTTTACTGAAAATAAAATCTTTATTCATTTATTATTTGTATTTATTCTGCTAGTACACAAAATCATCAATGTCATATTGAATTAAAATTGGGACAAGCCACAGTTCACGGCAGCATGCATAGCTTTCTTGGGTGACCCATGGCGCGTCCGTGATTAGCTCGTAATGGGCTTATCGTGTCGGATTGTGCGGTTAACTGCTCGGTTTATGACGTAGTTACAGTTCCGTCATTGCCGGTTGCCTTTTATCATTGACATACGGTGTCCGCTAATCATCTGTTCGACTGAGGTTTTCGTGGTTGCCATAACTGTCGACCGAATCCTGTCACTGCAGCTAACAACGGCTTTTTTTTCTCAGTGCTGGCAGCCATCGATTAGTGTTTCCCTTCACTATTGGCCCAATTCGATCCATTCTTGAAAACTAATATTAATTAAAAGTACATGTAGCCTAGGTACTAGTAGTTCTCAACAGTAGACCTCAAGCTGCTATCTAGTTTAGATGATTCTAGTCAAAAAGGGATGGCTTCGTATTCAATGTTTTCTTCTACTCAATCATGAAAAGATAGATTTAGAAATGTTATTTAGGTATACTTAGGTATTTTTACAGGGGTAGAAAAAATAAAAAAATCTACATCCCCACTAGTTTTAGTACAATGGTAAGTAGTACCTTTAATTATCCAGGAACTTAATTTTCCACCACAAGGGTAGAAAAAATAAAAAAATCTACATCCCTACTAGTTTTAGTACAATGGTAAGTAGTACCTTTAATTATCCAGGAACTTAATTTTCCACCAACATATAGTCGTAATTAAGGAACCTTGTTATTAGAATCCTCTGGCATTCGCTCCAGGATTATTTTCCTTTCCTGATTTTTATACTGCCCTTTGTCTCGGGTCTGTCTCATTTGATTGAATTTTCTCAGACTTGGGTGCAAACCGGAACTAGAGCTAGTGTTAGGTTGCTGTTCTAGTTTCAATTGAACATCTCTAACTGAGCAATTCACCTGGAAGTCAAAATCTTTCTTTTTTAATTTATTGCAAAGAAGCAAATGAGCTTCCATAGCAATAGACAATAATCTGCTTTATTTACAATTGTAGATTACACCCATAGCTCAGTAATTGCCATGAAAAGTAGGGTGAAGAGCTATATCTCGTAAACTGTTGGGCCTACAATAACGGCCACAAAAATTTGGTCTCAAATTGTAGGTAATTTAATGTACTTTAAAACTTGACTATTTGACTATTTGATAAATATTGATGAATACTATGCCTCTGTAGCTTTCTACTGTAATTTTCTGCTACATATTTGCTTTTGAAACTTATTTGTTGACACGCTCAGTCCAAAGTTTACAAAACGTGTGACGATAACGCTGCGCTACAAATTGAAGGTGTGTCGTTATTTATTTGCCAAAAAGTTGATCATGTTGGATAGTCAGCCGTACATGTGTTAGCATGTTGACGCGTGCGAAACAGAAAGAGACGGTGCTATAATGTGGGTGTTGGTGATGGAGAGAGATGGAAGGACCGTGCTGAACCGATCGAAGACCGGCCATATATTATTCATCGGCCTCAAATGGGCACGTGCTAGATGGAATAGGCGGGGGGGGGATTCCCCTTCCACTCTGATGTGGGGCTTCACCAAACGGCATACACCATAAAGTCAGAAAGCACTCATGGTGGGCGTGTAACAGCAACAGCAGGAAGACGAAGACGACGAAGAAGAAGAAGAGGAGGAGGAGGAGTAGGAAGCAGAAGAAGACGAAGAAGAAGAAGGATTGGAAGAAGAACAAGAAGAGGAGGAAGAAGGAGAAAAAGAAGATGAGTAGGAAGCAGAAGAAGAAGAATTGGAAGAAGGAGTAGAGGAAGAAGAAGAAGAAGAAGGAAGAAGAAGAAGAGGAGTAGGAAGCAGAAGAAGAAGAAGAATTGGAAGAAGAAGAATAAGAGGAAGAAGAAGAGAAGAAGAAGGACGAGAAGAAGATGAGAAGGAAGCAGAAGAAGAAGTAGAAGAAGAAGAAGAGAAGAAGAGGAGGAAGAAAGAAGAAGATGGCTGGCTATTCGCTATTGCTATGGAATTGCTATCACAATCGCCATGGGGATGCGGTCACATTTCGTGAATGCACAGTTAGCTGTAAATCACTGCCAAACAAAACAAGCCTCTATTATTAATTGTCCCGCGCTGGTATTTTTCCTGTTGATTGCCGTTAGCCTCTGAAGGAACGATCTGCACACCCAACTCCTATCCACCCTCGGGCTACCAGACCGACGGTGTCTCGGATAGGTTAGGTTTCCTCCTACAGTGTTCTCGATTACGAATACGCAATGCGTCATACCATACACAATGGTTTCTGTTGCTAATTACCTGTCTCAACGTTGTAATCGAGATTCTAATCTAATTGTTCAGAAATCAAAAGCTGCTGTCAACATTCGCATTCAACAATCCTGGCTGGGTAATGGATTTGAATCAGACTGTGTTTCAGTCAATGAATACGTATCACCACAGAGAACATATTAGAACAACTAGAGAGTATCGCTTCTCTATGGTATCACCCAGTTATCGTTTACATACGACATTATACCTTTCGTATTTCAAGAGGAATCATAATATACCATTTCAATAATTATTTGTTCATTGGGGTTTAACATTTTTTCAAACTATTATTTGTGTTGCTTTATCTTGTTATATTATGCGTTTTATGTTTCAATAGGAACACTATTACTTGTCAATAATTTATTGATTCTCAGGTAGGCCTATTATTGTTTCTTTATTTCTGTTTGTCAGGCAATTTTGTTAGCTCTCATTGAATTATTGAGATTGACTTCCATTCTCTATTGGCGTATTCTCTGTTTCCAATTTGAAGCAACATAACAGACTGATGAACGGTTTTTTTTTGTAAATATAATGATGTTACAAATTTATACATTTTTGACGCAACTTCAAAAAAGCTTGACATAATCGTGATTTCAGTCCACGATTTGACTCACTAGTCACCTTGAATGAATTTTTAGGCAATGAATTTAAAGGCTACACGTGGTGAAGTGGTAGAATATCGTCATGAAAATATTTGCAAAGAAAATTCCAAATAAAACTAGAATTATGTTTCTGCCTTTTTGGATTGTGCTGCAATAGATATTTATTCCATCATGATATTTGGAAAAAATGCGTGCTCTTTTCGGCTTTGATGGATGTCTCGAAAGAACTGGCTCTTATATTGTATTCCAGACAGGCGATGTGCACTTGCCAGGCAATTTACGCTAAACTCTATTCAACCCTCCGATCAACACCTACGTGCAACGAATAACCAATCGAGGAATCGAGCCAATGCTCTTCTTATTCCGATAACTTCAACAGCGGCTTCTACCTCCAAGTCCTTATCGCCTCAACAAATAATAAGAACTTCACTTGAATAGTATTTATACAAAGGAAAATTGCACCAGTAACTTTAATACTATACGAATAATACCATATAAACAAATAGTATTTACTTTCTCCAAAATTTTTGGCCTACCAAATAGTAGTACTCTCCTTCCTGAAGATATCCGTGAAGAAAATAGGAATTAAACGACAATAATCAATACATTGTAATAAGTAATGACTAAGTAATTAAGGTTGGAGTGTTCATCCAAATAACAAGGAATATTTGACTTGAGGAATAAAGCAGTCGAACTACAATGAAGTTTGTTTGTATCATTGTATCTTAAATAATGTAATTCATAAGATGAATTCCATTCAATAATAGTAGGCTACTTTAATTTCTCATCACTCCATTAATGTTTTTCATAATAATCCTTAAAAATCAAAAACAAAATATGAATGAGCTTTCTGTACCAATTTATGTGTTGGTTGGATGCTGATGTGTTTGCGTTTGTTTTTCAGCGGTGCCGTTCCCGCCCAGTGCGAAGCTGACCACAGAGCAGGTGTTCGACAGCAGGGGGCGGCCGAAACCCGATGTGCTGAAACAGCATTTTATTCTGGAGGGCCGGATAGACGAGGCGGCCGCACTGCGCATCATCAACGATGGCGCCCAGTTGCTCAAGTCCGAAAAGACTATGATCGACATCGAGGCCCCTGTCACAGGTAGGCCCCTAATAGCATTCTATTCTTCCAAGTATAGCAGGATCCTTTTAACTTGTCAGAAAACATATGTTTTATCGGCCACCAGTACAATACTTAACCTACAAATGCTGAATCTCGCAGATTATTGAAAAGCTCTTTTAAAAAGTTATTCTTTGGAAGGTCTTCTTTTAAGTCTTTTGATTATTGTGTCAAAATCACTGTTTAATTATTACCGAAACAGCTGATTTCTGACAAGTAAAAAGGGCTATACAAATATACAATTGGAAACGGCAATACATCAACAATACAGGTAGATCTATGTTACGTATAGGTAGACCTATGTTACGTACAGATAGACAGACCTATTTTACGTTTGGGCCCTAATGATTGGAAACGCTTGAATGAAGAAAACAACTTTCATTGAAGAAAACTTATTCATATTACAGCATATATATATTTTTGGCTAATCATCCTGGAAAGAAAGTTCCACTTTAATTATCCACTCACCAACTATACAATAGTTGAAATCATTTATCACAACACATCCTTTAAGTTCTACTTAATAAATTATGTTGGAATATTATTATAGGAAAATATGAAGACATTTAAAATGTGAGAATTTACTGACATATTCAACTGATATACGCTATATGTAAGATATTCAACCGACTTAAATTTCACATTGTATACTTTGATAAATATTGTTAAAGTGTATTTTTAAATATAATCAGAAGTATCTGCAAATCGTTTTTCTACTCATATTAAAAATTCAGGCAATTAGCAGACATTAATAAAAACAGTGATAACAAATTATAAGTTTGAAAGAAGACAGAGGAAATACTTGAGGAGTAAACGTATCAATGAGAATCAATGAGAGTATCAGACCGATCCAATTATGCACTGAACATTGAGTAAATCACTGTCAAGTGACAATAAATAAATTCACTTTTAATTTTTACATTACGATGAGGTCTTATTTACGAATGTGTTTGGACATTTGTTTACGTTTGGGCCCTAGCGATTGAAAACGCATAAATGAAGAAAGCTTATCCATGTTATATATTTTTGGAAAATCATTGTTGAAAGAAAGTTGTGCTTCACTTATTCACTTCCCATCCCAGAGCTACCTCAAGAATCGGGCTTGATTGTTAAAAAAAAACTTTCAAAATAAAAATTATTACAGTATCAAAATATTTGGGATGTAAAGATTAATAAAATCAAGAACAAAACATTGCAAATTACGCAGATCTACAAATTTCTATGGTTTGCTTCGTTTAAAGGTAAATTATTGTTGTCAAAATACAAGAAATATTGTCACAGCTCCCATTCTTGGACAAAATTTAAGTCTTTCAATAAATATAAGCCTGCTTCTCCCTCCCTTTTTATAACGTTATTTCGCTCACTAGTCTATTTATAATATAATTTTGCGAGATTCTTTCGTCTCCAACATAAGTAAAGATAGAATTCAACTTAACAGTGTTGAAAAAGTTTCTTCTGAATTCTGGCAATGGTGCAAGTTTTTTCGACCTCATTCTTCGATTATTGTGCTCCATGAATTTCTCTTTCAATTATTTTCTGTCGTGATATTTCTTATCAGTATTTGTTCCTTTCCAGCTTTCCTATTTGATTGAAGTGTACATTCCTTCTGTCATCATTCACCTTCTTACCTATTTTTAAAGTCGTTATCATAGGCATAAAATTTAATCTGAAAAAATTTAAAATTTACTAGATTCAATCACCTCTACAATGGTCACCTCACCAATCAATTGATGTAAATGTGTTTCAAAGCGCTCATCACCAATCTCAAATCTCATTGGCTTAGCTAATAACGGCGGTACTTTTAAGGGGATTGCGACTGACCCTTGTAGGCTATTTCACTCCTAATATGTATTGCTAATAAGAGACCATTAATTGATTTGTCTCTTTTTAATAGAGAAACCTAGAAGACAAAATGTAGGCGATATTCAATTAATGTGATATATGATGGTATGACACATATTATGATTCCTTAGAAGTGGGAGATATAAAATTCCTTAGAAGTGATTACAGATATAGATGTGGGAAGTTGGCAAAATACATTAATTTTCCCCTGCATTTCAAGCTGTTGATTAGTTTGAATTTCCTGCGACAGAGACGAACCCAGAGGGAAGAACTACATAATAATAAAGGGATAAATTCCCTAAAATCTTGAACTATAATGGAATAGTATCTACACATGAAACATATAGGCATAATATACCTGACCACGGTGAAAAAATCTTCCCTCACCCCAAACAATATTTCTAGGCCCGCCCTGTTTGCTTATAATCCACGTAAATTGAATTCCTTGTTGATTTAGTCTTCATTCAAATTGATTTGTTTATTAAAAATGTAAATTTTATTCATAGGTTGGTAGCCTAAATATTTTATTATTATTCCTAATAATCTTATACTTATTCCTTTTCAATCTGCAGACATTGCTAAATTTCCCGTTGATAAATCAAGTATAATTACATTCCTTGTGATGAAGTCTTTTTAAATTAATTTTTTTATTTAACATAAAGATCAGGAAGAAAAAATGAAAACGATTAACATGAAGTTTTGAGGTTGTTCATCAGAAAAATTATCTCTTTAAATATGTATCAATTTTAATCATGGATGTTGATGTAAAATTGATGATAATATTTCTACTCAAATAGATAATTTTGTTTAAAGTTTTAATGGATTGCTCACATTCATACTAATTGCATTTTTAATAACAGCACTAATTTAAGAGGATCTGATTTTTTAGCCCTTCACTCCGGCCCAATGAAAGTCAATTGAACCCATCTTATAATTCAAATTAACTGTCATTTAATAAGCACAAACTCATAACTTAGAGTGTATTATCTGTGATTAATGTCCGTTGGTTGGCTGCCAAAATCAGATTCAAAAAGATGGATGCAGTCTGGCGAATGATGCTTCAAACATGTGAAAATTCTAAGTTGCACCTTCTTATTGAAATCATATAATTTGACTCATCATAATAATAACAAGTCATGTACTGTAATTATATTATTGACATTGATACAAGATCTTGTTAACTACTAATAACTAACTGAATTATCACCTCGATTCTATATTTGCTCCTCATTTGTGAAAAAAATATTCAGTAATATCTGATGATTTTGGGCCGCCAATTTTTATCGTATATTTTTTAGTATCGCTACAAGCTTCAAAAATGCTTCAGGTAATCATTTCTCTCTCGGTTTACGATCATTCGTTTTTGTCAGCATTGACGTTTTTCCGTTGGAAAACAAATACGGAAAATACTTTCCTTATTCAAACAAAATCCGTCAGTAGTTGGGAGCTCCATAACGGAAATCCATTTCGAAAGTATGATTGCCAGTGATGGAGTGACGTGTTTCTCGGTTTCAGTTTTTCGAGGAAACGAATGGACTGGAAAATTTCAATTTTGTAGCTGCAGGCTGAGAAAAATGATTTCTATTTTATTGCTCGAAAAGTTTGGCTCTGAGAGAAATTGAAAAAATGAACAAATAACATTCTCGTTCGATTATTTTATGTTCAGCAGCCAGTCTGTGAAATGAGAAGCTCTGCTTTATTTAAGCTTCAATATTGAATACTTGACAATACTTCATCTTTACAATATCCAATACCCAAGTTAGGTAGTGAAGAAATTTGCATCGTACAGTGAATAATGTCAACGTCAATTATTTTCATTATTTAACCGACATTTATGATCATCATATATGGAAGGAAACATCTAATTTATGAATGAAAAGGACTTGAATGTTGTCGAACCACTATTTAAAATTATTGTCGCAACATTATTTGAAAATATTGATTTGACAACATTTTAATCCTTTTAAATTATTATCATGGAGGAATACCACATCAAATTATACAGTATCTTCATTCATCATAGTACAGTACAACATGAACAATAACAATGTTGATACATTTTGTTAAGTTCTGGGGAAAAAACAAAAAGTTATCAGTTCAAAAACAACAGAATTTGCTCAACAATATAGAATTCGAATATAACGTTATGTTTGAAATCGCGTGATAAGTATTCTGCGTCGGCTGTGTGGCATTGTATGTGTGAATTGAGTGGGCTACATATATGATGCGACAATGTAAGCTAAGTTGCAGAATTGTAGCTGGGACAGTATTGACGTGTGCGCGTGTGTTTCTTGCCCAGCTGTTTTCGTCAAGTTGCCGGTGAAACTTAGCGCTTCGTGCTATGGCTGGTGAAGTATGCGGGGCGCTTTCCATTGCGCTTCAAAGCTCGCGTCTCACCTCTGCCTACACTTTTCCTTTTGTTTCGGTTCTCTCTCCTCGGTGGCTGCAATGTGTGAGAGCACACTCAGCCAAATCACTCGTTCTCGGCTCCACTTTTACGAGTGTCTACTTTTCAACGTGGCCCACATTTTCAGCCATGAAATAATCATAATACACGACGAACGAATTGCAATGCTCGTTACTACACCACTCAGACACTGCCGCTCTCTAAACACTGATTAAACCGCATTCGCTCTACTAAGGCCTCTTTCACACCAATGCGGTCCGGGCCCGGATCGGACGGGATGACTGATGGATCTCATTGGGTGTATTGACACCAAAGTGTCTGAATGCACCCCTATGATTTATCAATCAAACATTTTCATCTCATCAGACCTCACAGGTGTGAAAGAGGCCTTAAATTCTAAATATGATTCTGATCTTACTAGGATCAAAATTACTAGAAGTACGATCATGGTATCAATCCTACAACATAGTGTAAGTCCGCGGTTACATTCGATGCGAGTTAGGAGTTAGGACTTGAGAATAGAATCTGCAAAACCAATTATCCTGGTTACACTGTGTGCGTGTACTTGGGTGCATCAAGCTAATTTTAATTATATTTATAATTTTATATTATAACCTAACCTAACCTACAAAACTAATTAGGTTGGTTACACTGCATGCGTTTCTCGGATGAACCAAGTTCACGCATGTGATGTAACCAGCCAAATAGGTTTTGTAGATACTTTTATTTTTCACCTGTATTAGTAGGCACGAGTGAAATTATATTGCTTGTAACAATTTAATTTATCACAGTTACACAGTTACCTCTGTGCAATTTAGATGGATTAATCCATATTATTAGTTTGTAACATGTTTCAAATCGATGATAGCAATCTAGGAGAGTTGTTGAGTCATTTTGAAGACAATTATGAGTTTTTTGTGGGTAATACCACTAAAATATCTTGGAGTAGGCATGACATTTATTTTTTCAACTCAAGGGTCATGATTGGATATTGCGTATTATTCAACTATTAACAATGCAGGTTTCCTGAGGCACAACAGGATAATCCATTGTTTAAAATTGAGAGGTTCTCTGAAAAAAATCGTCCAATATTTTGTAATAATCCATTGTCTGAACTCTCAGTAAAAGCATTCTATTCAACAGAATCCTTAGAAATGTATGCTAGGTATTCTTCCTGTGCTCTTGTCATATTGAGCCTATGTAGGCAGAAACTCATCAACTCGTATATAGGCAGAAACTCAAGAGCCGCCCTTTTTCAAGCTTAATATTAAGAACATAACTTCATGGAATTTGAATAATTAGAGAAATGGATTTTATCTTTGAGTTTTAATCCGGAGCATTCTGGTAGTGTAGCGCTTGAAGTTACTACCATTCATATCTTCTTCAGGCGATTCAGCTGGTGACGAATACATCTCTTGAGTATACTTGCCACACTACTTTATCAAGTTGATGATATGCCTGCGTCTCTCTCCCTTCCTCATGCACGAAGGCATTTTCAACATCGTAAGCAATTTTCGTGACCTGTTTTCCGTTTATAAGGAAAATTTGCACTGTACAGAATTGTAAATTTTAATTAAGATTCTAGCTGCAGCAAATCTTCCTACGCTGTTGTCTGCTTCCCTCCTTGAGCAGTAGCAGTAAATCTTGATTACGCGGATTAAATAATAGCTGCTAGCTGCTGAACACTGAATGTTCCTTTGTCGGCGTGTTGAAACTTTGCTGACAATTTCTTACCTTTAAATATATGCTCTGCCTACTGTATTCCGATTGTATGAATTTATTAGTGTTCGGTCGTCCCGAGACTAGAATTCTAAACATCACTGTAGAATTCAGTGAGTTTCAAAATTCGCTTCACTTGATTGGTTCAATTCCACTCATTTCAAATTTAAATTCAGAGAATGTATGAAATTCTATAATTCCCAAATCAGGGGCCTGTTTCATAATAAAAATGATGATAATAATATTTTAGATGTCCTGCAAAACAAAACTAGAAAGGCGAACGCTCACTAGACATTAGTAACACTGTAACTATTCAATAAACTAACAATTATAGTGTGCATCTGCCTTTTCCTATTTTACAGGACTTTCACCACTGAAAAAAATCATTTTATATGTTTCCGTACAATGATGATTTAATAATAATTACAATAATGAATAACAATGTAACATATGACATAAATTCATCCAACATAAATCACAAAATATTGGCACATCCAGCGAAGTAAGATACTGATAATATGGTGTCAGTGAATTAATTAAAAATTGTAAATCCCTTTTAAATATTGTACTTCCTGTAAAATTCGTTTTAAATTTTTGTATGTGTATGCCATATACCATCTAAGATTCATTAGGGCATCAATGAGCGATTGTTTCGATGTGTGATTAATAAAATGTTCATTAGAAAAGTAAAGCTGCATCAAATAATGTGTTGTCTAGTAAGGTGGTTGAGGGGTGATGTGGAGGGGGGCTACAGGCTTATTGGCAATTTGTTTAGGCTTTCCATCAATATTGGGTGGGGGAGGGGGGGGGGCGAGCAGCCGACAGCTGTTTAGGGCTCCCTTCCTTGAGTAAGCACGTCCATCGGCGCTTCTCTAACGAAATTCGGGCGCCTCGCGTTAAATCCATTTCGTTCTTCATCAACCATCTACAGCAGCATCGTTCCCAAATGAATTGTTGTCCATGCACACAACATACCTGATTCTGATTTATTGTGTTGGCGCACGCTCCCGCATCTCTTTCCGCTTGTGAAAACAGCTGCTAAGTTTGTTACCGACTAATCTTTTTCGCCCTGTAATAAAGTTTGGAAACAAGAACAGCAGCTATTCATCAATCTGTACTCCACTGATCAAACTTTCATGGTGTAATAGATCGAAAGTTTTTTTTGTAATCTACTCTTTGAAGTTCATGATGATCAAGGCTACAAAATGCTGTTCAAGGCCAATAAATAAATCACTACAGTTTTCAGAAATACTCACTACTCACTAAATCATCGGCTTCACTTAATTTGGATTTCCAATTTTGTTGCATTGGGATTTGGTTCGCACCTATTCATCGCTGTTGGTCACAATACGTACTAGTGGCGAAGCGTGGTAGACGATGACCAAATAAGTATACCACGCTTCGCCACGGAGACGTACGTTGCTTAAGTTTTGAGCGATGGTATTTTGAATATTCATTTAGATTTGTATGGAATAATTCAGTCTTAGGGGCATATTAACGAGCAGAATCCACGCTAGTTCTTCAAGTTCGGAAGGACTAGTTCAGGATGTCTTATTGTGTTAATCCCTTCAATATGAATACTGACTGATCTTTGTTCATCTTAATATAGCAGGTTTAAACGAAAATCTCAGAATGACTGTAATTTGAAATAAAGTGTCTTGAAATAATATCTGTTGGGATGCTTTACTTGGTCATGGCGTTTTCCAACACAAAATAAAGTAGAATACTTTTAACTTTGTAGTCTTGTGGTTTTCTATTGAGTGTATATTCCATTTTTGACACATTAATATTGATAACATTTTTAACAATCTGCACATACACTTACCGGTATTTCACATCCATACTTTCTTTGAACCCTGACATCCATGTACTTCAACTACAAACAATGGTTTTCTTCACGGTAGTGGTATGCTATTTGAATTAACAAATTGTTGAATGTATCTAGAAGCATTAGTTAGTTTGGGCGGTGTAAAGAAATCAATGCCGGTTTGTCATTAATAAGGCCAAGGTCTTCTGCTAGACAAAAACAGTGTTGGGTGGTGATGGCAGAGCTGGTATGGTGGGAGGATAGAGGAGGGGGGGTGCAAGTTGGCGGCTGTGTCTACTTTTCTAAGTAGAATTGATTTGGAGCAGAGGTCACCTGTGCGAGTGAACCTGTGCGACAGAGAGAGAGAGTGAGAGAATGAGAGAGCGGGTGCTGTTGTTGAAAGGGCTGTAGGAAGTGCACACTGCCAGGGTGAAGAAGATTAAACCCCTTCATCGGACTTCCGTGTTGCGTGGAATCGGCGAGACTTGTCAACAGAGTTGCTCTTTCTGTCTCTGTCGATTCAGACAGACCAACGGCGGGCGCGGTTCTCTTCAGTTTGCTCATAAATATTGCATAGAAGAATTCTCTTCGCCGTCTGCTCGAATTTTTAGGCCAGATGCCGATGAATTTTTTATTTCTCGCTTTGTTTTTTCTCTGCCGAGAAGCTTTTTTCCAAAGTAGTGAGAAATTCTGTATTTATCAGAACCCTCCGGGCCCAAACATCACGCTAGATTGTTGGAGCATTTTATCTGAAATTGGCCGGTTCATGAAATATCTCCCGAGCTGCAATGAATATTCATTTATTCTCGAATTTGAAAAAATAACCGTGACTTTTCATCATTTTAAGCTTCACTGGGGATTCCGATTTTTAATACAAAACTAAATAATTATGCAAAATAGAAAACGAAACTTAGGCTAGGCGTACACCGGTTAGTCAAGACAAGACAAGACGAGTTTAGTCACAGTAATTCACATAGTTGCTTATGAAGCAGCACACACTGATGCAATGACTAATCCGTGTGTGTTGCTTCATAAGCAACTATGTGAAGTATTGTGACTAATCTCGTCTTGTCTTGTCTTGTCTTGTCAAACCGGTGTACGCCTAGCCTTATATAGTACTGTATGACATATAGACGTTCATCAGTGTTGTAAAGTATTTCATTCACACGTCTTTCCATAGTCCTATAGCAGAAATAATCTTTTGTCCGTTTAGAAACTGGTATAAATTGTGAATTTAGAATACTCAAATTGTTGAATTTTCCACAAGATTTTAACTCTGATTTGCAATAAGCACAAGCACCGTAGACTTACAGTAGAAATAATTTTTTATCCAATGAAAAATACAAATACTTTTTAAATGATCTTTAACAGTTAGTTAATCCTCTTTGGTTTCAAGCACTCCAGATAATCTAAATGTTCTTAAAATCTATATAATGTGAATTCTTTATGTTCAATAATAAATTATTTGAAAACTGTGTAACAAAACCCGTTGAAAACTTCAAGTTTGCTCATTAATTTATCCGATTGTAAATCACAATTTTAATTCACAATCACAGGCAAGGCAAAATGTTCGACTAATGGATGTAATGCAGCCTTTTTCTAACAACAACAATATTCATTAATATAGCAACACATTTACATGAATTATGGATCAGTTTTCCGTTTTGTGAAAAACAACAGAATAAATTCTCATACACATTCATATGTGTATTTTCCCTCAGATTATAATTTTTCTCTTTGTTTTTATTCAGTATCTCTCAAATTAATGACGTCTGATTCTATACTCCGTTGCATGTTTTCTCAACTGGATAATTATTTTGCATTCATGTTATGTGGTGATGAAAAACGTTTTACTCCGTCTATACCATACTGGCATTGCTGGATTGTTAGTGAAAAGCTGTACTTTCCCGTATACATTGTCTCTATAAAATCACACACAATTGAGCAGGACTATATTACTACAATAATTCCTGTGGAAGAAGACGTCTCCATTGAATTATTTCTCAAAATTGTGTATTTGTTCAAGATATTCATGTTAGGCTATTCACTTTGTTAGAAATGTATCAGTTCAATCTAATTTCAATTATTCGTTATCATTGAGTTGTTTCCGTTGATCTTAAAAATCGATTATCAGGGTTCACAGGATGACTTGAATAGCTTTCTATTCAACTGAATTTTGAAATATTTATTTTATTTGTATCTTAGTATGTGCCTAACAAGTACTTGAATTTTGATAACGTAGTTTTGTAGAAGATAAATTGTAAACATTAATACAATTATTTAGAAGAACGTAGTATATCCTATGTGTCAACGGCATTATCAATGATAATTCTATGATAATTTTACTATTTTGTAGTTGAAAACAGCAGCAAATCAACGGTGTTTCATCGATGAAATTTTAGGGAAAAAACTATTTAAAACATGTCAAGTACCCAAAAGTTACAAAACTCAGTTGTTACATAATACCTGAAATTATAATGCTATCTGAATTAAGTCAAGTGGAATCAAAATTACTTCCTACGCAATAAGATAAGTTCTATAAAAAGCATTAGAAATCAATTCATCAAAAGTTTTTCTGCAGTTTCCAGTTTATCTAATGATTTTTATTGAATGGTACTCATGTCGAATCAGTCCAACACATCAAGTATTCTTTAAATCATGAGTGATAAGATGTGAAATTTGAGATAGATAACTCAAATGAGACGTTTGTTAAATGAGAACTGTGATTTTGGTTGGGAGCTGGTTTGATTGATTTTCAAAAAGATATACATTATTAAGATACTGTATATACATTATTTATTATGAAATACATTATTATGGAATACATTATTACTAAATAAATACATTATTTACGAAGAGAAAAGAGAAAAAATCAAAGGGAAAATAATTTTTAAAAAAGGCTCAGTGGCTGTAATTGAAATACTAGATCATATATATTTATATACTGCAAAAGTAAAAAAATGTTACAGTTTCAAAGTATTTTTTTAAATTGGACTTTCGAAACGAAGGTGTTTAGTCCCTGTTCCTCACTATGTAGATTCCATTGAGTTGGTAGAACGATAATTCCAACTCACGGAGCTTTCTTAACAACTAAACCGACAATAAGCCTCTGCTGAGTAGATCCCCGGTAAACATTGTGGCATTCAAAGAGATGCGAGCAAATTTGCTTTCGCATTCACATTCAACAGGTGGCGAATTTCAATATAAGAGACAAAATAGAGCGCGTCTTGAATGTGGCGCTTGGAATTCCACAAAAGCTTATACAGTGAATGGCTTCTACCATGACGATGAACTTGAAATTCAGATCGTTTTTGAATAGTGAAAATACCACCATCACGATAACTACTACTACACAAAGATTTGTCGATATAATTTTAATTGGACTTACAGAGATCAATTAACCAAATGAGTCAGGAATGAAAACTCCATTAATACTGTATTTTTAATAGACTAACCAACTATACTCCGTACTGCGGACATAGTTCCGCCAAAAGCCTAGAGATGGCACTGAGTTTCTTTTATATTTTATACCCTTTGAACGTATTTTTTCCAAATTACAAATGAAATCTATATATACATCAAGGACCACTAGCCTTTCTTTTGACGCAAACCACATCTGAATTGGTCTAATATAACGGTCACTGTGGCTGTCAATAGTTTTGAAAAACTTTTTCATATATAAGGACGAGATATGCCGTATTTTATAAAATTTACAATATTTGAGAACCTACAATGCAAAACAGCTAATTCAACATAATGAAATTGGCAAACATTGACAAGTTAATCTAATAAGAGTGGCCTCCCTAATTTGATAAAATATATTCAATCGTGGCGGTTTTAGTTTTCTCATAGATTGACAGCTATATTGTGAGAGAATCACAAATTTTTCACTTGTTAGATTACAAATATGCATAATGTTATATGGATTGTTGTATCATATTGTATGAAATCTCATCCTTTTTCTAATTGAATGTGATAAGCGAAAGCATGCATTGTATGCAGCTTCTGCACTCAACCTCCATTAAAACCCACAACTTCCATTGAAAATAAGATTGGGTAATCTACAGATGATACTGTTCATGTTGAACACGTGCTCTTTCTACTGCGCCTTTCAGCCTGACAAATCAAGAGTGTTACAGCTTTTGAAAAGTTGTTATTGGAGAAGAAATGACCAACAAACTCGAATGGCGGCGATTATTCAGGCTGAATGTCTTTAGCGTTGACTGTGAACCGAGCACATTGATTACAGAAGGCAGGCTTTGAAAGCCGACTGTGATGGATATTGAAGTTGTCATTCTCTGAATGAGATTCACCTCCCACGAGGATGGGGCTGCTGCTGCTGCTGCTGATGCTATGCATTTCACAGCAGACTAGCGAATCGCTCCGCGGATCCACGCTCTGCCTCAATTAATCCATAGCCTACATTTTATTCAACCTCTTCCTTTACTTGCTACAATTCAAATCTCTCTGAAATGTATGCTTTTAATGCGCCTCACCCCTCCCATGTCTGGATTACACTTTCAATTATTGAAATTCTTCGGCTATCGTTTTATGAAATTGCTGTCTGTCTATCTCTACATATTATTCAAAACCTCTTACTGTATTTTGTAGGATGTAAAGGAATATGAAATTCTGTGGAGTCAAATAGAATTTGAATCTTCATGCTTTTGCGTTTATTAAAAAGGTTAAATATTTTTTTAAGCATTTCGAATCTTCTCGTGCTAGTTTAGCAATTGATTCATCCTATGAATCCATCTTCTCAAACTTTACCTCACTTAACTATGTTTACCGTATCCCCTTACTGTTATGTCTATCTTGCAAGATGTTGGTACAACCACGTTGCTTGTGATAAGAACAAGAAATGTTCTGTATTTACAGACAGTTATATCGTGGAATAAAAAAAATCAAATTCACTTATTGCTAATATTTCAGTATTACAACAGATTGTAATAGATTATTATCGCATTATCATTGGCAGTTGGTCAAACTGCTTGTTCGCCAACAAAGAACTAATAACCTTTTTATTTTCGAATATTTTCGAAGCTCAAAGAAATCAATCAATATATAATAATACTCGTAGATAAGAAATATTCAAGATTTGATTGATCATCTCTAAAATATTATCATTAATTACGATTATTAAAGAAACAATGAATTGATCAATGAAATTAAAATATATCAAATTCGAAACGAGATATTTATTCACAAAATAGAGCTTGATGCACGCTGAAATAGAAATGAAGATCTACTACATTAAATGGAAACCTGAGAAGAGCTTTTAAAGTAATGAAAATCTCACCACTTGCAGGAGAATTTACGCCCAACTATTCCCTTACACCTTTACCGCTCTACACCCTTTTTATTATTACTGCCGTTTGAAATGTCAACCTTCTCTCCGGACTGGCAATGAGAAAAGACGGTCTGTGAAGTAATATGTTTTGCAGGCAGGTGACGTATGCAGCCCAAAAAGCACGCAAACACCGTTTTACGAGCATCACTGTGACTAATGCAGCAGTGGTGTACACTTGTTATGCATTACATGAAGGATAGTAAAATTGGATGTATAATGGAACAATACAATTAAATTGATTCTCGTGAATGTTATCATAAAACTTGAGAACCGTTTACGTCATTCAACTGGGATCGCTTCATTACTATTTAAGCCTGTTTGCTGTGCTTCTTATTGCTCATTTGATTGTCACGTTTACATGTCAGTTTAATAGAAGAATGAAAATAAAGAATCAAGTATACAGTGGAGCCCTCAAAAAATTATGGTATGTTGAAAATGTATTGCATTGAGATGATTTTGTTCGACAATGCCTCTGTAACTTCAATTGAAAACTATTGAGATGCAATTGAAATATGAGGGATTTTGTTGAAACATCCCTCCACTTTTTCTCATGGAATAGAACGTTTGAAGACCGAAAGGTGCAGTATTTGAAAATAGAACACAATTTTTTGATGAAAACTAGAAATATTCCGACAACTCCAATATGGATATGAATATATCACAATGAAATATACACTCAAATTCAAATAAACTGATTCTAGAACTTGGAAAAATCGAAACTTTTCGATTGTACTGAAGAAACTGTTGAGCATCGGTATCTAACTGTGTTTAACATTAAAAGCATCTCTAAAAATAGTTCAAGGAAGCTTATTCAAAATTGATAAATCTTTAAAAGAATTGTGCATTTTCAGAATGGAAGAGTAGCATTTTCTTAGTATGGCGGCTGAATAGGAAGTTTCCCCCACTACACTCGTTTGATTCAGGACCCATTCAGCCGTCATCCCCTGAAAATTCTACTTAGTTACTTTTGATCGTCCTTGTGAACCAGGCTAGACTCAAAGATGTGTTTGGCAACTAATGCATCTCTCAGTAACGTTCCAGGCCGAGAAAATTTTACCAGCAGAAATCTAAAAAAATACGTTTATAAATTGAATTTTCTAATGATTGCTTCCCTGCTTCCATTCAACAGAAGTGTATCAAGTTAATGATTTGTTGAGACGATTGTGAAGCCTGAGGGTTGTATTAGTGTTGACGGCAGGTAGTTGCGAGACATCTTGGGGGGCCGTGGGCCACTTTTCGAGCAGCATTCGCTGAAAGCCTGATCTAGAAGGCGTCGCGTCGGCGTAATTGCTGAATGTGAGCGTCGCTCCTCTCAACTCACCTCTCGCGTTCATTATACTACGCGTTTCTACTCTTTCTCTCCGTCACTCTCTCTCATCACCTCCATTTTCACTTTCATTCTCTCTCTCGCACACTTCTTGACGGTGGAAAATCAAATTAATTGATTTGTTGCTTTTTCGTTCTGGCATGAGCTTTCCCAGCTCTCATAGAAATGTCACGGTTTGAGAACTTGGTGTCTGGGGAAAACATGAATTTCAGAGAATTCTTTATAGTATCGGACCTTACTCATTTAACGCAATAGAAATAAATTGGAGTGGTATTGATCGATATTATTGTAATAGAATAATTTGTAATTGTATTAGAATTTTATTGTAATGAGAATAGGATATTAATTTCACAAACATTTTGAAACCTATGTGGGGTGGAATTTGATCGTTGTGGAATTACTAGTTCGTCACTTGATAACTTGAAAAAATTCTGACCCAAGAGATTAATCGAAGTGACTTGAAGTAATCATTAACTACAAAATATCCTTCTCTCTTTTCATTACTAGATTTAACTGAATTACTAATTTATTCATGTAGATTACATTATGAAATATTGCTGCTTAAATTCTAGATTATAGTAGTAAACAAATGTGGCAGGTGAACAACATATATGTCAATGTTATACAAAGCAGAAACTGAATAGTTATCCAACAATTTGAAGATAAGATTCAATATATTAACACATTGTGATTTATCTACATGAAAAACGTGGAATTTGAACAGTCCTTCTTCAGCCGTCATTAAATTATATAAAATTTAAATATTTAAATTGAAATTAAATATTTTTTATATTTTTAAAAATATTCTACTCCAGTTACTTTTATTTGGACTTATCGACCAGGCTAGACTCGAAGATGTGTTTAGCCTTTATCTATTTCATCACTGGAGAAGGATCCTTGTTAAGTGGTGGAAACTCAGCTTAGGAAACCAACAAAACTTCATTGTAAGAGTTTTGTGCAAATTCTTTTAATCCATCAACAACTCATTAATTTATTAGGCAGATGATTCAAAGCTGTGCCACTAACAAAGGGAGGAGCGGAATTAGGGAAAAGGCGGCTCACACCATGCGAGGGGAAGTGTGCGAAATGATGTTTGCTGTTGATGTTTTATTAATTAGCCGTGATTCGAGTGCTCGTTGCCAGCAATCATAATCCTCTTAGATTCGCACGCTCCAAGCTCCAAGTGAAATTGTATTTTTCAGGGTTCGTCATTTTGAAAAGTTCATCGGATCAGTTTTTGTGCAGTGCTGCTGACAGAGAGGCTTAACGGCGCGAGCGAGTTGGTTAACTAACGACCTTTTTATCGGCCATTTGCTTGCTGCTCTCAGCGTCGAGTGCGAACAGTTAATTATCATCAGTTTCCGCTCTTCTAAAACTTTGCGACATTAAAAATCTTGTGCGCTGAATGTCACTTGGTAGCCTGTATTATGGAAAATTCTAGTCTTGCCGGAGTATGAAGTTTATTCCTTCCTCAATTCTCTTCCCTTCTCCCGTTAGAGGTCCTAATGACCGTAATATTCAGCTTGCTCAGCGTTCTGGACTAACTACCACTTTCATCACTCCATAGACCCTCCAGTATATTTTATCTCCATCAGTATTAATGATTCAATCTAGAAAATATGAAGAATGTTGTCAAAATTGTGTCGATGGATACTGAACTGGAAAATCAAATAGAATAATGAATTTTCGTTTAGAACGGGCTTGCATTTGTGTTATGTGGCTTTGACTTGAGCCATGTTGATCGTTGATGTTAATTCGTTCAAGAATCATTGACAACATCACAATCATCACGATTTGTAAATTCAAATTCTGAATAACTTGGTTAATCCAAGATATCAAATAGAGATAATCAAATAAGATACGGTATTCGGTACGGTACGGTTGTTTTTGGTTAGTCACTACAGTATTTCATTATTTTGAAGACTTCAGATTTGCCAAATGCCACAATTAAGTTATTCAATAATATATATTGTAATTATTATACTGATAGTATCGCCATGCTCAAGTGAATGAGTGGAAGTGAAATTGAATTTCTATATTACTTATCTGCTGGCATGTTTCATGTGCCTTAACGATTTGGGAATGGTTAATAATGTTTGCTTGTTTGTTGTGTTTCAGTTTGTGGCGATATCCACGGACAGTTTTACGACCTGATGAAACTGTTTGAGGTGGGAGGCCCTCCTGCTAGTACCAAGTACCTCTTTCTAGGCGATTATGTAGATAGAGGATATTTTAGTATAGAGGTAAGTCGCTAAAGCCTATCATTCCTGTCCACTTCCACTCTATTCATTAGTATTGAAATATTATTAGCAAGATCGAATCCATGTTCATAAAATGATCGCTACCATTCTCATTGATCAGTCCCTATGTCCGTACTTGATCGATTTCTGTGTGCGGCACAGTAAGCGGCCAATGCTTAAGCATATACAGCATGCTTTGTCGCAAACAAAATCTACTGAGTGTGGACATAGGGATTGATCTTGAAATGAAATAGCTGTATGTGATTCAATAAGTTTATTGAACGACTGAAGCACTCAGAAACAGATCTAGAACACCTGCTCATTCCTCAAGCACTGACAAGTTATTTCAATCGTATAATAGCCACATCTACTGTTTTATATAATAAAGAAGTAGTAGAAAGTAATATGAGATTTAAAAAGGAACAAAAATTGGACAGAGCAACCTATTTCTAGATAGGGAATAGGGTAGAGTAGAGCAAGAACCCCTTTCCAACTACATGTACACAGCACATGTTAGAGAAGTAGACCCATGTATGTAATTGGTTGTTGTGTTAATCACATAGAATTGTGTCCTTTGTCAGCTTGGATGCAAAGTAGCCTAGAGTATTTGCATTGAAGCGTGAGTAGTGAAGCACAATGCAACAGGCTCGTTCAATTATTGTGAGCCAGTAGATTTGATTCAGTACAGGTGACATTTAGTATTCTCGAGCTAGTGAAGCGTCGCAAACCAGATTTCAATTATATTTTAGCGAATGTGTGTTGCCGAACACGTTTCCCAAACCAGCAACCTGACTGCTTTTGAGCTGAATTTATTGCGCTTGTCATACATACAGTAACAAAGGCAAAACGAATGGGGTCATTTTATCTGCGTCTACTTGCAGTACCTGGACTGATATGTGGATGTCGTTAATAATAATATTGTCACTATCGGTGCTGAGCTCTTCATCAAAGCATCGCGTTTAATTGCTTATGGATTATTGACAGGCTGAACATTATCGAAGCTCTGACCCTTTCCCGAGCCCCACCTAGCTGTAACATGACGTGGATTGTTTGTTTGCTGATGCACACGAATCGTCAATTTCGCTCACTTTACTCTCTTCTATGGTATTATTAGTTTCGAGTTGCTGTTTCCTGTCAGGTTTGCAATAAAATTATTTATTTAATTTATTGAAGTCCGTACACGAAAATTGAACCTGTTGAACGTCAACTGCCATGTGTTTCATGCAGTGATTGCATCTTCCAAAATAATTAATTTCAAAAAGTTCAAATTCCCATCTCCCGAAATTGAATTCATCCTATAATATGAGCTTTAATACAGTTTTCAGGAAAGATTAGAATCATCGAGTTGTCAATTCAGTTTTCCCATCATTGTATATGATGAATTTATATACAATATTCCAGTGACCTGGAACACTTCAGCCTTAATTTAATTATAATTGCAATTAATTATATGCCTCTCTCTCTCTCCCTTGTCTTTTTTTGTTTGTTTTGCTCGAATTGTCATATTCATCCAATTTCCCATCTCACTCTGCCATATCAGCTCGTCAACTAATCTTCAAATTATTTATCTTTTAGTAGTTTTTATCTTCAGTAGACTGCCTTTATTTTTTGCCTAGGAGGGCGAAGTTAGGGCGCAGTCGGCTCTCTATTACACTTGACCCTCAAAGTGTAAAGGGAAACTTGGTGCTTGATCGAAACCACGATCTCACTGTCTCTCCACTGGCATGTCATTGCAGCTGAAATGTTCGGCACCGGCTTGTCACGTTTATATGCGCATCGGCAATGGAGCCAGTAGTCGGACCTATTACATGGTCTGTTGCTCTACTCCAGTGGCCGACCAGTTCGTCTGCGGAGTCAGTCCGAGAAGCAGCGTGATTTCCCAGGGGCATTACAATCGGGTTCCTCGCAAGAAGCGAGCTGCAGAAATTATTCTGTCAAATGAATGACGGAGACCTACCTGCTGCTACAATATGTCTCCTGGGGCTCGTCACTTCACGCTCAATAACTTCTGAGCTTTTCCACTGCATCATCTATCATAGGTTTTATTTTTCCTAGACCCCTCTTCCAGCCTCTCTGTTCATTATATTGAGATGTTTCAGGTGCTATTCAATGTTGTTCCTTGTGTTGCAAGTGAAGCATTTCTATGGAATTTGCATTTCTATAGTAGCGACTATTTTAGTATTTACTATTATAGTATCAACTCTTGGTATCCATTGTCATGGATGATAATACATTTGTCACTGTATAAGTGGAAATAGTAACTTATACAGATAGTATACAAAATACTAGATAGCATGGTAACCTCTTATCAATAGCTCCAAGTAGTTTTACCAATCAACCAGTGCCCAATAATATTAAATATCCTAAAAAGTATTTTATTTGGAAATTTTTCTATTCCATCCTAGAAAGCTTCATACAATTTAGTAGTCACTCATTTAAAAATGTAGTAATAATTATATTAGTTGACTTGTATTGAGTTTTCATTATTTTTGAAACGAATATAGATACATTTAGCAATATTCAAGTGTAAAAGTGTGTATCATGGGGTACATGTCCAACTGCAATGCCAAGTCACATACCAAGTGAAATAAAAATTAGAATTGAAAAAGGCCAGGGCTGCATTTGTAAAAATGCAGACCTCTTCTGACATCCTCGTCAGCTTGCCTCTTGATCAGGGACCCGCCTCACCAAAGTGCTATGTATTCCACTGTTCTCACTTGTATAGGGTTGGAGAAGCATGGACTCTGAATAAGGAATGTGAGACCAGACTGCAAAGCTTTTGGAAATGTGGACACTAGCAAACGTATGCTCCGTATCATCATGGACAGATAGGTCACAAATGACAGACCAGTTCTTAGAAGAATGGATAACATCCCAAAAGTATTTTTATTGGTGGCTGGAATTTCTAAGACCAGAGAAAGCGGCATACTTGGGCGCATCATGAGGGGACTAAGTACAAATCCTACCAACTCATAATCCAAGGAAAAATCGTTGTGCAGGCGCTCGGTGGGACGTAGAATTAGAATGTCTGGTTGAGAAACCTGAGAGAAGCATTCAATTGCACAACATATGAACTTTTAATTGCGGCCATCAAACCAAAAGAAAAATTGCCATGATGATTGCATTGCCTCCAGGGATGGAGAAGGTACCTAAGAAGAAGAAGAAGTGTAAAAGAATTTCACAATTACAACAGTAGGCCTACTCACGGTTCACAACAGTACTCATGACTTCAGAAAACTATTTCATTAATGACTAAAAAATTCTACAAACAAGAAGAAAGCTTACCAATGGGTTCCCACATAGCCAGCTTCCTTCCTTGCCGAAATATTCCTACCGTCAGTACTGTTGTTAATGGGAAAGTTCATTACACTCAAATCTTGCTATATTCAAATCAACAGGAATAAGACTAGAAGAAATTGAAATAAAGACACCTTCCATAGTACAGAATCCCAATCGATGGTATTTCATAAAATTATTCTGAGCAACTGTAGTCGCCATTGGTTTTCTTATTTTCTTGATTTTTTTAAAGAAAAAAAATGGATCTACTAATTAGTGGATCCGTTGCGGCTATGCGATATCAGAAAGTTGAAAGCTGTATTATTAAACGACGTGCAGTTGAAGTTGGAGCATGTGGCCTAGTAACAGTGTAGTGAGTGAGTCAGTACAGTGTTGGTGCAAAGCGCGCGCCCACTCACTCGCCTTCTTTCGAATGAAGTCGGCCGCCTCTCTTTATTTATTACCCGCGGAATTGCTTTTCATTTCACCCTCCAGGTCTCCACTCGAACAGCGAGCGAGTAGCAGGGTAGCGAGCGATCGAGTCTCAAGCTGCTCTAGTGCAGTCATAAAACATATAGCTTCGAGCTTATGAATAGTTATTTAAGAACTGTATATGATTTAACTTCATAGCCTACAGTTGACGGTTGTAATTTTTCGCCGCTGAGGGCTCGTTTGCTTCTACCTTCTCTTTTTCACTCGTTCTCTCTCTCTCTCTCTCTCGTCCCCACCTCGAATTCAAATTAAACCGTGTGGTAACGGTTCGTCGCTTACAAATTAAACCAGCATTTTTTAATAAGATACCCGCTAACCAAGATTTGCTACAACTTGTGGCGCCACATTTCAATTTTCTCTTCAGACTCGATTTTCTACTTCAAAACTTGCAAATCTCCGCAACCCACATTTAATCTCAACAATCCTCCACCAGTGGAGGAATTCATTTCAGTCAGTTCGTTCTATTTTTACATTCTAAATTGCACAACTTCCTTTGTTATTTAACTGAAAAATAATGTTCGGGAACTTTTCTTTTGCTAAGTTGGTTAAAGTTTTGTGCTTCCTACTCCAACCCATCGCTAATGAATTACTGGAAGGAAGGAGTAATGAACAAAGAGCGTTAGTGAATGAGAAAAGCAAAAGAATGTTCTCTAAAGCAAAGAATCTCTGATAAGAATTATCAGAGTAAAATAGTTGAGACTGGAATATGGTTCGAAATTGAAATACTGAACATTTATGATTGAGGTGTATAATTCAGTTGGTTGATTCGCTATTCAAAGACTTGAATGTCTTTATATTGTCTGTTAATTGCTAATTGTTAATCGTTAATAATATTGTTATAGCCCACTAATTAATTGGTGGACTTGCAAGCTTTTTCATTCGAACTTCAAGATTAATGATATTATATTCACAAAAACAAAGATTTCAGAAATTAGAACAAGATTAAAGTACTTGATAGGCAGTTTACTCTTTTCATTCCAAACATTGTTTGTATGTGTACTGTATAAGAATAATAATTATTTGCCTATTCTATGTAACATAAATGATTGATTATGTGAATCAAATTATAATACTTTGATGCATTTTGTTGCAGTGTGTGCTATACCTATGGGCGCTCAAGCTGTGCCATCCGACGACGTTATTTTTATTACGTGGAAACCACGAATGTAGACATCTTACGGAATATTTCACATTTAAACAAGAGTGTAAGTTATTCTTAACATTCTAGTAATTATATTTTTCCAAACTTCTTTGCTTAAGTATTTGTTTTTGCCCTTGATTTTTATTTGTGTTATGGGAAAGTCTTCTGCTTATAAAGCACTGAACAGGATATAATATCAGCCTATGTTGGGAAGTATGCATTTCCCAAGTGTAGACAAATTCACTATTTTCCAAGTTAGTATAAAAGTAAATTTGTTTTGTAAACATACAAAAGTACTGGGAAAAATTCTTGAGTATACAAAGGTATTTTAAGCCTTATCTCCAAAATATCAATTTTCATGAATAATCGAAGATTAACTTCAAATCACTATTGTGCAACTTTTGTCTTATCAAAGTCAAATTTGCATTGAATTTTGGCTTCTCTCAATATTGACTCCATATTCAAGAAGTTTAAGTCTTTGTAACTTTTGAATATTATTGGTTCCTATGTCACCCCATTTCACATAGTTGGTTGTGGATAGAACGATGGAGTCGATCACTTTCTATAAGATAAGTTGTTTGCTTTGCGAATGAGTTTTGAAACTTTCGCCAACTTAACAAATCAATAATGTTGAACTTGGGAGCGTTATACGGTGAAGTGTGGCTAGACTGGTTTCAAGAAGGTTTTGTGTGGCTTTGATAATTTATTACAATAAAATAGGCTACTCATATCAATTCTAAAGTATCTACTTCTCATTATTTGTCTTTAATATTACCATTTCTGATAAATCATGTATTCAATCTATAGGGGTAGTCAGATAAATCTGGTTTTAAGCAGCATTGTTAGACAGCTATTGAGAAGATTCAATTGAATTTATTTCATCCACTGATTTTATTATTCATGAGCAGGCTATTAATATCTCTACCAATAATAGAAATCAAATCAAAATATTGTACCTCATTCTCCTAATAATTTGAAAATCGTAGGTTGTCAAATCTGGAGAGCGAAGTTATCCATTCCCGATATGGGAATGAAACGGAACGCTATCCCTTGAAGGCCCATCATAGCCCAGATATAACATGCGACTCAAATATAAAAAATATTAATTGATAATGAAATGACAATAAACAATATTAAAACAATTTTCAACTCATAATATAGACAAATAGTAGCAAATATATTGTGGCAAATACGATTGAAGTGAGGCATAGATTCATTCCAAAAAGAAGTTGAAGAGAAGAAGAATAATTGCAGTAATGTTGGTGCTAACAAGTTTCTGATTTAATTCTCCAGATCAACTTGAGTTACACAAATACAACAATCACTAATCCACTTTTTGCAGACACAGAATATCTCACATGTTCAAGTTGTGAATTAAATGCTGCAACAGATGTGTCTAAATACTCCTTTTCATCCCACCTTCTACGGCGCTTTCTCTAAATCTGATTCATCTTATTTGTTCAGCTCGCACTTTATATCAAACAACGCTGCAGCAAGCTGCTTAGGGATCTAATTCCCAAAGGACTCGCTTCTCTTGTTTTTCTCACCATTTCTTCTGCAAGACTTGTTTTTTGGCCTTGACAAAACTCATACATTCAAACTTGGAAAATCTTCCGTTGTTGAAAAAAGCCGTTCTTGTCGTTCTTGAAAAAGCCGTATTTTTCCAAGTAAATCGTCTTATGCAACACAAAAGCTTCGAACTTCTCATGATTTGATGCGATATTGAATCTTTTGTGGATATTTATTCAAAGTGGATATAGATTGCACTGACACTGAGACACGAGGATTTTTGCAAATTCTGATCGACGTTTGAAGATTGAGTGTAATATGTCCTGTTGTTGGCTTCAATGTATTGGAAGTAAAATGCAATATTCCAGATGCGGATAACAATCTCACTGTCTCACGCTCTCTCTTTTGTGATGGGGTATGCATATTTTATTATGTAGCAGGGCTTTTGCAGGATTCACCCACTATGCTACCTTTTCTGCACAGCTCCACTCTATACAGAGACCAGATCGTATCATCTGATGTAACAAAGGGCTGGCAGCCATCTCTCGGTCATTTCCGCTATTTTAAACTTGAACGCGTTCATATGTGGTGCATGAAAAACCTATGAGCCTTCTACTTGCTCTGTCTACCCATACCGCTAGCTTATTATCATTCACATCCCCGTAATCTCTATGAAGCGTCTTCCATATTATCAAGAACTAATCACGCATTTCTATTTTACAAGCTTGAATGAAAAAACGATGTACTGTATTATCTCTCATCCAAATAATGATTTTTCGATCTTTTACCTTTATTTTACCTCGAGTAAATCGAGTATAAAACATTCTATTCAATACTGGTAATAAAAGAAAGACTCTGTATACTCTGTAGAAGCTTACAAGCCGAGTGATTTGTTTGAAAACATTTTACCAATTGATGTATGGAAACCTTTCAATAAGTTCGAAGTGGTTCAATATTAAATTTTCTAATTTTCAGCATGTAAAATCAATTGAATTTTGTTTACTACATTTGATTTCAATTCCCAAATATCTGTTTAAGGTGTATCTGTTTTAGGTGAATAAGTAATGTTTCTCTGTACTTTAAAAATTATTATAACTGCGTACAAAGTGTTGAGTGTACTAAATAAATTCCTCAGTAGAACACGAATACCTCAGTAGCATTCTAGATGCTTGAGATGAGAAATGAAATAGTTTATTCTATTTTCTCTTACTGTTCACTATTCGATCAACTTCTGATGTCCACAATCATTGTTCTTCTCTTTCCTCAATAAATTCTGCTATTGCCTTGTTCTTATTGGAATCGCTGTTTTGTTCATGTCAGATAAATTAATGTATTTCCACATGATCTTAGAATATTAATCATGACCAGCCTCGAGTTTTCATTATAAATCAGTTGAAGAGCATCATTGCAATAAATAAATGAACAATTAATCGTGTTAGTTCTTGAATTTATTATCTAGCCCTGATTTAAACAATATTCACCTATATTATTTTTACGTTCATACATAGTAAAGGCAACATAACAAATATATGATGTCATCATTTTTTCTATTATTCTTTTTTAATTGTTAATTTTCCCTCGATTCTCTTCAAATAAGTTATAACTATTTTCATCTTACAATAATATTTAATTTTCTTGTAAGCTTTTAGGAACTCTCAACGAAGCAACTCTAAAATGGAGAAGCAATCTCTATACAGATTTACTCTATATAACTCTAACAAAAGCAATTTAGAACCCCTAAACTGTAATAGAAGGCTCAAATTGGACCCTTTAGTGCTAGCAAACACAGAAGAATACTGTGGATGTAGTAATGGATTTGAAGTAACATTCTGTTCCCAAGTTGGTTTAATTTTTAATTGGGAAATAACAATCTGGATCCCCTATTATGGAGTAAGATAATAGTGAGTTCACTAGAGTGATAGTGCTTGTAATGACCAAGTGCACTATCAGTGCACTATTAGCAGAATTATCTGTAGTAACGTAGTAAGTAGTTCTATTTGCTATTGCTTGGTTAATGCAGTTGTTCTTTTTTTATCTTTTTCAATTACAATTGAAAGAAATTTAGGAAAGCTGGAAACCCATTTAAAACTGGGACAATGTTAAATTGCTTCCAATTAAAAAAAAAAATTATGTTTTCTTCGGATAACCCAAGTCATTTCATTTCCTGAACACTGGGTTCGAGATATTCCCCTCCCCCTTTCCAATTAATTGAAACATTTTTAATCAAGAAACTTTACTCTGATTTTTTTCATATGCTATAGGCTGTTGATCTTTCATCATCGTCGTATGCTCCCTAGCCTACACCCTGATAATTGGAAATATTTTATTGATAACACTGAAAATCGGTACAATGATCTGTAAGTCAAGTCTAATATTCAGAAATTGATTAATTGTGATCAAGACCGAATATTGCATTCAAACAAATATATGAATCATGCATGACCGTTCAATTTCATGAAAGCAGTTGATAGTTTCGTGTTATGTGAATCCCTCGATTTCTTTTTAATTTGCTTGAAAACATTATGTTGATTCATAATATTCTCATTTGATTTTAATTTATGTGTTATTTACAATGAGGATCATCATCTTATTGAGTGAATTTTCTTATGTGGACATTACTGAATCAAATATAATATATATCAATATATCTTAGCGAATCAAATATAGAAAAAAAGTCTTAATCAGTATTTGCTACCATAACGATAACCTCTACAACCAATAATGAGAAATATGGGTTCGCTATGCTTCATGTTCTATGCATGCTTTTAACCTAAGCTAAGCTATTCTAACCTAACCTAAGCTTAGCTATTTAAGCTAAGCTATGGTCCTTCTCGTAAAGAGTGTAGAGAGGCTTGTAGTAGCTGCACCGATCTCCCCCTCAGTTTCTTTTTAACAACTTCTTTTAACAACGAATTCATGAAAATATTCCAACTTGCTTTTGTAAGCTCTTTCCAATTGAGTCTCTTCTTCATAAGTATCCTAGCTTGTTCTTTTAGTAGATGATGTTCTCGTATCGCGATGAAGATGTTATTCAGATTTGTCGTTTAAAGTTGAAAAGTTGGAGCTCCGCTTTATTGTGTTTTGGGACTAGGCATTTTAGCTTGCTTCCTATGGCTGTGTATAGGGTGGCAGAGTGAGGATGGGAACAATTTACCTGGCGGCATTCTACTCTCTTTTCTCTCTTGGCTCTTTGAATTTCAATTTATCCCACTAACCCTTACTCGCCCCCCCCCGCCCTTCACTCAACAAAACAACATCATAAGAACGTTGAGCCTTTCTGGAAGAAGTTTACTTTTGGCAAGCCGAAGTTTTTGCCTTTCATAACTTTCATTTGTTGCGATACGCCTTATAAATACTCGGCTCCTTTTCTTCATTAAATGGGGATATTGAATTACGCACACATTCTTGGTCGTACCAGGATAAATTTGCTCATTGTCTTATTATATTTCTCTCATGCGATGCCTTGCTTCGTCCAAATATCTCATTTCACTAACCTCTGATAGATTCTAGAAATTTCTTCCAATTGCGAATACATATTACCTGAATATTTTATTTTAGGTATGAGGTTCTTTACATATCCTTGAAATATTTCCAGGCTAAATTTTAGATTTACTTGATTCTCGTTTGAAAATTTGTACATCGTTTATTAATCTTGGTTGATTGAGCACTGCAGATGTCAATCTTGTATAATTTCAATTAGAATACTTTTGCTCCCTAACTGGTTCTTATAGTTCGATTAGTTCTAAAATCAGGTTCAAAGTAGAAAACGCGACATTGTAAATAATTCAACCATTACCATAGGTATTGATCAGAAAAATGTTGGAAAACATCTATTCTGAAGTCATAGATCTGAAAAACTTATGTATCGATAGTGAATTTGAGATACATATAAAGAATATATTCTACTGGTGTAGCCTAGTGATGTCTTCTTGAGTGCTAATAAATTAGAATCACAGAACTTCCAATGATAATTATGTGAGAATGATATGCTTGTCTAATAATGGCGTCCATTTTAAATATTTGCAATTGAATATTTTGAAAAATCTCTCCACACTACTGGTTTGAAATTTACATTTGTAAGTAATGTAAGTGATCAGTCTCTCCAATCAGATTCTCATTAAATTTAACCTTAAAAGCATTTTTCTTCAGATATTTTCTGCGTTTCACATCATTTGATCATTTTCAAAAAGTGAATCTTACATATAAGTTCTGTTGAAATAATTTTTTTTAATGCAACAGTAACATCACAAGCCAACCATTTGTCAGTCTAGTCTGTTTTTTCCAACTTTAATTACAAAACTTTTGTGACAGTTTTGCTGTTCATTTGCTGGCATTAAATACAGCATTTAGCAACGGGTTCTGATACTGAATTATTCTCACCTCATATCAGCAATATTGTTGACTAGAACTAGATATTAAGCTCCTGTTTGGCTGTTAGCCATTGTTTGATACTGTTGCCAACGCTCTAGGAACATTGTTGTTCTAAATCATCAGGTTTTTAAAGCAGATAAATCATTGTTCCAAATTCACGATTCTTGAAGAATTTTTGTTGATGTTAAACTATTAATATCACTCTCTCAGGAATGTTTTTTACTTCATTGTTGAATTATTCACATTTCACTATATTTAAGTAGTGTTACAATAATTCATTAAACCAATTAGATGGTTGAATATTATAATGTTCTATTGAATTAGAGGAATATTATACATTTTAAAATCATTAGTGTAATGGAATGTTGAACTTATTGTGGATTTAACTAGAAGTAAAAATGGAAATCAATGCAAATGTTTATTTAAATTTGAAATGCCAAAATAAAATATTCAATAATATTATGCTAATTACAAAAAATCCTCTTCAATTTTAATACAGTACAAAGATAGGCTACATTTGTAGTTTCAAAATCTGCTGAGGATAATCATCGAAATAGGTTGGATGCCCCTGATAAGGAATCTCTCTTATGGAGATACTGTACCTCCAATTATTAAGATCATTAATATGTGGTTATAATACTGATCTAATCATGAGTAGTCAAGAAAAATTAGCTAAGATTGTTTATTACTGTATCAATAAATAACAAAATACCCCATACTTGAACAATTTGTCATATTTACTGTGGGAAGTGATATCATTATCAACGTTCACAAAGACATCAATTTTTTTAGATTATTGAATACCTATCATTTGTATAGAATTTTCAGAGGTTGGTGGCAAAATTTGCAACATTTAGCCTAATTTTTGTGAATTCTGTTTTTGTAAACATTCATCTTGTTTGCTTTTCAATGAAATATTATTAGTAAACAGTATTGAAATGCAATAGAATAATGAAATGATTTTTTGTGATGTTGCAGGCAAAATAAAATATTCAGAACGAGTGTATGATGCCTGTATGGACGCTTTCGACTGCCTTCCACTTGCCGCTTTAATGAATCAGCAGTTCCTCTGCGTACACGGAGGTCTCTCGCCCGAAATACACAATTTGGATGATATAAGAAAAGTAAGTCCCATCACCTTTAGATTCATTCTCTTTTAAATTTTCACTTGCTTTGAAAATGTATTTGGGTACCCTGCATATGAGATTGAACACAGGGTCCTAAAAATAGCAACCAGTATTATGGTTCTAGTCATAGAAGTAATGAATTAATTGGTTCTCTACATATTATATCTAATTCTTTATCCAATTTCAAGTAACAATATCATCATTGTATGTGATAGTGTTGCAGTAAATTAAAGTATTAGAGTATTAATTACAGTATTAGTATTTCAGTATTACAATTATTATGCTAGGAGTATTAAAACTTCCAAAATATTGAGATTGGCAATTGATTTGTGCTGTACTTGACGCTCCTGGGAATTTATGGTAAATAAATTGAAATATTTTGGAGATAGCAACACACCTATGCTGTATTTCCTGTTTAGATAAGTTTTCAATAATTAGTCCATTTGTTCAATTTCATTTTTCAAATTGTTTGCCATTTATCCACTTTCTCGTTGTTCAGGTAGATAGTGATCAAATATCTTCATAGATGAGCTATAGTTATCCCTTCACATGTTACATGTCTCCAAACAAAATATTATTTATCCGTTCTGCAATTATTTGTTAATAATATCCACCACTCTTAGCGGTAATAGTGTTAGTGGGAATTTTCAATTCTTGATTATAGAATCTAATGCTACGCATTAGCTCAAACTTTTAAAAGTCTGTGTTGTGATTCAGTTGAAGTAGCAATCCCTCTTCACCGAATCACTGCCACTGCTTTGAACTGTGATTTCAAATATTCTATCATTCCATCATTCTAGTATCTGAGCTTAGAATTTCACTCATACTTCACTAGGATCAATCATGAATTTATCAAAGTCTATTGTAATACTTGATTTATATCAAAACCCATTCTGTTTTCAAAACTATTCAGCTTTTCATGTCAGGTGGACCTATTATATGCAGCGGTCTGGCCCGAATCCCGCGATCAACTCAATTTTGGCTCAAGTCCCAATTGTTTTTAGCTTCAAACGAAAATTACTCCTTTCTTATACCTCTACGCATTTGTTTGACTCCACCATTGGCTCAAGTGTCATTAGCAGGCTAGGTCTCATAATTCGGAGTTTTCTGTAATGTAATATCAAAGTGTGGCTTCGACTAGAAATAATTGTGTTTTCGAAACAACGAACGTCCTTTATAACACCATTAAACTCTGAACTAGAGTATTTTTGGATTGCAAGAAAATAAAATTTGTTATTTCTCATAACAACAACTGCTATTCATGTTTTGATTTCAAAGGAACTACTGTACAAGAGTTCTAGTTGTAAATAAGACTGCTTTTCATTTTTCTATTAGGATATTGACTACACAAAGACTTGAACCGTTTGAAAGAAATAAATTATCTTCAAAAAACACGTTCCAAAGTTTCTCATTTATGAAGAGCTTTGAAAAGTTTTTCATCTGGTTTTAGCACTGTTTACTTTCTACCAATGTATTTTTACCAGCGTTGAACCCAATTATTTTCTAATAACTTCTGTTCAGGTTCTTGTGATGTTGTGGAATTTCAATATAAAATCATCAAGTTAAGGTGTTGTATAATCAGGTTTGAAAATAGTAGCTTGTCAAGTGTACTTTTCTATACAAGTAATTTTCTGGACTCACAAACATCATCTATAATCTTTATAATTATAAGAATATAATTGTTCACGTTTTTGCATGCTACAAAATTCTTTCAAATTTCTTATAAGAAACTTCTAACAAGGTCTAATAAATGCAAAATGATAGAGAACATGATAATTATGAAATTTATCAGAAAGTTCGAAAAGAGATGAGTGAAAATTATGAATAATAATGAAACCTGATTTGGACTGAATTGTTCATCAAAATTCAAGAGAAAAACAGTATTGGGCTGAGCCTTTTGTTCCCTCCCATATCTTATTGTTATGATTTGTGTAGTATCAATGAAAATAAATAAATTGATAAATAAATATTGAACAAAACATTTACTGTCAGAAATATGATAAATTTGAAGAGAAACTCATCTCTAATTTTCTTATTTTGATTAAGAAAATACTACATGCCAAGTTACATGGGAAGTACCTCATGATTAATACTGAAAACCTAGTTCTGTTGAGTGATTTATCAGCAAGAATTCCTGGTCAATCAATATTGTAATGTTAGTGAATTGTTGAGTCCAGTGACATACACATCTGGGGAGTGCAGATGATAATCTGGAAAAACAGGATGGCAGTCTGCAACCCTGCATGACTGCAATTTATCAGCGAGCTTGTTAAGAGTGGGCACCGCCATCACTGATAGTAGAGCATCCCCCCCACCACTCCTTTCCCCCCTCCCCATTCCTTCTCCCATTGCGCTGCTAATTCATGCTTCCAGGATAATAAGTCAGCCTCCAGCTGCAGTGACAACTTTGTCTGTCACTTTCAATCTCTCATTCGAAATTTGGCGCTAACTGCGCCACTCCAGCTAGTCAGTCCTCTACGTTCCAGCCATTTTTGTCCTCTCAATATCTCCTTTTCTCGTTATTAGTCTGCTCGTTACGCGTTCCATGACAACTTTCCTACTGTATTATCGTCAGCAGTCTGTGTCATTGACGTGTCAGGTGTCAGTGATACTCAAAATTTGATGTAATGTGACAATTGTATATAAATGAATAAATTGCAGGCTATAATGTATTTGCGCAGAAACATTTACTGTGAAATTTAGCTGTTTCTTACTTGAAATTATCCACATTTTTCACAATACTTCAGTATTAGAGATCAAGTGATTCGTCACATGTCAGTAAGTGTTCTTCAATGAAAATTACAAAGAAAATTCCAAATTTTATGTGGCTGAAATTCTAATTACTGTAGCTGAAACATGAAGAATATCTAGAGAATAAAGATTAAAGACTAAATATTAATAAAGATTGAATTGATATAAACCAGCGGAAGGATAAAAATCTTGTTTGCTGATTAATTTAGTCGTCATTGACTAAGTCATTGAAATATTTCATTTAAGATTAAGTTTTTGTTCCCTTTTCTCCAAGAGGGTTACTTACCTTGGATCTATCTTCTCCATTAACATTTGTAAGAAAAAATATTGCAACACCAAATTTCAGGAAAAACAATTTCGAAAATGTACCTTGGTTTGTTAATTGAGCAACTATATAGTTGAGTAACTGTTGAGTTACACTGTACAGTATCTTATGTTCATTTATTTATTCATCCAATCATTGATACAGACACAAAAATCATACATAATATGAAATGAAAGAGAGGAAATAGGCTCAGCACTTACTTTTTCTCTCCCGAAAAATTTCAACCTTGTTTTTTTTATCGTGTGGATTTTATTGGTGGGGAGACCCTTACGGGTAGGTACCACCTCGCCTCATTGCACAATTTTTTGTGTCTTTCTTATGTCGGTCAACCTTATTGAACAGAAACAACAGAAATCTTCTTTTATGTTCTGTTTTCGAAGTTGATGTGCACCTCAATTCAACTCTATGTACAAAAGTAGTTGACTCTCGCACTTGCATTAAATATGACCCTACTCCAACTTCCGTTTGTACTTGAACACTGCTTTACTGAAAAGTTCCGGCCGTCACTAATACCACAGCCATCTCTAGGATCCTAGAGATGGCTGTGCTAATACACGCCTAACGGCCTGCGTGGCTTGAAAAACGAGAGAAAAGGGATGCTGAGCCAGATTTAGTTTGCCTGCTAATTCTGGGAGTCGTGCGGGTCTGCGGGAGTTGTCTTTAAAGAATACAAATGGACCGTGCTAATGTTTTTGTGTGTGCAGCTCTCTTGTCGGTCGATGTTAACACGTCCTCGGCATCGCAGCGCATCGCATCGCGTGGTGGCTGGCTGCCTGGCAGGCATTGTTTTCAGTAATCTTTGTTCTTTCCGGCGAAAATAGAGGCGGCTGCCTCAGAAAATTGCTTTTTGTTGAGTGTGTGTCCGACTCGCCACCTCAAAGCGAGCTCGAAGGTCAAAGGGCGTAATGGATATGACCTTTGGCCCTTATCACCAGCACCAGCTTTCTACTGATTATGTTGCCCCCCCTCCCCCTGTGTTGGTGATTTGCTGCTCATAAACAATCCTTTGTGTCGACGTGTTCTGCTTAATCTCCCCTAATACCTTTGATGCGTATTTCAACACCTATAATAATTACACGCCGGCTTACAGTATCCCTGTATTTCTAATAATAATCATAAATGATTGTCACTCAATACCCTGTTGAAACAGTTTTTTTCCCATTTGTTAGATTGAGTTTCAATGTCTATTACGATGATATGTGTTGAATTCTAAAATACGTGCATATTTAATGCTTAACAATGGGTGTGTACTCAACAACTATTTTCTTCATTCCTTAGCATGAAAACTCAATTGAATTTAACCGCCGTGAAATGATGTCATCCAATGGAACCAATGCAACGAGAACCAATGAACGAATTGGACGTCAATGGAATTACGTCATTTTACAGTGTTTAAATTCAATTGGATTTTTGTGCAACTGGCACAAATTTCAAGGATGATCCCCATAATAATTTCATCAAATTTGTTAACATTACCCTATGTTTATAAATACAATCCACTTCTCAATCAATTGGATTTTTTGCATTTGGCCGTTAGACGATTTTTTCTATAATCAAATATGTATTTGATGGGTTATAATGAAGGAATAGATAATTCAGTTTTATCTGTTTATTCTTTTTCAGGTGCCAGTTATCATAACATTAATTCATTACATATTAATGAATAAAATGTCATTTAGCAATATGTATGCGTAATTGAACCCAGACCTCTCAAGTCATTAATTATTAAATAATTACAGTCTTCTCAAGTTGTCAACACATAACCTAACCGATAGTTTCAGTAACTATGAATCTAGATATTTTGTGAAATTTTGTTGATGATTGCTGGGTGAACTTGTGAGGGATGAATTCTTTACTTTTGACTGGCGTAGATCTCATTTAATGCTTGATTTAGTTAGTTGATGTCAAAATGGCAAGTTTGCAACCTCAAATGAAGAGTTTTGCAGTGGGCCATTTTTTGCCTTCACTCCACTCTTATTCGGCCCCGCTTCCTGTTCAATGCAGACTCTGGCACTTGATTTTCTTTTCGAGTGCGTTGCACTCTCTATATAACTCAATATCAACTCATCGGTCGCCAAGTAGAGGAGACTGAACAAAAGGCCTCGACTGATCCTTCTTTTCAGTCCTGCCTGCCTACTCCGGGACCAGCAGCTATACAACGTAAAGCGTTGAGGTCACTTGTCTTTTTTCAGGCACGCTCACTCTCAAGTCGCGCTTTTCCCTTTCAAATCTCTGCTATTCAGCTTGCTGTGGATTTGGCCTGAACATGATTCAAGAATGATCTTTCATACGGAGCCTATATTAGAGCTATCATAATTGAACATGTATTGTATAATAATGGTAGGCATATGATTTCCATAATGAATTATGAAATGTTAACTCAAGTGAAACAATTCTGGATTGATTATACAGACTTTATTTTACTCTACTAGTTTTACTACATACTTTACTAGGTTTCTTTATAAAAAATTCTGAATTCAAGACTTATTTTCTTTTCAGAACCTATCTTCGCAGTTTATTGAAAATGTAAGAATCAATGTCTTTATTATGTTTTCCGTTATGAAAAATGAGAATGTGTAATCTAGTAAAACAATTCATGATCGATAAATCAAACTGGTAACTGGACTCAGCTTTCTCCTCCTATTGATTGTGGAAAATGTCTTGGATTTTCTTGTCAATTTCGTCAAATTTAAATGCAATAATTATCAGAATATTTGAAGGGCTCTTGAAATTCATTTAGTGCCTTTCCCCTATGAGTTACAAATTTGTCTCAAAAACAATCCATTATTTAAGTTTCAATCTTTTTAATTTTTAGACACATATTAATGTAGTTTATGTATTTTCTTTCATCAAGTGTGGTCAAAATACCACGAAATAAATTGACATAGCTGTTTATGACTACCAAGCATTTTGAAGTTATATTCGTAACGGTATTTTAATATTCCTTCATATCTTGATGGGGGATTAAATCTGTTGTGTGAGCTGCGATATGAGTTGACTCCCTTCTGACTTTCTCACAATTGAAAATGTTGAATTTTTCCACGCTGCATCAAGTTTTTGTCCACTTACGATCCTTTAATGTGTGGTAGACGACGCTGTGGCATGTAGGTTGAAGTCCCGAAATGCATTTCTTGAGTGTTTACAGGGTTAGCGCTTCAGCTGAAGTATTTAAGCTTCTGTGTCCACTCCTTGGAATATTTTCAGTGTTTACCGTCATTGTGGTCAAGTAATTCAGAGCGAAAAGTTTGTCTTCAAGCATGTCTTTGAGCTCAGAATTTCCAACTATTTCCAAAAATATTTGAAACTCGTCTGAGGTAACATTATATTTCAGCTACTCTCTGTGTTTGTCCTGCTCAAACCTTGATATTGTTTTAAAATATCCAAAAACCAAAGAGAGCATCATAAAAGTTTGAATTATGGTTAAATGTGTAATTTTACACTATTTAAACATTTTTCAAATTCAGGTACGGTAGCGTCATTATGCAATAGGAAGAATGCTGTACTCGTCATATTTCAAAATGTTGCATTTTTTTGTAATTTACAAGTTATTTAGCTAATTTGTAGTTCAATTCTTGAAGCTTTCTGGAACAATGATTTTCCACTCAAATAGATAGATAGATAGATATATTTCTTGATCCATGGGCATATGTATATGCATACGATCACGTCAAAAAATAGTTTATGAATAATATACAATGCGATAATAGAATAAAAGATAATCAACATATGAAAACAAGACTGCCTACACGATTTCAGCGGTTGCAGAAAATTCAAGTTGTATGCTAGATTGTGGTAGTTGAAAATGCCTATGCCCGTGGCGAAGCGTGGTATACTTATTTGGTCATCGCCGGGTATATTTCCTATAGGAATATGACCAAATAAGTATACCACGCTTCGCCACTAGCCTATGCCTAGTATTTACTTCATGAAAGTCTGATCTACTCTGGTATTTGTTTTTAGATTTATGAGTGAAAACCAGACTACTATAAATTTAGAGATTCACCACTGTTATAATGCCAAGCTCAACAAAGAGTGGCTTACAGTGGTCAATTCTACCAGCTCGTCGTCCTACGTATCAAATAAATTCCTTATTAGCCTATTTAATATTGGTTTTTTTGACTGGTTATAATAAAATCAAACAATCCTCATTCTCGATTAGATACCAGCGATTGAGAACTTTGTGGGTGCGGAGACTAGTGACTAGTTTTTCTTTATTGAAATTGGCTGTGTGACCTTGTGACCTGTTGGCAAGGGTTGCGCTGCGCATCTAGCTGCTCAAGCATTCCAAACTGGAGTAGGTCATAAACGTGTGTTTGGCGGGCGAAACTTTCTCGTGTGTCTTTTGCCTAAATTCCGGCCTTTGGGGTTGGTGGGGGGGTTACTTCTCATTTTCTCAGTGTATTAATTGCTTTTGTCTGAATTAATAGAAGGTTGGGGAGGGTATGTTGAACCCGTTGAGGGTGGGTGGGGGTTGTATGATATCAACAAGTGCTCGCCGCGATAGCCCGGTGTGGCTGTAGTTGTGCACAGCATAGCAGCGGCGATCAATACAGGTGGCAGCGACCCGAACCACACGTGGAGGGGGGTATCAACCTCCCCACCCCACCCCCCTCCATCCTTCGATGACACTGCTCTCCAGTCGCTTCGAACCATTGGTGGGGAAGGTGCCTTCTCTTCGTCCTCATTTTCTCTTCACCCCTTACACACCTTCTCATCACCTCTTTCTCCTGTTTCTCCGACTTTTCCTCACTCATCCTGTTATACCTCATTATTTGGCCCCTATCTTGTCATTCTCTTGCTTGTGTTTCTATTTCAACTCATTCTACTCCTTCTCTTTCTTCTTTCCTTTAACTCCTTCTATTCCTAATCCTTCTCTTCCTTCTTGTCTCTTTTTCTTTTCTTCAACTCCTTTCATTCCTAATACTCTTCCTTCTCTTCCCCTCCTTTTTCCTTCAACTCCTCTTACTTCTTTCTTTTTCTCCTTTCCTTGTTCTTCTTCCATTATCTTTTCGCAGTCTCTTCGTTCCTCCCCTTCTTATGATCTTCCTTCACTCCTTATCCTTATTTTCCCCTTCCTTTTTCATCTCTACCTTTTCCTTCTCCTCCTCGTCCTTCTCCGTCTTTTCATCCTCCTTCTCTGTCTTCTTCTTATCCTCCACCCTCTTTCTCCTTCAATAAATCAATCAATCAAAGAAAAGTGTCTTCTTCCTGTCTTTCTGCTGTTCGTTATTCTATACTCCTCTTTCACTTCTTCTTTTCCTTCTCCCATTCACCTGCCTCTTCAATTTCTCCTTCTCCTTGACCCCCACTCATCGCCCTATTCTTCTCTTTCTTCTTTCTTTCCCTTATCTTGACCTTCTCGCTCGACATTCTTGTTCCTGTGATAGGTCACTTGTAACAATGCCTGATAAATGAAGACTCAATAATGTCCAAATCCCGTAACGAAGGATAGTAGAGTAGAATAAATGTTGTTTGCTCTCGTCCCGCATCACTTTTATTCTGTGCTCCTTGATTGGTTGTTCTGGGAAAGCTCTTTTCTCTTAGTCACTTGAAGAGAGCTAATCGATAGCTAATATTTGAATGTTTGGGATCTTGGGAAAGGTCACTGATGAGTGAGAGATACAAATCTCTAGAGTGAAAATAAGAGCAGCAATGTATAATGCTAGTACTAACTTAGTACTGCGTGTAGGTCTATAGACTTTGTACTGTACTAACTTTGTAATAATTGATTTGTCAATAAATTTAAATTTCAATGGAAATAAGTTGTAACAAAAACCTAGGAACCAAAATTGATCAAATTTGAAAATCAGGTATGAAACGGTCTTGATCGCCTTGTGCTTGAGTATTTTGGGATAAATGTTCTGTAATGAATAGTAGGTTCGAGAAAAAGGGAAAAAGTTGATGAAAAATTGAAAATGGTTTAAAGCACCGAATAATGTAAAGGATTTTGCCGGCTATTCGTAGCCGACTGACTATGTACAAAGGAAAAGCCAAAATTGGTCACCACTATAGAAAGTAGTAAACTTTGGTCATATAATAAGAAATAGCCGTCAGCGCGACCCGCTCAAATTTTCATTCCACAAAGGAGAATGAATGACAGAAAGCTTCCCGTAGAAGTGGAAGATAAAAGAAAAAAGTTGTCGACTTGCAAATGAAAGAAGTTGCGAACTTTCTGGACGGCCACAAATAGAATGTGCTTTTTCATGATTGTCGTCGTCAACCTCTCCTCTCCAAAAAATCTGACACCTTGAAGAAGAAATGTTGACACTCAAAAACTTTCTATTTCATCCTGGATCAGCGCTGTGGTCAAAGTTTTGAATTATGAATTTTTCCGTTTCTCACTCTTTTCGAATTTAAAAATTTCATTTATTCTGTTGTCAATACTCGCATTTGTGGAAGTCTTCAGAGTATTGTTTATATTACTATAAGGATTTTCGTTTTATTTATTCAACTTGAAGAACAGCTAGCTCTTAATTTTCTAGGAGAACATGAAAGTGATACAAAAATAAAATAAATGTCAATCGTAGTTGCTTCAAATTATTGTCATTGTACCTAAATCTTCATTTTCTACAGGCCTTCATTGATTTTAGTCACCAGTATTTCAAAGCTTATTTAAAATTACCTAATGAATAATATTTTCAACTGATTTGAAATCCCTTTTTCGCTATAACTGGTATCCCCATTCATCAATGATGTAACCAATCATTATTATTTTGTTCAACAACTTTGATCTAATATTATTAGATTTGAATAGTCCGAGGATTGCAATTTTTCATCGTGTTATGGAGTTTGAAGTTATTATTAGTTCACAAACATTTTTGCATCAATTTAACTCAGAAATTAGTCGAGGGTTGAAGAAAAAGTGTTGATCTGCTCGGTCATTGAAAAGCGTTTCAACGATCAGAACGTTTATTTAGTAGGAAATGCATTTGTCCAGAGCGTCGACGGCTCTTGAAGCTAAGCCCACCTTTTAATCGCGTCACTTTTTCGGGTGCTCTCAGACTTAATTGCTTCTGTGCCGGCATTAAAAGTATCTGCGTCGTTAAATGTATCCACTTGGAAATTCAAATGCCGCTGAAAATAAAATCGGCCATTCTTCTTTTTTCGAATTTGCATCTCTCCCAAACAACCCCTTTCGTTCCACACAACTCCAATTATTCATCATTATACTCAAACAAAAACAGATATGCATCATGTGCGGTTCAAGTAACTTTTTGTTTTCTCCCTTCTATATCAAAATCCAAGAGGTTTTCAGTACCATTTATACAATTTTGAAATATACTCTACGTTTAATTGAAATAGGAATATTATTGGTTTGGGGATTGGAATTTTTACTTATCTATCCTGTAAAAGTAGAAGATAAAACTTCTACAACAGGAATAATTCTAATAATATATAATTCGCCAACTAGGAATAATAATAATAATCAGGTACCTATATTAATAAAGTATCTGGGTTTGAACTCCTCAAGCTCCCACCTACAGTTATCCACTGCTAAGAGTATTAAATTTTTCACTGTACTCCACATTTTTTTCAAATAATCAGAAAATTGCCATTTTCCAATACATCAGAATAAAATAACTTCTACTTGACCTATACTAATACTACCAGCATGATGCAATATTTCTCAGTAATATCAGTGTTGAATTCCAGATTGATATACTACTAGTAATAGTGGATACTGTTTTCAGTGACTGTAGATAATTGTTTCCATTTTTTCATTTTCATTTTACATTTCCAAACAATGCAAAATATATATACAATTCAATGGTAACAGTGGTTAGGTAACCTCATTAAATTCGTGATGAGTCACCTTTCAATTGAATTATGATTAAATTTATAATTTACTTCAAACTCAAGTTCAATATTTTGAACAATATCTATTATCATATTCCATAATAAGCTATTTTTTAACATAATTTTAGGCTATTCTAGTTGAGAATAGTTTACAGATTGGGATTTTCCGTTGCCTTGAATTTTTTCCCATACATTTAAAACACTACTTTTGAAAAGCTACATTATTTTCCGTTAACAAAGATTTATTCTTGTACAAATTAGTGAGTTTTATTTCAATTGAACATTCGCAAGAATTCTTCGCCATAATGCATTCTCTCCTTTTTGCCAACCTATTCTCCTCGTTTGCTGTATCTTATGACAGTAGAATAATAACTATCACAAAGTTTGAGTCATTTCACAAAGTTCATACAAGCTCATGCAATGACTTTGTCTCTTCTGAACCCCATTGCATGCCACAACCCTCGAGCATTCTCACATGGAATTACTTAGCAGGGCAGGGCAGGGCAGAGCCTTGTCTGGTGAGGAGGAAAGTTGAAGTTGAAACTGCGTCGAGCAGAGTAAACAATGGCCTGTCTCCTGATATGCATACAAACGACTCTACCCCGCAACCCACTAAGAAAGCTCACAAAAGAGATAAGAAGCTGACGTGCTCTGAATTCAACTTATCGTCTGTCATCTCAACAAATCTTATGATTTTTGTCAATTGTATTTTTCTAGACAATGCTTAGTTTGAGTTATGCTAGTGGAATTAAGAACAATAATGTTGTTGTTTAAACACTACTCATTCAATGTGAGTGCTACAAGTACTATCAAGTATATCAAAATGGATTATCGGTGTACAAATTGAATGATTTTTAATGTTTATAAATATATCAGAATTAAAAATATATGCTTATGTATGAAATTATGTGATATTTGTTGATCCAATTCCATGTTTAGAAATTTTGGGTTAACGCCTGTTTTTTCTTCCCTTAAATATTGTATTTTTTATAAAAAGAAGAATATGAATATCATTTTCCAATTTATACTGAAATATGTTAGCTTGCTGCAAAACTAATTTTTGAAGTTTCTGTTGTAAACTAAATGAGCATCATTACATGGTTGGAAATAAAATGGATGAATCATCCTCATAAATCATCAAATAGCTTACTACTATTTGTATTTTCATTTAGACTAGAAACCCATATTTTTACACAATTACATAATTGAATAGCTCAATATTATGATTTCATCAGTCTAATAATTTAAATTTCTACCTTTGTAAATTGTAAGTAGTGAAAAATGTAATAAAATACATTATATTTATTAAAAATTAGTAAATTTCATATTATAGTATTCTATTAGACTGTGTTTTCATAATAATTTTAGAGTCTTTACAAATGAATGAATCTGTAGTTAGACTGACTGTAAATATAGGCTAATGATCTAGTTCCCACCTTCAAGTACAATATCACATTGTAAAGAGTCCAACGGTCCAAGTACTTTGGCCTATAGGCCTAATAGTGATTTATTTACAAGTTGTTGATATTTCTAATAATTGATTTGTGTGTATTTGTTGTGTTTCAGTTGGACAGATTCAAAGAGCCGCCAGCGTTCGGCCCAATGTGCGATCTGCTCTGGTCTGATCCCTTAGAAGACTTCGGTAATGAAAAAAATGCAGAACACTTCAGTCATAATAGCGTACGAGGGTGTTCCTATTTTTATAGGTAAATATTAATCTAGTGTTTATCATTAGTAAGTTATCATTGGTTGAACGGTATATTTGTTGTTTCAATAAAAAAATAGAATAGAATAACTTTATTCATGTGAAGTTACAATTATACAGATGATGAGAAACATGAAGCGGTTGGTCCCAGTGGCAGAGGCGAGGCTAATCGATGAGATTAGATAAGAGACAGTGCCTACCACTCCCGTTGTAACGGTGACCGGCTCCTCTAAATACAAAAATTTATGAGCTTCAAAATCGCTTCCCGGTGGTTCGGAACCCACCTAAAGCTGTAGGTCCATTAATCTCTCATCATCATCCTTCCCATTACCCACGCACAAGCTTAGAGCTTATGTGGGCATCATCCCTAGCAAGAATTATCTTAATATTGGTATCACTGAAAATCATGGGTTGAATAAAAATTGAGACCAATAATGCAATGAATATCATAAAAATTGAAATGGATTATGAATTTGAGGAGTAGCCTATCATACAAATAAATAATAAGTGATGTTTTACATGAATGGGTGAAGTTAGGACAAGTCCTGTCTTACACCAAAGACTATTAATACGAGTAGTTTCCTATCGTCTTTGCTTACACTCAATCTATAAGATGTTGATATCCTCCTGAGAACATGGTATTTCCGTTAATAATGATTTTATAAATGCTGAAAATCAGGATAAATCTATTCAATTAGGATTCAGCCCTTGACTGATTCTTCATGAGCCCTTGACTATGGTTAAGTGGTAGAGTGGACATAATTTTCCAAACTTCGCCACGTCAGTAAAATAAAGAAGTCATTCTATTCCATTCTAAATTCTTGACTGAATCAATGACAGTCCGGGTGGCAAGCGAACTCTTTTCTAGAGCTCAGAAAGATGTTCAGATTTCCTAGTCATTGCATACTTTTCATTTGAACTCGAGTTCCATTCAAAAATTTCTAATTATTAACTTCAGTGGGTTACATACTTGGGTTATAAAGTGGGTTACATAAAGGTTATAAAGAATCTTGTTGGAAGAAGTCGTACTCAATTATCACACCAACAACAAACTATATATTACCTGAAATGATCAGGAATTTCCTTGTAGCTTAGGAATTTCCTTAGTAGCTTGTATCTAGTTCTAGATTGTAATTAGTTTCTTAACTTTTATTCGCATATTATTATCTACCATTGCAAGTAAATTCCATGTATTAAGCGAATTTTTTATAATATATTGTGATTTTTTTCAGTTATGCTGCGTGCTGTGATTTCCTCCAGAACAACAATTTATTATCGATAATCAGAGCTCATGAAGCACAGGATGCAGGGTACGCATTTTCACTGCTTTATTACCTTATACACTATTACATTACAGCATTTAGCATTAACATAATTCAAATATTGAGATGGAATTATGAGGTGAATAATCGTGTATAAGAAATTCTTCTGGAGCTGATTATATGTAGCAAATGATGTCAAATTTTGAATTTGAATAATTTATATGTGTAAATTATTACAGTTTCATCGAAAACTATATGAATCACTTTTATTCATTCTATGTATTACTCTTGTTCAATAGATTGTTCATTACGAACTGCTTGCTAATTTACAATAAATAGTAAATAACAGTTCAATAAAAACAGTTAATGTGATATATCATACTTCTACAGGAAAAAAACATTACTCTCTGCTAATGTTATTATAGTAGCTTTTCACCAATTAAATCTGTGTTTAGGTATCTCAAATTCAAGTAAATAAAACTACATTTTTTATCCTAAAATTTTTTTTCCAATCAATTTGTTAAGTACCTATCTTCTAGTTTATAACATAAAAATATAGACAATTTACTGATTGAAAGTGGAATAAATGAAATAAATACTGTATTATAAAGCTGACGAGGCATATATAAGTGTAATTCCATAGATCATTGTATTTTCAAAGAGTTTTTCAGACTTTTATTAATTTCAAACTTATTATTTTCCGAAATTGAATAACTTGTGAATTGAATGATTATTTTCACGTAATAAATGCATAAATTGTCACAGTCAGAATAAATCACAATCATAATAATTGTTTTCTAGGTACCGGATGTACAGAAAGAGCCAAACAACGGGGTTTCCATCTTTAATCACAATTTTCTCAGCGCCAAATTATCTGGATGTTTATAATAACAAGGTAAACAGCTAATAACGATATTGTCAGACGATGAATAATTATTATCAAAATAAATTTAAATGTTTCTCATTGCAGTTTCACTGTTTATCATATTTATTAGTGAAAATAAGTTAATGAATTCAAATATAATAAACTTGCTATAATTCGATTTAAATCTGAAAATAGAACTCTTATTTGATAATAGACTATAGAAGAGGAGAAAATACAACTGGCATGGTTGCCTTGTATTAAATTCTCTATTATTGTCATTCAAATGCAGCACAAAATAGCTTGTTTTTTCTATAAGTTGTTCATTGTAACAAGCTATTAATTCTGGGAATGATGATTTACAGAAGCTCTGTTACATTTTTATTATAATTACTCGCTTATTGCTATTTGAATCTCCAGTACCACAATGAACTTTGAATTTTTACCATGTTCTATGAACTCTACAATCATGAAGTTGAAGTTGCCGATTTCAATAAACAAACTTCTGACACAGTGTGTGGTGTGTTAAATGACAATACTCCAGTGCTTCATTATTCCAATATACAAATATCACCAATTAAAGATTAATTGATTTTATCAAAATGTTGGGTCTTGAGAAACCTATTTCATCTAAAACGTACATTACACAATGGTAAATCAAATCACACTTGTATGGAGAGACCATGGACCCAGTAATACTGTCAAGAAGATGCACTATAAATCAAGAAAATGCACTCAATACAATCAAGACTTTTACTTTTTGTAACTGATAAGTCTAGGCTAGCTAAGTTTTGTTTGAAATTGTTAACAGGCTGCTGTACTGAAGTATGAGAATAATGTGATGAATATTCGCCAGTTCAACTGTTCGCCTCATCCCTATTGGCTGCCAAATTTCATGGACGTATTCACTTGGTCATTGCCGTTTGTAGGCGAAAAAGGTATTTCAAAAACCCTATCCGCTAGAGAAAAAGATGAACATTATTATAGAATTCTCAGTTTAAACATATTGAATTGAATTTGAATTTATTGAAACACAATTTCTCATTTTTACATAATAGAAAATTATACCCGCAAGGAAAGTTCTGTGCGCAGGTATGTAAAGCTGTCGAACTGTTGATACTTGGAATTCGTTGAGAAGATCTCTGGTGGGAGATCTTTTCTTGTTTTCTGTAAATTGGTGGGTAATCTTACTGCAATTTTGTCGTATGGGCAAATTCATTAATGCAATTCTAATGTCAAAATCTGGATAACATTTCTTTTCAATATCAGCTTTCTGACATATAGGCTAGGGCTTTAAATTATTTGAAATAATTAATTTCAGATTTGTAGAATGGGATTTATGCTTGAAAATCTTCATTTTCATTTTCATATTCTATAAATAAAATATGACTATATTTTCATTCAGTGGTTATTTTTTAATAATGTAGCTCATACGAAAATATTTTTTGATTGATTGATTCCAATTGAATCTAATTCTAGTATTATATTGCATTTGAAACAATTCAGATCGTGTATAGAAAATTATTATTTAAATATTTCAAAGTAAAATTACATAAGTGATTCATTGAGTAGCCTTTAATTTGGAATATAGTTACAGATGAAATATTTAAAATTACATTTGTTTGAATTCACGTGAGTGTAAATACTACTCAGCCTTTCAACGTTAAGTCCTTGAGTTTTTATGAAGAATACTCCTCCATTATTATTTATAAGTGAAATTGAATGAAAATATCCTTTACTTGGTGGAGCTAGGACTAAATAATAGTCCACTTAACCTAAACTTTACCATTACTCTTACAATTTACGAGGAATACTTTGAGATAATTTTTTAATAAGGCGTTTTTGTACAAGATGTACTGTATGATTTCCAGTTGATTTAGAGTTGAGATGTGATAATTGTTGTGATGGACAGGCGTCTGACTGAATGTGGTGATTTGTGTGTTCAGTGACAGAGATGCTGGTCAATGTGCTCAATATCTGTTCCGACGATGAGCTCATGTCAGACGGAGATGACGCGTTAGAAGAAGGTAAAATCACCATCCATTTATTTACAATTTTACAAATGTTCATCATCATTACTATTATGCCTTTTCTATCAAATTTTATCTGTACATCAATATTTTCCACCACAATTAGCAAACATTTCATTCTGATCTCAACAACTCACCTCTACTCTCTTGTTTTATTATCACACGCCACAATTTTCAATTCTATCATCATTTGAAATTTCAAATTCACTCGAAAATCCCTCTTGATAAGAAGTTTGTTACTTGAAACAGATTCATGGAACACTACACTGGTTAACACAAAAAATTGGGATTTTATAAGCACTAACTTAATGTTATAGAATTAAGGCGCTCGGCAGGGGGCTTCGCCTACCTGCACCCCCTGAGGGCTTCGCCCTCCCATATGATTTCCTGGGTTAGAAATCTTTTGGTTTAGAAATGTTTCAGGTTAGAAATTTTTTGGGTTAGAAATTTTGTGGGTTTGTAATTTTCCAGGTTAGTAATTTTCTGGGTTGAAAATTTTCTGTTAGAAATTTTCCAAGTTGGGAAATGTTATAGAATAAATTAATTGAATCGAATCGAGCAAGTTTCTAGAGTAACAAATTCTATTGCTCATAAGATTAGTGTTTTTTATATTTTTTTCTGTAATTTGAATAGATTTGCGGTTGGAATGTTATCTCCAGTTATTAAATGTCTCCAGTCAGCTCTCAATGAGTGTACTATTCTCTTATATATCGCTATGAAATCTCCAAGTTTCATTACTGGAAATTTATTATTGGTTTGAAGGATATCCATTATGTGATGCATAATGTAATTACAGAAGTACATTACCAAGTGAAATGTTCTTTGCATTGATATTTTAAATTGAAGTTACTTTCATGACAAAGTTACTTTCTAGTATTTTAAATCTATTTTGTAGAAGTCAACAAATTTGAAGACTGACAAATTTTCTTGAATTGTATTAATATTTTTATAATAATTGTCTCACGACTTCTAAACTTACCCACTCTACTTTGAAATTTCAATTGAATTTTAGTGTGTATTATGTTCCAGTGTTTCCATTAATCTGTTCCATCCACAATGTTGAGTTTTGTCGCTTTTTAATGTTGTATGTTCAATTCCATGACTATTGTATTATATTATATCTACAAGATTAATTGCGATATTGAATACTAGTTTGTAGTAATTATAGTATTATAAGTATCTGTATTGTTTGATATCTCTTATTCTAAATTTTATGAGCATTAATCATTTTCTTAGAGCAGGTAATTTGAAACAGTTTTGAATGCTCATTTACTTTCCCCCTAGATACTGCAGTAACTTTCTCATAAATTTACAAGTCTTTTAAATAACCGAAATAGTTATTCTCGTCCAATTTGTTTCATTTCTTTTTACTAAGAATGAAATGGTTCCTATTATTCAATTGTATATACAATTTTTTATTAATATTTTATGTAAGGTAAGTTTATATTCTTGGAAATTACCGACATACGTCCAGTTCTAACTTGAAATTTAATCCAGAACTTGTACGTAATTAACGAATTTTTACTTAATTCTAACATCAATCAGGTGAGCTAGATTGAATTATTTGTGCACATGAATTTTCCAAAAAATATATTGCTTCTAAATATTAGATGCTATTTTTATGCCATTATTATTCTTAGAGGATAGCTAGCTAGTTTTATCACTCATTCAAATTTTTCGATTAGTTGAAATGATTTTGCTCTTTACTATTGGTTCAATATTTTATAATATTCAATACTCGCTGTGCACAGATTTTCAACGGTTCCAACAGTTGAACTTGGAGTTTAGTATAAGAAGTTCATTCAAAATTGTAGATTTCTCCAAGTCAATTGGAATATATTATTGTATGCTTCAACATAATTTATCACACCAGTTTCGTGTCATGATTTTGCATTATATCGCTTGCTTTCTCAAATTCAAATATATTTACTCGAAAATTCAAAATTTAGTATCATATACAGTGCAATCATCTGAATCGTAATTTCCATTTTAAATAAAATTGAGAAAAATCATTTGTATTCATCATAAACATTTCATAGTGTAATGTGTATCTTGAACTTAAATGTTGATTGAATAGTCTCACATGACCCATTGAAACACAATTAATCACTATAATACATTCATAATTATTGTACAGAATTTTTATTATCCGTACATATAAGATCAAAATTTCCAGTTTCGTCGATCGCGCATTTTCTTATTTCAAATCTCAACTTTGTCACATTCATTTTCAATCCAGTTGAATTCATTATCATACATTTCCATTTTTTCAATGTCAATCAATTTTGTGTGATAGTAAAATCAAATGAATATTATATCAAACTTCATACGTCAATAAAATACGAATATAATTGGATGAACTCACCATTTCAACCTGATCTTTCATTAAAGATGTGAAAAGAAGTAAAATGGTGAAATTAATGTGCCCGATTCTTACAGTTTTACTGCAGAATAAAATCTATACTATTCAAGATATGGGCTCCACAGGTAAGGTACAAATGGCCAAGTGAGAGTTTATCTGCTTATCGATAACAATTATTTAACGCGAGGAAATTTCAATTTTAATTGAACATTTCGACATATTCATACAACATTATTAATATCAATGTGGAATGATATCATCATTTTGAACAGAATTCAAATAACGTTACAACGAGTACATACTTAATTACTTGAGAATTATAAATGAAAAAACCAAATTAATTTTATACCTACATCAGTTTTCCCTCCAACTTATTTGCATAAATCTGAAATCTATGAATCAGATATTGTGAAATCTCAATCAACTGGATTGTAAGAAAATTCTAATTTCAAGAGAACAGGAGCTAGAATTAGCTATAAATCCGGCGAATAATTTATTTATTGGATAATAAAATTGAAGAATTTATTTTATATATTTTATTTCAAGCCTAATCTTGGATATGTGTTGAAATATGTTTTTCTGACATTGCACTGTATATCATATTCTAATTATAGTATATTATAATTATTATTTTTAATAGAAAAATGATGTATTGCATTTTTATAATATACATGCATATCATATAAATCTTGAACTAAATTTTCTCAGCTAACAATAATTACCTGATGACTAGTGAAAACATGAAGCTTGTGCTTACTGTCAGTGGATGCTTTCCGCTTTAAAAAAACAGTTGCAATTACTTCAATTTAAAAACATTGGTAAATTTTGCCGTCACATGATCAAATAACTTATTTGATTTGCGAAGTGGTTTATGATGAAACACTATAGTTTTGTTAAAATTGTAGTTGGAATATTCAAAACTAATTCTGAAATAGTTGAGTAGTTTGCTAAATGATTTTGAGTTAGATACAATATCCGTGAGCGTGATTGCAGGAGATCACTGTACTTTCTCTCATTTTATCAATTGTTTTCATTGAATCACTGGGCAATTCCAATATTAATCAACTAATTGTCATGCAATTATAATGATACTTATGCTAAGTAGTAGTTTCGAAACTTCTAACTTGATGGGAGCTAATAACAGTGCGTTCACTCTGCTAAGGCACCTGGATTGACAATAAACTACAACATTACAACTTCTGACAATGATGATTGTGTATTCATCCACTTTGTTGCATTCATATTAATTTTGTATAGTACAGTAGATAAAATTCTATACACTTTGAACTTGGTAAAAACTGTAGTAAGTTGTAATGACAACAATTCATTCCCAGTACAGATGTTATGTAATAGAAATAGCAAATGTAAAGTTTTTAAACTACTAATTAGCATAAAATAGTTGTAATTGCACAAAAACTAGTTAGTCTTGGAAATGGTCAGTGATTTCATAAACAAAATTGATAAAATAAGAGAAAGTACAGTGATATTCTTCAATAAGTGGATAGTTTTAAAAATATTTCAGGATTTTATGAATTATTAGTTAAATTGATGTAAATTTTTCTTGGTTTTGAATTGTTTTTTAAAATGGAAAGCACCCTATTGGTCGAATTTTATCAGAGTCTTGATAGTGCCTCGCTTGAAGGCATTCTCTTGTACTCTGACTGACAATCGTCGTGTTCGTGTATGTCTGTGTGTGGTTTTTTCATGTACTTGAATTTTCTTTCATCTTTTCTCACTCTCTCTCAATCTCTTTCGCTCTCTCTTTCTCTCTCTCTCTGATTCCGTGGTGATTGTGCTTTGCTGCACTCGCGGACTGCCAACTAACAACAAAATTGCCGCCTTTCAGATGGTAAGAACTGTGCTTGGCTCTGTTCCTTGGTTGTAATTTTATCATTATTATATTACATATTATTATTATTATTTCATCGTAGATGTCTCTTGCCTTGCCTCCCTTTTGTTGTAGTCTTACGTACTATCTTCTAGTTATGTTGTTACTCTAGATAAGTAGGCCTACAGTACAAAGGTAGATGCTCCTTCTGTATTGTCTGCTACACTCCGTTATCCATTCTCCTCCCCCCACCATACACACACTCAATTTATGAGGGCTTCTCCTCTCCCTTCAATAAAAAACCACCACATCTATACAAAAGAAAATTTCTATCTTTGAGTCAATGCACAAACATAATAGTTACACTAAAAAACTGTGATGTTACTTATTTGCAAACGTTATTCCGATATTTCTGTTTTATCCGTTCCTTGATGATCATTATTCACTCTCATCGAACGTTGCGCCTAAATTATTGCTTCTTTGTTTTGAAATTCGTTGTTTTAAGATGTATTTTCTGTTGATCACCTTGTTTCTTTGTTCGCTCCATTTGTCCACACTGGTTTGCTAGTTTCTGTTTTTTGTGATTATTTACTTTGTAGTATTGGTTTATTTATGCACTTTGACACATACGCATGAAAGTAAACTCTGCTACTTATCTCGTTTTCCTGGTAATTTGTACGTCTAGCGGTGATCTCCCTTCAATATCTCTATATCGTGCAGAAAAATTATTTCCCATTAATCTAAAGTTTCTTTATGCTTTTAAAATATGTTCTAATTTATATAAGTTATTTTGTTACCCAAAAAGAACTCCTTGCTGCTTAAGACCCCTTTCTTAATTGACGAATAAAATATTGTTTCTAGATCTTTGGTTATTGAAAAAATAGTAATTTTTAATTTATTTTCCGTATAAGTGAAGAGCATATTCGTTTTTTATCCAATATCCCTTTCATCTCAGATAAGTGTGATCATATTTTAGAATCGCTTTAAAATTTATGCAGCAAATTCAATCCGATTCCTCTTCCTTTGAAAATCGTCACTTCCCCCACTGACCGTTTATTGATGGGATGATCCGAGGTAACGTTTGTTGAGAATTCACTTTATTATTTCATTTTTCTTATCCTTATTCATCTTCTTTACTCGATTTCTATCTTTAATATGGCAAACGTTGAATGGTGCCTAACTTCCTAGTTACCACAGCTATAAAACTTTAAAAGTTACTCTTTTAAATGAAGTATTTGAACGCTTTATCCCTATGTAGTGGCCATTTTTCACTTTTAGCTAAATCTGCTTATAGAAAACTCAATTTTTCATAACTCTTATCTTTTATAATTAAATCATCTTGAAATAATGTGTGATACACAAGTCACCACCACACTGAAGTGGCATACCTTTCGATACTCTTCATTATTGTTTTCAATTTCAATAACCATTTTTCATTACTGTGTTATTAGTATTCACTTTTTGCTTACACAACTTATCTGTTTGAATAAATCTATAGAAACCTATGTATATTTAAGAATATATTAAGTATTGAATGATAATACATATAGTTGTAAATTATTCTTATCAATAGCATATTTTATGTTTTGTATATTTCACTGCCCTATATAAGAAATTCACACTTGATGATAGATAGTCTCTATGGAGTTAGATACAGTTTTCAACTGTTATCTGACAGTTGAAAATCTACTTATTTCAATTGATGTAGTTGATTATGTTGTTTTGAAACCTCAATTTTATATCACTAAAATCTGTATAGATATCTTGTACACATTTTATTCCTCTATTCAATTGATATACACGTTGTTCACAATTTTATATTACTCTTGATGTTTGAACGAGACGTCTGTTACAATCCTTACTTATCTTTATCTCATGATAAGGACTCTTCTACTCTCTTCCCTTTTTTCAAATTCTCAACCGAAAATATTTATGTCTGAAATCGAATGGCTTGTTCTATGAAGACAGGAATGTGCCCGACTCTTTAAAACCAAACAATGCTGATTGACAGTAATGTTAGCTGTTTGAATGTTGAAATAGAGGTTTCAATCCCCATTTTATGTTGTCAGTTCTAAGTTGAGTTTATTTTCTGTCACACTCTGACATGCACTTTTATTCCCTTTCTCTTTCTCTCTCTCTATTGCCATGCCTTGGCCTTTCCGGTCGTCTTCAGCAAAAGTAATTATAAAACAAAAAAATGGTAAGTTCTCACTCCTCCTTCTACTAAGTTTGGGTTTCTATTGAAGATTTTCTTTCAGTTTTTTCGTGATTATTTTTGGTTTGTTATTTACTTATTTTTAATTGCCTTTTAAACTTTGGTTTGTATAAATGAGTAATCGAGTGCCCTTTCTTAATAAAATAGTTGAATAAAGGAGTTTATTTTATTTTACTAAAAATCAGCTAGTTGTGCTGCTAAATAATCCTTTTAACTTGAGTTGTACGTTTTCAGCACTTATGAACTCTGAATAATAGTTTCGTTGCATAGTCTCCCTTTCCCTCTCGTAGCTGCTCATTTCTCTTGTAAATTACTCAAGAATTAGAAACCTATTTGCCTACTGTTCATTAACTTATAGCTTTAACCGATATTTTATTGCAGTATCGTAGTCTCGGTTATTAGTCGATAATAAACCATCAGTAAGCTATGCAGAATCTTATTCGATCTCCATTCATAATAATTGTAGTGTATTTTTTTGTTACTTTTATTTAGATCTCATACTAATGAGTCATTTATCAGTTGTATTATTTGGTTCAATTCTATTTTTTATTTAATAGTTTATTTTTTTCATTGATTTATGTTTGCTCATCTCCCCCTCAATTTCAATGGATTTTTATTCTGATACGTGACTACTAGGCCTATCAATTTCAACAGGAAGGAGAAAGGTGTGTCATTCAACTAAATGTTCTCTCTAATTAATGTACTACAGTAGCCTATATCGATTGATAGGTGGATGTGAACATTCACTGTGGCGTGTAACAATTCACACGTCGATGTGTTTGTTGGTTAGGTCGTCCCTGTTCTTGCCTCTTACAACCCCCTTCCCCCGTTATAATAAATGTTGTCCGTTTTCCGCTGCACTTTGAACTTGATGCAAGAACTTGTTTGCTCACCTGTCTCTCTCTCTCGCCCTCCCCCCTTCTACCCACCCCACCCTCTACTCCCCTTTCTCCAAATTATCTGGATATCCTGGCTGACCTGTATTGTAGTGGGCAGAATAGAAATGCCGCCTTGAAACTAGGCATTTGGTTTTCTTACTTTCATTTCCTTCTATTTGTTTCTCTTCTTTTCACTTTTTCAATATGTATTTGTTTTCGTTCCAAATGCATGTGTCTGGATGCGCACATTTCTTTACTTCCCCTTACTAACAGCTTTTTACTCTCATTTCTCTACCGTTATCATTTATCTATTTCTGTTGAACAATTTTTATACTTTTATTGCCTAAATAAAAAATGATCAGCATCTATTTGGATGAAATACTATGTTACTGCTTGCTCTAAGTATTGCTTTCTAGCCGGACTGTTCTTGAATCTTCTGGCGATGATTTGTCCTTATCAGTGTTTGATGTTCAATATGGCTTTCGATCATTAATTAAGAAAATCCCTTAGAATTTTAACAACGTCGATTCAAATATGTAGAATTTGAGCAAATTTTATCATATTTTTGGCATATTTGCCAAACACACATTCAAATGCTTTCTAGTTTCGATGTTACATTCCAACAATTTAGCTACAACAATTGAGTAATTATTGTAAAATTGTTCCAAGCTTACCTTAAATCAATAAAAGCATGTTTGTCTGGATGTTTTCACTTGTTTCTAGCTCACATTCATTATTTGTCGAATGTTATTCAGAGTATATCCTCACAATTTCACCAAGCACAGTAGTCAATCTAGCCTAGTCCTGAATTTATTCTAATCGATGGATATAAGTCATTTTTGGGGAAGGTTTTTCTTGAACAGTTTGTAACAATAGAATGTGCAAACGTATTGATCAGAAGTTGATAATGCTGATTAAACGTTTGGGTTTAGCAAATAATATGATATCAATTTTGTTAATAGTCGGGAACTCCTAAACCAATCGTGCAACACGATTTTACAAATTGATTGTCTCATTTCCCAACAGGTTTGTGATGTTGAAATGAACTAAATTTATGTTCTAATTTATGAACCAATTTGGTTTTTTTATGCCCGAATATAAATTTCAACTTATCTATTTTAAGTTTCATATATTATGATGCGCAATGTTAAGAAAACTAGAACCTTTTATGCTTTCTGCTCAAAATATTTTTGACTGCTTTTGATACTCTTAGAGCAATCTCGAGCAGGACTTTGAATGTCAGTTAGCTGTATCAATACTGTATGCTTTTTCGATTGGCTTCTGCAACCACTTTGATCAAAGATAATTTCTAAAAGATCTTGGTATCCGGAAGTATTTGCGAAGAATGATGTTTTATTTCAAGTGTTATTTTTTAACCTGAAAAAAGTGTATCTGTTCAATGATGTGACTTTTCCAATCGATTAAAATAAATTTTCGACTTTTGTCCATTATTTTATGTGATAATATGAATCTTTTGAATTCGTGTTATGAAATACATGTTTTGCTTGGAAATCTGATTGTATATTTGATGCAATTAAGATTGCAATTTTCTGTTGATTGCACTAGCTTCGTTATTGATTGTATTCGAACTATCTCAAACAATCACTAAAAAATACTTTAATATTTATTATAATATAATATATTTGTCTGTGTAAAATTTTCAAATCTTATACTTAAACTCAATTGGTTTCCCATATTGATGTAAATATCTATTGAATGGAATTTTCAACTCTGTCATTCAATTATATGTTAATGATGCCATTTATAAAGCTATTCTGTTCGGAATATAGAATAAAAATTATGAGATTATGTATTTAAGACCCATAAAATATACTTCTCATAGAAGTTTCCTTAATAAGAATTGAAACATTTTTATACCTCGGGTATATTGGAAGTTCAAGTTAGATTGTTTTTATGCTGTGAAATTGAGCATTTTGGCACATTTTGCTTGAGCTTCGTTATGAAAGTGTGTTCATTGCTTCAGCATGTTTGAAGGCATGTTATTTGATAAAATATATACATATTATATTAGGAATACGTTAATTCTTGTCAATTGTGTAGTATGCCAAAGCATACGGCTTGATTGAACTAATGTTTTCAATGTTGGAATTATTCAATTTTCCGATTATCTTAAATACAGCCTTGAAAATGGATATAAAGTAAGGCGTTTTATGGAGTAATACTTGGTTTTGAATCTATTCACATCAACTATCCATCCCACTGATAAAAATCAAATTCATTGTATGAAATACTCGAGTGTTCATGAAACAGTGATTACAATAATTGATACTTTCTATTTTCAACTGAACAAATAAACTTCTCTTATGTATAAACAAATTAAGCGTAGTCTAAACATTTGAGAGAGACTCAATAGTATGTCTATTAATAATAGTTTGAATTTTGTGCAGCCAACACTCCGTTCCAAATTTAATATAAAAGTTGAAAATTTTAAAAGATGCACAGATTGTAAAACTAAACTCCAATTTTTCAATTTTTGTCAAATACAAATTTAATTATAAAATAAAACTGTAGAATACTTTGCTTGGCTTGCATTCCAAAATGTTTTAAATTTGAAGATGAAGGAAATGAGATATTGCAACTACAGTATTCAATTGCTTTTAAATGATTATAATTAATTGAACGAAATTCCTAATTAATAATTCTATAAACTACTCTGGAGACTTCCGCTATTGCTACTGACTACTGTTACTTTCCTTACTAGCTATTATCATAGACAACACTATTAGCTATTAATAGCTATAACTATTAGCCATTATTAGCTATTAGCATAGACAAGTATAGTTAGTCTATGCTATTATTCTGTTGCCAATATTCGCAGTAGCGGAAGTCTTCAGAGTAGTTTATAGCATTATTAATTAGGAATTTCGTTCAATTAATTATTATTTTTTATATTTGCTAGGCTTTAGTTTACTGAAGATTAATCAGTTTTACATGTTTATAAGAAAAAAACTATTATATAAATCTGTAAGCGACTTTTGGCTGTACATTTCAGAAAAATATAATATAATTCAATATCACACTTGAATAAAGAGTTTGTTTTTCAGATGAATACAGTAAGTTGCAAATAAATTTGATTCACTAGGAATAATTTTTGTAATTCTATCTATGGCTTTCTATCTCAAGAGCTCAATATTTGTTTGTTTATATTCAAATTATTTTTTTGACACAAACTTGAATTGTACTTATCTCTATACCTTGCACTCAATTCTCTTATTTTTACAAATTTTGTTTCTCTGTTTTCTTTCCATTTTATTTCCGTGGACTTCTGTGCTCCTGCGATCTCCTTCTCACTGAATGTCTCTTGGTAAGTATATGCTGTAACTATTTTTAAAATAGAGGGATTATTACTGAAAAATAACGTTACTCAGCAATTCATTATCAAATATTGTCGATATCACTGTGTGATTTGATCACTTAGTTGCAATAAAGCGTGATTTAAAGGAAAATTTTCCTCTTGAATGTGATTTACACTCAACATCGGCAACTACTAATTCTGATGATTTTAAGTTTGAATTGGTCAGTATTAACGCTAGTAATCAAAAGCCTAGGTTTAAAAAACGTTAAATTAAAGACTTTTTTGATTAAATATAAACACTAAAATTGACTTTCAAAGTAATATAGTACTTTTTTAGTATTTTTTGATTAATCTTTATTGATGAGACAGTAGAACAGCAGCATAAATTGCTAATATTGGAAATATATTTTCGCTGTTGAAAATCACTTTTATCATCATAACTGATTATTCAAAATATAATAGATACATAGACATTATGATATTCATAATATGATTATGATACATAATTGATAATAATTATTTATCATTCAAATATCGATTTGACGTTTAAAACAAGTAATTATTGAAAACTGTATAGCATGAAATTTATGGTAAAATGAGAATTTTCTAAAGAACAACCAACATTTCATACTCATCCCATCTATCGAGTGGAAAATTATCATTTTTCTAATGACATTTGTCGAGTACCGTATCATCATTTACTGAGGGACTCATTCATTTTATGAACTTGACAAAAAAGTAAGTCAACATATTTCTAGTACAATATATTGTCTGCTTCATGAATATTTCACAAAGATTATATTCTCTTTTGTTCAATCCTACTGCAATTTATTGTCAACTATACACTGCTGTCATTATGTCCTGCTAGAATTATAAACCTATCTGAATAAGAATAAGTGTTTTTATTATGTCTTTTTTATTTCATTTATAATTGGTAATACGCTTTTTTACCAACATACTTGTAAAATATTTAATTTATTTCGCAGCGCATATTTCGAATTTGTAAAATTAGAATGTTGAAATAATTTTCGGGAATTTTTCTTATGAAATTTTTGCATGTTTTCCATAAATTCATTATGGCCAGTCATAACTTTTTCCGATTTAATTGCGTGCAGTCACACATTTCACAAGAAAGCATGGATCACATATTTCTATAAATTTTGGCTGTGATTTTAGCTTCTGATTGCCTCGTTTATTTCTGCTATTTACTCTCCTTCGCAAAGTGTTTTTTTCAAATCTTTGCCTCATTTAAAAAATATTGTATAAATATTATTATAGGATAGTGATCACCTTTTTTGAACAATTCAGACATCCAAGACCTTACCAACGATCAAACATTTTCATGTGATACTACAAAAAATGTCTTTAAAATTCTTTCCAGAACAGAAAATATTTATGTCCACCTTTTCAGCATTATACTCATCTGATTATTTTGACTTGATTGGAACATGGATGAAATCTGTGTTCAATTACTTTTCATCAGATACAATAATTGAAGAGAGCAATCTTACAAGTAGTGTGATTACCGTTTCAAAAAAGCCATAACCTGTCAAGCTCATTGTTTCTAGATGAACTGATATTGAAAATATAGTAGACTATATTTCCAAATCTTTTTAAAAAATATATTCTTTTAAATAAAATTTTCTATTATGATCGCGGTTGTTATGTAAGCAATATATGCTCAAATCGGGTTACCATTCATCCAATATCATTCGACTGTAGTATTCACAAAGATTAATGGCTAAAAAAGAGTATCGTTGAGATAGAGGGTGCTGGAGTCAATTCGACACTTTTTAAAAGGCCATTGGTACCTTATTATTGAAAGCGGGTGGACAGTTTTCAATGTAACCCCCATTTTAATGCGTTTTTCTATTGATGTGGTTTTAAAAAATTGAGTAGGCTATTCTCTGTAGGTTGACCTGTTGAAATTGATTTCAAAATGAGTATGTAAGCGGCGCTAAGCTTCAGCTTGGTTACTAAGGCCCTTCCTGCAACATAGGTTGGGCAGAACACTTTTACAACTTATTACGCTCGTCGTTTTTCTGACCATTCTCCCATGGTTACTTGAATACTTTGAAATGGGGAAGACTATGCTTACATTGGAAACTCGTTCTGCCCACTTAATGACAAACACACCTATGTTAGAAGTGTTTCATTGACTGCCACAGCCTTTACTAGAAGTCAAGTAGTCAGACTAGGATAAAAAGTGTATTAGAAAATTCTCCAACTTTTTCTTCTCATTTCGCATTTAATAAGCGAACCAGTGAATATAATTAATAACAATACTCTAATTTAATTCTTAGTTTTAAGCATTTTTACATAAACAAGAAATACGTGATCTCAATTCACTGATTCACTCTTTCAATATTATCTCATCATCTACAACAGAACTATTATATTTTGTTGAATTTTATAATCTCTTATACTATGAACTGAAATAAATATAAAATTATTTTTCTCTTAAAATAAACCCCAATAAATAATATATGAATTATTATGTAGGCGTCACTGGAGGTAGTAACCAAGTACTTAATTTCTCTTTTTAAATTTTGTTACAGGAGCAGCAGCAAACCTTAGGAAAGAGGTCATTCGAAATAAAATTCGTGCTATTGGAAAGATGGCTCGTGTATTCTCAGTTTTGAGGTAAGAAAAAATTATTTTTCAATACATAACTCTACTATTTCATTATTTTTGTTAGTTACTGTTCATATTGCAGATAATCAAACTCATATTGGCGTGGATAAACAAAATCATCATAAGAACCCCGTCTTAAACAGGGTTTTTCTAAATCGATTGTTAGTTGTTACTACACTTATTGCTTTACCACTGGAAATAGTGACAGATTTTGCTAGTGTTGAACTTTCCACTTTCAGAAAAACATTTTACTACTAGTTTCGTGTGCTATCCTCCTATCTGCCTTTCAAATTTCATTAGAAAGCTTGATACTGACGAGAACATTAGGTAGTAGATTTATAATATTGTTCTACCTATAACAAATTCATATTTCTAAAACATTATAATAATGCGATTATCAAGTTCTTGTATCTTAATGACAACATAAAATTATAGGCTATATACTGAAATTCTTTAGTTGAATCTAGGATTATGAATGTTGAGCGACATAACTTATAACAAAATTGTTATACTTATTACTCTTTACTAATATAACCACTCAAGGTAATAAGCATACTAATCACTGTGTACTATTTATTTTGGTTTCACTGGAAACATCCGCATCTCGAGTAAACTGGGTGTAAATTTCTTGTAGATAATTCATTTATTGACAATATGTTCACATTATTATAATGTGGGAAGAAACAGCAGACCTTTGCTCCGAGTTTCTATCCTAAATTTAGATTATGCTATCCAGAGATTATGTTTATCATCCATTTCACTGATAATATAAAAAAACTAAGCCAAAAATATTTCATTTTTTACAGAGAAGAAAGCGAGAGTGTCCTTCAGTTGAAGGGTCTTACACCGACCGGATCGTTACCTCTGGGTGCCCTCTCAGGTGGAAAGACTTCATTGAAAAATGGTAAGTGCTAAAGATTTACAGTTGAAGATTACTAGAATAAAAGTTTTTCTTCAATAGAATGTAACTTTCTCAAATTTATCATTTCTTTATTGTTTCTCATGATGACATGCTTACTGATAGCATTTGTCAAGTCGTATTTAAATCCTTCTTTACCTTGGCAATTGGAATAATATATCAGTATAATTCGATTCTTGAAAAAGTCACTTTGAGACTTATTAAAGAAGTAAAGTATGAAGAATCTATTCTTTGTTTTCTCCATTGAATTGATTTGAACAATTTTGCTCACTACTTATTACTAATAGAAATAGAAACTCTTTTATTGTTTTTTGCGATAGAAAGCGAATCTTACACAGTAAAGCAAATCTTTTTCAAGATAATTTTTGTGCCATGCGTAATTATTGTGCCATCCACATAATAGCAGGCAATTTCAAAGTATGTTTTAATTTGGTTGTGGAGTAAAACTTTTTGGAGGAACAGTCAAATGTGATGGAAATATAACGGGTAGTGAGCCTGTTGTTCCCATTATATTGTAAAAAGTTGAGCATGAATCTATAAATCAATGATTAACCTCTAACATGAAAGAGCAAGCTTCGTACTTATATAATACAGAGCGTGGAGCAGAGGAGCCGCTAGTACACGGCGACAAGAGGTTAAACCAATTGAATGAGGATGAAATTGATGGAAAAAAGACATTCTTAATTTTGTCATTGAGTGACCTCGAATCAATGTTGACGGACTGTTAAAATAATGCCATTTCAGGTACTGTTGAGTGTTCGAAGTTTAAAAGTACTTTAAGAGATTAAAAGATTAATTATTTTTACTAAACCGTGTCCCAGTGGAGTAATTTAATAGTGAAAATCATGCGATTCCTTTACTCTATCCTGTATATGGAAGGCTGAGCCAACAATTTGAGACTCTTGCACACTGGCTTTAGAATAACGTACATTCCCAATACATTTATTATACTACTTGTCTGGAACCGGCTTCAAAGCAAGCTATTTGAGGAGTGTTCATAATAATTTATTCTAACTATACTTTTTCTGATATTTTCAATTATCAATTTCTCTTGCTGTTGGTTCAACTGTGCGTAGACATTCGATCTAATATTTCTGTTTTGGGTTTATGTTTAGTTATCGTTCAATCTAATATTGTTTGTTTTGTGTTGGTGCAGCGCTGCAAGGCTTCTCGCCGAATCACAAGATCACATCGTTCGCGGAGGCCAAGGGTCTGGACGCCATCAACGAGCGCATGCCGCCGCGCAAGGACGCGCCGCCCTCGCCCGCCGTCGAGGAGAAGGCGCCCCCCTCCACCGCCACCCCCGCCACTACCCCCTCCACAACTGCCGCCGCCGCCGCCGCTTCCCCCGCCAACGCCAACGCCCCCCCTGCTCCTGCCAATGCACACTCATGAGCGATCCATCCACTTTTCACTCGAGTGAGTATTGTCTCAAAAATCCAAATAATGCTTTATGATATCTAGATTTTCGTTTAATTGATAGATATTCAGCATTATCCTCCCATAAGAATTATATGGGTTCCTTTTTGTGCCTCTGTGGAGAAAACCAATTGAGTTAGGTTGAAATTGATGGAAAAAATAAATTCTCCGTTAAATTTCACATATGCCAAGTTTCATGGCAAACAGGTTTTGATTGTATTTGTTACAAACAAACTTACAAACATCCTCTTTTATAAGTATGTTTATTTATAAATTACTAAATTCTAAACATTTCAGGAGGCCAGACTGGTGTAATCAACTACAGTATTAACCTTTATTCGAAGAGTAAGAAGCCTAAATTGAATCTCCTTGTAGCTTTGAGCTTATCCTACTCAAGATAAAATTGTTTCCAGTCGGAAAATGTTATTTATTGGAGAACCCTATTCTGCAATTAACTTGCCGGGTTGAATGTGATAGGATTTTGAAATAGTTTTACTTTTAAAATACTTTCTACTTTCTCCTTCTACCTTGCAGTGTTCTCTGCCTCATTTCTCCTCAGTCGTTCTCCTGACCCCCTATTTTCTCTTTTTGTTCAATTCATCTGTCCTACTTATGCCATCCACTAGATGGCATATCTGGTCTCATGTCAATTTCTAGCCTTACATCTACAGGCAAGAAACAGACCCTAGATTCGGAAAAATTGACCCTTGAAAGCAACACACAATAATTTGCCTATTCTGAGCTATTAAAATTTCCTATCAATTGTCTCTGCGCCATTTCGAGTCTACAGGGGCGGATTAAAGGGGGTGGCGGGGGGACCCCCGTCCGCTACAGAGATTGAAAATTTTGCTGTCCAATTACTTATCAAAAACTAATATGTAAAGGATTATAGTTACATTAGTTTTATTATTATTAGAGTAGAGCTACATTAGTATTATTTTGTAACAAAAATGAGGGTTAAACTAGCTATACAATATTATAAAAAGGAACGCTTCCGCTCAACGTTGGACACCTCATCGCGCTTTTACCAATTACGCCTTCCATTGGCAACAATCCTTGTCAAAGGCACAATAATTTGGTTGATTTAAATTACAAAATGTATTTGTTTTATTTTATCATAGGTAGTTAGCATTAGCAATATCTATTGTTGAAAGTATGGTTTAATATGATTTAAAATATCAAGAATTAATCAAGTTTATGAATATAACTTTGTTCATTGCAACCTATTCATATAGTTAATCATCTGATCATTTTGTTTCATTCTTTTCATTAGCGTGCGTGTTTTCATTTTAAAATTTGCTCATCTCATGTTAACTTGAATTTTTGTTGTGATTTACACTGGAAAAATACATTAGTTTTATAAAAATATCACACAATTTTAGTATTTATGAAAGAAAAACGTTGCAGTTTTAGAGCCTAGAATTTCCGGTTTTCACTCTTGATTGTTTAAAATATTCCCGGGGGGGGGGGGGGCCCCCCTGTATATGGGAGGTATTCAAGACCCCCCGGAAGTGCCCTTCCTAAACTACTCCGCCGCCCCGCCACTAAACACAGACCTTGCGAGTCTAGCATAGCTCTTCTCCATCATGTGCATGATTCACTGTTGTCTATTTCGTGGGTGAATGACGTTTGTTGTGAATATTGAGTGACTGAAATTGGAACTGATTTCTTTTTTTCAGGTGATCGCTGTTCTCATTTTCACTGGCGTATCGGAAAAGTTGTTTTCATTCTGTTTTATAGAATAATCTGGATTTACTAAATTGATAAGAAATATAAATACGCTCTGCCCACCTTCATACTAATAGTTCTACCTAGCAGCAGCATCATCATCACGGATGCAAGTTGATTGAGTACACGCAGTGAGTTGTTGGATGGAAGCACGCGGAATCGGAAGCCCCTGTTTGATGTAGCCTTGGTCCTTGGTTTGTGTTGCTAGCGCTGCAGCCGGGTCAAACGCAGCGGGCTGACTTGGTCCCGGTGCGGCCCCCCCCCCCCCAACACTCAACCCCCCTCCGGCCAGCAGGTCTGGTTGCACCATGCATGCGCCTCCCCCCCACCACCACCACCGGCCATCTCCCCTCCTCCTCACCATACAGTGTACCTGACTAAAACACCGCACTGCTCCACCTGTGATTGCACTTGTCATCGTCAGCTGTTATCTATTGCTGTCTTCTTTCTACTGTTGGATGATCATCAGCCGCCGCCGTGCAATGGCTATTTGCAAGACTGGACTGCAATTAATAATCAACCAACGTATTAGTCCAACACACTCTTTCATTTTTCCACTGAATGAATCGATTAATTGTTCTGTATTATTTTGTACATAAAAGTATCTTTGTAAAACCAGCTTGATAGCGAATATTCTACTTAGTGTTAGTTTCTCTTGTAGATTGTATTACATAATGATTAATAATAATATTAATGAATAATAATTAATAATAATAATAAAGCTATCGTTATTGTTAACTATTTTCCCTTGGCCAGGCCAGCCCAGTGGCGGCGTCTCGTTGTAAGAGAGAGCTTTTCATCTTGCTGTGAGCTAGCGCCTTGCTCATCTGTTGAATGTGTGTAAATAGATACTGTATGCTCTTGCGTTATTCTGTCGAACGAATCCATCTCAACCATCTAGGCTACTCACCGAGTGAATGTGTGCGCTTGAACATTTCATCTAGTTTATATGAATATGGTCTCACTCTGTTGGACAATTGTATTATTATCGATGCATTTGAAATCTCTCTCTTGCCTTCCATGCCTTGTGTAGGTTTCTGGTTAGTCAAATAATGTTGTGTGACGATAAGTGTGAGAAAACAAACAAACACTTTTTCATTGTTTATCAAAGATCCATTATTCGTAACTTACACCTGTCTACAAAGTTATCGTCACTTCTAAAGCCTTTCAACTGATGATTATAGTCGATTTAAACTGTTTTAGCAAACAGGCTTTCTTCTTATAATCACAAACTAGATAAATATTTGTATTTGTGTGCAAAGGACAGTTAGTTTGCTTTTTCCATTTGTCAAATCCTTGTTCTCTCGTTTGTTTTACATACATAAATACACATAATGTGAACACTACATTATGTTATCGAGTAATTGAAAAATTAACAGATCTTGTTATTGTTATTGATTGCTGAGGATGAATTCTTTTACATGTTTTTAAGAATAATCACTTGTTGACTGTGTGACTATTTTTCTATTATTCTAACATTTTTATATCATTAATATTTCCAGAACTTTTGTATATTTTCCATTAAATAGATTCTATGAAATGGTCATGTGTATGTAGATATATGAATATTGATATCTATATATACATAATGGTACATAATTAATATGAATATAAAATACATAAGACTCATATTGATGTTACGTCTGTATACGTCCACAGATAAGCAAACCCTGCACCATTTAGTTGTACTCAGAGAGGTGAAGATGAGTTTTAACATCATTATTGTATTAATAATGGTAACAAAATAATATTTAAAAAACGTATGATTACTATTGAAAAATAATATTAAATAGCAATTATCTAATAAATAATATGTATCAAAGTCAAGAAATTTAGTTTGTATTTTTTATAAATTAGGTTTTTTATTGAAAGATGCTAGTGAAACAATAGATGTATTAGTATGAATAATCAGAAATGAACACAGAAATGTGCGAAGTTTGGAGGGTACAAAGTGAAGAGTATTAGTAGTCACTTGATTCAAATTTGCTGTAAATATGACGCCAGCAGTCTTGGATCTAGAAATAGGAAGAAACCAGGGACGAAGTTGCTGGCCACAGTTTGGCGTTGTAGCACAAAAGAACAGTGATCGATTTTCTGTTATTCATTAATGCTTGGTTTACCATGTACTCTTTACTTGGTGATAGAAGTGCTATATTGAAATCACTACTCGCATAAATGAATATTGAAGATAACAAGGGTTGTTTTCACAATCGAAAATCAAAAATAAAGAATTGTGTTGCTTTTTCAGTGCGAAATTGAGCCAAGTACTTGCTATAGTAAGAACTTTCAACTACTGGGTGAATGAAACAGTGTGTGCGTTTATCAGTATGGGACAATGAAATTAATCAAATAATATATCGATCGATTGTAAAGATTTTCTTCGAGCTACAGTATGTGTTTTCTAGAACGGCTGACTTGGAACATGTTAAATATTAATGCAACCATTATTCATCAATATAATCTTCTAATTATCATCCTCATCTTCAATATGCAAATTAAATTTCAATAATATTGTGTACATTTTTCCAAATAACATTATTATGCAATTATTAATAAGAATAGAAATTACGATAATTTCCCCCAAATTTATGATTGAATCTATTCAGAATATCTTATAGTTATTGTCATTTTCTTGTTTTTAGAGTGCAAGTACCACACTACCGGTATTCCTGCAAAATGAAATTTAGTTGGATGAGCCTTTAATTGGATCAAGATATTTTTGTTTAATTGAACCAGATCTCCTGTGATGCTTAACTGTTTGGTATTTGGTCATTGCAGAATCAGGAATTTAAAATTAAAAAATTCATTTTACAAGCTTAATCACAATTCATATCTAGAATAGCATGCTTAAAATTGTTATAACTATTCAATTATTTATTTAATCACAAAAAATTCTAACAGTGCTTTGTAGCACTTGGTTTTATTATTAAAATTGTATATTATTCGAAATATTATTATGGAAATCTAGGTAATGTAAATAATGTTTCTCTTGAAAGCATAAGGTTGAAAAACTATTATCTTATTAGTGGATGCATTAACATGGAATGGTATTGTGTATATATTGTTGAATAGATTTTTTAAGAAATGTTGAAATCATTTTAGATATAAGTTGAATGAATTTCAATTGTAAACATTGACATTATTGGTGTATGATGATAATTCAAAAAGCTTTCAAACTTTTCTACCTGTGAATTACAAAATATTTCCCAACATCACACATTTCGGATTAGTTTATTTTTGGTGAATGAATTATTTTATTATTTTTGTTGAATATGATAGTAGTTGATTTAGTTATAATGAAAAAGAATGTACTTAATTATTTATTGACTGATGTCTTATTTCAACGATTTTTATATTATTTATTGTCAATGGTTTGTTTTGTTAGTTGGAGGCCTAATCCAATTTGAAAAAAATATCAATTTATTATACGTTTTAAACATTTCAATTATCAATGAACACTCCAGAAGGATACTATATCCCCGAATACTTATTTATTTCTCTGAGTGAGATAAATACAACTAGACTGCAATTTGAAAATTTCACTAATTCAATCCTTGAAGTTTCAAATAACATCCGCGAATTATTAGAATTTTCTATTGCTTTAGGGACAAACAAATTAAGTATTCTATTTACTTCTCATGCTCGTTTAAATATTGCAGTTTTAATTTATTTGATTAAAAAAAAGCTTCGATTGTATTAATGTGCATTGAAACGTTCAAGTCTTGAAGCATCTACTGCCCATCATAATTCAATAAATGTATAGGGATTGTTTTGTATGATTTATTAACGTACTGGTTCTACAGTATTCACTTTCATCCACTTCAAATATATTTCTTCTAACACTCAGTTAATATTTTTCTTTACTCTATTAACTATTTTCTAAAAAAGCTTTGATTCCATATCTGGTTCAAATAAATAATATAAAATTATTCTACTAATTATTTTTCTAATAATCTTTTGTTACACAAAGCCTAAAAACTATAATATCCTATGTAAATAAAATAACAAAAAAATGAGTGTACTTTTTAAGTTGTTTAGTTTAGGAACTCTTCTGCATTGAACATGTGTCCTAAAGATATAATATCGGAGCTCTCCACTTTTTACATTCACAGTCTATCAATAAATTTCCTAACATTTATTCATTTATATAAGGAAAGCATATTCGTATATAATAATGAACTATTCGCAAGTCATTTCTTTCTGGTATATTTTATAATGTGAGTAATATAGTGATTGTAAAGTTGTTTACATTATCAAAGTGGTTACACATTATCAAGCTTTAAATATAGTAAAGTTACTAACTTGATGAAATGAATCGATTGAAAGCAGAACTTCATTTCTGTTTCCAGTTCATCTCAACTGTTATCAGTTGTTCTTGGCAATGACATGTATTTTATTTTTTCGTTAGTGATGTTTCCTTTGATAACATTTGTTTTTTGCACTAGAGTACTAGAATTTGAATCAATAAGTTTGAATACAACTAAACAACATTGTCACCTCACTATTGGAAACAGTAACTGGTTTGGAACATTGATTGTTGCCTAAAAGCACAGACTAGGAATAATGTCTCTTATCTCTAGTCTGTGCTATAAATGAGTATGTTGATGCAATGCTTATGTGTATATTGTCAACATACAGGTTTATTCTATTTGTTTTAGCCAAGTGACTGGAAATGGAAAATCAATATAATTATAAATACAAAATTGAGATTCGTATGAATAAGAATTGGAATTTTATTATATATTTATATAAATTTCGATAGCACCTTTGTTTGTGCAATCTCATCTAGTCAAATATATAGGCTACTTTTCATCCTTCTGCTGGCATGCTCTAATGGTACAGAATTTCTAAACTTTGTGATTCTTTTCTCTCATTACCTTTAGAAGTATACTAGTATAACACGTTGATATTATTTGAAACAATTTTATTATATTTTACTGCAGTATCTATGAATACTGTAGTGGAAATGTCTTTCATATTCCACAATTCTATGAAATTTCTTCAAATTTAAGCATTATTAAAACTTGTGATTCCTTTAAATTTGTTCTTTATCAGATTATATTACGTTATTATAGAACCAAAAGCAAGTTCAATACCATTATTTAAGATTTTAATTAATGTTTTATATATTTATGAAAAATGTATTGTAAATATTATATATTTTAAATACTGCATACTTCAGTGCCATTTTCCAATTTTAATTTGTTCTCCCATGTTACAAATACATTATTATATTGAATAAAAATAAACTAAAATGTAAACTCTCACTTCTATTTCTTGCTGATGAGTTGCATATTTGTTGATATAATAAATTATTGAACTATAACTTGTGTATTATTTTTTTAATGTTTTAAAACTCATAAGTACACATTCCACACTCGATTCATACATTTTTTATCCCTTGTACTCGTTTTTTCTTGGTGAAAATACGAAATTCATTCACCTAAAAATCTAGTGACTCAACAGTTGGCTTCCCACCGGAGAACAGAGAGCTTGTAACTTGAGTTAACAGATTGTGGACCGAATTATACGAAGTTGCATTGTCGCGCCGTCATTTTCTGTGCATGCCTCAATGCCGCCTCGTGTAATAAGGTCCTTACTGCGCAGACCTCAAAAACCTCAATGTAAATATACCAAATGATTCGCCAAAAGTTGAATAATGGTGAAAGGTAATCGTGTAATAGAACTAATGTACGGAAATAATATCTGTAATTTTCTTAGGAATAGTTCACAAATTCACTCAATTATAATGAAAATGATTTATTTCTATTTACAAAATTGTCAAAATCATAATTGGAGAAACAAGCGAATTCATTAGCAAGATTATTTTTATGTTTTGGTTTGAATGAGCATCTGTGTAAATTGAGAAGTGAGCAAGCCAATTCTTCCATGACAGCTCCTGCAATTCAGAAACAGATGGGAGGATGTATAAATAATTCTATTTATAAATAATTCTGTATTTCTATGTAATCAATCACCATCCAATATCAAAGACATGCATTGTTAACAGTTTCACTTTGAGCATTGAGTCTGCATTGCCTAATAATTTAGAAAATACTATTTTGATTAATATTCCAATCTCATTCTTGCAGTAGTTTCTTTTATGAAATGTTCCATCTTCAGCATCAACTCGAGCTGGAAGAAGACGGAGATTGGAGAAATTGGGCAAAAACCCGAAGATTCGCTGAACAGCTTTATATTCGGAATCAATCTAATGCATGGGTTCATCTCAAACACATGACAGACAAAATAAAGAAAGATGAATGTCAACTGCCAAGAATGTCAATGAAGAATGAGCAAAACAGATGCAAAAAACCAATAAGGCAATATTAATCATTGAAAATTGTGAGTTCAAGATCTTATAGACTCAAGATCATAAGATTATAATAAATCTATGAAAATAATATATTTTAAATTACCACTCTAAACGGAAAAAAACAATTTCTTGAAGCTAATGTACAATTTCATTCAAGAATAATGGATAATTCCGAATGGAATTACTTTGATGAATTTATTGAGCAATTTATGCTCAGTATCAGAATTTATTGAGCATTTCATGCTCATACAGTAATTTATTCAATATTTCTTTATAACTGGACAGTAAGTACATAGTATGAGTGGAATTAAATTTGAAAATAGAAGATTTGGTAATAATTGAACTATCCTTTTTGATATTTGAATTTATCTAGGGATTCCATCACACAGGAGTGTAATTCAGAACTAACAAAGTTGCATTTACGACGATGTGAAAAGGTATGGTATTAGTATTGATCTCATTCTTACCTGTACAGAGCACAATTTTGTCCTTCGCTAAGAATTTCACGGTGCTTGCAGTCTTTTGTAAACATTCTTCAGACAGGAAGGGAGGATCAGCAACCACCACATCAAATTGGTGTTCCAATTCTCTGGGAAGTTCTAATGGAGACTGGTAGTCATAGAATATGTAATCTGTTCCATAAGCAGAAAATCTTCGATCGTATTCCAGTAAGCTGACTAAAAAGAGCAGAGAAACAATAACAGGAATAAATTGGGTTACGTTACAAAACATTAGTAGAAAAAGCCATTACTTTTTTCCAAGTCGGATATTTTTTTTTGCTATTTTGCTTGACTATGTTGGGTTGCACCAAGCAAGATCAATTTTGATCCAGGATCAGTACAATGCTAATTAAATGGAATCAGCTTATTCAAAATAGTTGATACCGGTTCGTGCAACCCAACATTGGCTCAATGCTTAATATAATGTATCAAGCCGATTTCGACAACGGATGGTTCTATCAGACATCAGCAATTTTGGACGTAAAGCCCATATTCTTCTAAGCAAAAATTCAGTATTGTTTTTCTCATTATTTGACACGGTAATTCAAGTCTATTGAAACAAGACAATTTTAGGCACAGTTCTATGGGTGACAATCCAAACTCACAACACGTTGTAAATCTGATTTTATTAATTTAAACATCTTATGTAGACATTTTACCGAACATTTTTCTTGAAAACTTTGTTATTGTTGAACAATGTCTGTATCATGTCCTACATTTGATCAGACCAGCCCGAGCTTAGGAGGAAATTTGGTGGGCAATGTGTTTGTTTTATGATTTGACTAGGAATTCTGGTTCTAATTAATGTTGGAGAAGCCTTGAACTTTGTTATCCTTATTCTGTCAGAGTTAGCACTATACTTGTAAATTGTTTCCCCTCTCCCTACTTTCATTACCTTATAAGTCAAGTGGAAGAGGAGGGTCTAATGCTTCAAAATCACCCTCAGCACTTGTCATTTACAAAGTGGACAAATAAAGTCATTTACTTCTCTTCATATTTCAGTACTCATGAAATAACCCTGCTCGGGTCTCCCCTCTATTAAAAGCCATACGCTATAAATAAAAATAATAGTACTCATGAATTCGTCTCAGGCAGTTGTCATTCCAAGGTATTAAAGACTAAGAATAACCATCAGCTTAAAGCTGACATAATGTGTTTCTAGAAGAGGCAAAGCCACAGAACAACAAAAAATAATTAATAAATTGAGTACAGTACCGACCTGAAGTTTTCTGGTTTCTACTTTTGCTGTTCTTGACCAATGAGTACAATGTTGGACATGAGATAAGCGCTACTCTGCCAGTGCACTCAGCAGCCCTGCAAGCTTCCTCGGCAAGAGTATTCGCTGTTTCTTCATCGTACCAAAATTGACTGAGTTGCTGCAATAAAACAAATCAATGGATAAATTGAAGACAAATTTAAAATACGTACTGATATCAAATTGAAAATTGATAGATAAAAGTAACTGCAGTTTATTTCCGATATTGTGACTGACTGATATCGAGACTTGGAATCATATTTAAACACTTCTATACATTTTTGCATCTTTCTCAAAAAAAATTTCAAGTCATGGAATGAACACTATTAAACGGAAGTCCTTATGAACACACTACAACTACAACCACCTATGAAATATACAAACGGCCATTTGCAATTAAATATAAGTATAACTGTAATAAAATGACTTCATTTGGAGAAGCTTGCATCCATCCCGTTGAATGACGTCATTTTACAGCGGTTAAATTGAATTGAATTTTGAGCAATAGGCCTTATATGTTTCTTTATTGAAAAATTAAGCCAAACTAAAGATATAGATGTGAAAATTGTTTTTTTTTAAAGAATAATTTATTTCAAGTGAGAATATTCAATTTGAAATCAAAATCAATAGTGCGCTATCAACACGGATAACTCAGGTCACAAAATGGCTTCAAAGTTTGGAATCTCAAATTTATTCAATTACATCCATAGACTTGTAATAAAAGCACCACTATTTATGTAAAGAGGAACTTGATAAAATTGAATAAACTTTATTGTAGAGGCAGTAGGGACTTAGAACTCATAGAACAAACAGAATCTCTGTTAGGCCTATTTGTTTCATTCCTGTAACTCCAATGAGAATTATTATAATTTAGGATATTTATTTTTTGGATAGATGCATTAAAAAATAAGAATCAGCATGTACTAACCCAATTCTCATCAAAGTTGGAGATATTAACAACATTACTTTCGCTTTCCTCAAGTTGTTTCTGCAAGCGTTTTTCTCTTTCTTCTTGTTCGGCATAAAATTCCTGCAGCGCAAGAAGAGTTGACGCTGATAACTGTGGCTCATCCTCAGCTGAGAGTTGGTCATCTTCGCCGTTCGGCGGCGCCATCATTCTAAAAATTCCAAATTGTCGATCAAAAGATACGGTAATGAGAATATAACATACATCATCATCATCACTGATCACATTAAAATAATCGTTAATTAAACTTAGTTCAACAACACAACTAAATTAATGGCACATGATGACGTGTTTTAAATGGCAATTATGTATATTACAGTATTAAGTTATGCAATCTTTAAATTATTGAAAATTATTATTAAAGAAGCATAGGAACTCGTCTTGATCGAGCCAATTGTCTGGTATAGATATTGCTAGTTTACTCCGCCATGGGTGTTTGCTTTAATCTTCAAATCATCTTTATTTATACGCTAACAGCAAATAACCAACGTTTACATTCCTTGAAGCCCTTAGGTATCACCAATTTATTAAAACACCTAAGTCTAAATATTCCTCAATCAATGAATATAAATATAATTTATTGAATTTCAAACTTGAATCGGCTGAAACTGTTTGCAAGGGACATTTTCACATAACTTACTGAATAGACCTACTACTACAATAAAAAATAAGAATGTCAGGGATACCCGGATACAATCATGTTATTATACATGTGAATTACACATATAGCAGGAGCCAATTAACTGTCATAAATCAGCTGATCCAGTAATAATTAAACAGTGATTTTGACACAATAATCAAAAGGCTTGAAAGTCTTAAAGGCCTTTAAAGTCTTTAAAAGACCTTTAAAGAAGACCTTTCAAGAATAACTTTAAAAGACCTTTTCAATAATCTGCGAGATTATTAAGTATTGTGATATTGCTCTTTGAAACAGCTGATTTCTGACAAGTTGAATTGGATCCTGCTATACATTGTGTAATTATACATGTGCCAGTTCTTGTAACTTAGGTATCACGTGTGCTATTTTTCCCCTTGACAATTCCTCCACTAACATGACAATCGAATACTGGATCCTTTTCATAATAAATATGGAATATATTATCAGAAAATTATTAAACACAAAAAATGAGCGATACTATACATACATAAAAACTTTGATAAAAGTAATAAGAATGCATTATTATTGATCATCTAACCTCCAAGCAAGTTGATGTTGATGGAACTGGAAATCACTATTGGCTGTCAATATTGATTTTGATAGTATAGTACGGGAACAGGAAAATTACAACATTCTAAAATATCAATAATTATATAAGAATGTCAGCTGAAAACGTGATATCAAAAACAATAATATTGAAACATGCAGTCGCAGACGACGCAGCGCGAACTAGGGATGGCAACAATATATCGATATTTTTGATATATCGATATTCTGTGCCCGATATATCGCCATCGACAAATTCCTCCCGATAGTATCGGAGATATCGATATTTTCTGTCCGATATATCGGATTCAAATACATTTGAATGTATTTTTCAAGTATACGCTAATTTTAAAGCGGTTTTATTCTTTATTTGAATAATCTTTCTTTTCTTTTCGTCTACAAACGTTTCACTTCGCCAGTACAGGTGTACAGCTTTACTGTGAAGCTTTTATTACAGCTTTACTCCTGTAACAGGAGTCAGCTGTCAGAGGCGCACAACGGCCAAGTCTCCCGTTGTAATGGCCAACTCCAACCTCTCCCATCACAAAACTACCTTGCGGTAGCGGTATTTTTGGTGTGGCCTGGCTCGAGATAAACGTCCGCAGCGGAACAATACCTCAGCGGTAGAGGCATGGTGTTATGCTCTACCGGTAGAGGCATGCCTCAGTTCGGTGTGGCATGGTTCAATAATTGTTTCTATCTTCGGTTTTTGAAAGTCCATAACTAATTTATGGAGTGGTCCGTAGCCGAGGGCGATAAGCGCCTATCTGATAATCCAAAGGTTCCAAGATCGAATACAGTTGCCGGAACGGATTTTGACAGAAACGGCCACTCCCGTCTTTCGGAGGAGACGAAAAGCCGTCGGTCCCGACTGCCTAAAAACAGTCGTCATCTCTCATCATCACCCCTCTCATTACCCACGCACAAGGCTAGAACTCATGTGAGCATTACCCTCAAAAAAAATAATAATAATGATAAAAAATTTAATATCCCTCAAAGAGGAAAATATTATATACAAAACTTGTAGAGAATTTTATTTTGAACACTTTGGTGCAAAGAAAACTTAGATACAGTACCTTCAATATTGATCAAATTACAGGCAATCTAATAAATTATGGCGCCCATCTTGTTTTTCAGAGTTTGCGTACGCGGCTGACTGGCTACATTAGCCCCCAGACAACTCCTTATTTTTTAAAAATCGAGCATTGTCCATCATTATAAGATTTTAGAATATAAAAAAGTTCTACTTGTTCACATAACATTTTGACTAGTATTTTAGGAGTTGAAATCAAAATGATCAACTTACAAACCAAATTATTAATTTATTGAAATTGTTATTGATTAATTCACAAAGCTGTTTTAATTGGTTCCAACGTTTTGAACTGTAATTGCGGGAAGGGATTTAACACCATCTTTGTTGATAACTTCCACCTGGAAGTTTGGCAGATTGAGAATCAATCTTTTGTGAATCTCACGAACGCACTTCTTCATGACTTCATAGCACTCCTCCTCAGACATATCTGTAAAATGAATAGAAATGTTTCCAGAATAAAGTTTGGCTCAAAATTTCATATTATTGAGACAACTTACATGAACAGCGCACAAGAAAGCATTGATGACAAAGTGATATCAATTATTGATAAAAAGGCATTTGTGCACGATCACATTCTTCATTCAAGAAAAGTTTCAAATCCCTTCAAAGTTCATCGAATTACTAAGAATTTTGTTCAATATTTAACACAATTTTAAATGACTTTGAAAAGGCTTGTTAAATCTTAGACGAAATTTGAAGCAAAAAATGCAGATTGGACGTGTTCTAATCCTATCAAATAGCCTACTATTTTCCAATGCTGGATCGAATAAACATTTCTGACAGTGTCTGGTGAGACGTTGTGATATTTAAAATACATAATGAAAACACTAGGATGTAGTCAAAAATATAACTGTATTTAGTAGAGAAAATTTCACAAAGATGTTTCGGCATCATTGTGCCATCTTAAGTGTACTCAACATCTTCAATGTAAATTTTCTATACTAAATACAGTGATATTTTTAACTACATCCTAGTATTTTCATTATAAAAAAACATTTCATATCAATTATAATAACATTTTATTGTCGAGAGGTATTTCAGCACTAGACAAAGTCAACGTTGAAAGTCGTACCTTTTTTGTAGTATCTATCCATCAGACCAAGTGTCACCATGCCACCATAACCATGAACAGAGAAAGGAACTTCAGCAAATGATGCCAAGTAATCGACGTAGAAAAGTTGGGCACCTTCAACTTTATCGTAACCACCAATCAACATATTGACCTGGTACGGACTCTGAAAAAAAACAATAAATATATATATAAATGTAAAAAAGGATTGATTGATTGTAACACACAATTTTAAAAGAACATCTTGGAAACAGTTCAATTTGTAAATTTATTACTACCGTAATTTCATTGCAGTTGAGACTGGGAATAATTGAGAATTAATAATTGCAACAGGATATTTTATAATTCTCAAACTGTTATGTTAACTAGAAGCGTAGATAAGCAATACTTTCTAGTAGATTGTTCAAGGAATAGGGAGCTTTGATCTGGTTTTGTGTGCTGTTATAATATGTAATCGGACACGTAGTTCTGTGTCGTAGTAGTAGGAGTCACTGACGCTGGCGTTCCTCTCTCAATCGATCGCTCACTCACTCCCATTTACTGTCTCAACGCCAGTTACCAGCTCCTACAGTTACGATTTCCAGTTTCTCAGAGTTCTAAGAGATGTCGCCAGGATCGGCCCCTTGTTTTCTGGCCCAAAATTTTAACGTAAGACATCTATTACTAAGTCTGTTCTCTGTGCTAGAAGTACTTTATTCATTAATTTTACAATTAATATATCAGCTTAAATTCTAGAATACGATAGTTGAAAAACGTTATTCAATAAATTGAACAAAGCTTCAACTTATAAGTTAATGAAAAATAATAGGTTCGATATACTAGCTAGGAGTATCTACGTGAAACCGCAGATAACATATTAGAATAGATTTCCCATCGTACGTTAAAATTTGTGACTAGAAATGAAGGGGCCGATCCTAGCGACATCTCTTAGAACTCAGAGTAACTAGAAAGCGTAAGTGTAGACTCGCAACTGGCGATGAGACAGAGAATGGGTGTGCGAATGAGAGTGAGTGAGCGATCGATTGAGAGAGAGACGCCAGCGTCAGCGCTTTACCTTGCGGTACGCGGCCAGCACGATTTGACGGCACACAGTTCCCTATGCCTTGAACGATCTACTACTATCTCTTCTCTATGGTGAAACGGCGTAGGTTGAACAGATTTGTTTCGAGGACAATGCACACATAAGCTCTAGGCTTGTGACTGGGTGATGATCATGGAAAAATGAATTTAACAACTGTCATATTGTAATAGCTTCTCGTATGGCCGTTGATTGGCATGCTGATTTGTCGTCATTTGGTAAAATAATCATTTTACCGCATTCAACACCAATCATTGTTGACTGCGTTTTGATAACTTCAAACTCATTACAATCTTGAAAAATAGTATCTAGTATTATAAAGAGGAAAGGGGAGAACGGGAAAATAGATCACAGATTGGGGAGGCCACTTAAGCATTGACAAACAACAGCATCGACACGCCACTCTATGCTACCTACTAGCAAAGGTTAGTCATTGGTGAAAAAGGTTAGGACAAGTGAGTATTATGTTGATTACTTTTGCGTGAGAAAATAAAGCATACGGAGCCTTATTGTCGATGCTATGTTGTGTAGCCTCCCATTACAAATCCCAATCTAAAATATACAATAAGATTGTTTACCGAGCTCCTCAAACTATCAGCAAGATTTTTAGTGGTGAAATTGGCAGCAGCTCTTGGAGAGAGTGGATAACCATTCTTCATCTTATAAAGCTGGATGTTTTTGGAGATGTACTCTGCAAACTGAACTGTGTCACCATGTTCCCCTACGATTCCCATAGCTATTTTATCAGACAACTGGAAAATCTTCTTCTCATCTGAAATAAAACAATGCATTGTTCAATCACGCAATATATAAGCTATATATCAATTTTGATACTAGGTGGTGGGTAGGCATGGTGAGTAGTCTAGCATTCATCAACAAGGATGGACCAATTAGAGCGTGGGCTGGTGACGCATGCGTAGAACGAAAAAGTTGTCGTCGTGTCGTTCATGTGTGAGACTGGGACTTAATAGCGAGACTAACATGTAAATTTGTTATCTATGAACTTATTTATTTTAAAACTACAGGTGACCGCCGGCTGAATCAATTGCAACTGGAAATTTGACTCCAGCAATGTGGGACAGTAAACTTGACTTAAGCCCCGTCTTGACGCTAGGACTTGTACAAGTCCTAGGACTTATGGATGAATTGCAACGCGTCTACACATTAGGACTTATCCAAGCTGATACATGCTGATATATAGGAAAAAAGTCCTCGGACTTTTGCCATCTACACGCTAGAACTTTGCTTAGGACTATAGTGTTCTGCGGTTTCTCGCGTTCGCCTAGTTCGGCGATGGTGTAGACGCGGCATGAAATCGTATCCGTCCAGTGGAACCCAAATATACTGATATGTATATACAGCTATATAGGCGTACAAAACGAGCCTTTTGGATAATGATGGTGGATGTAGAAAAAACTTTGGGTTTTTACAAAATAATATTGTAGTTCTCACATAACCTACAAGTACAGAGGATCCCGGCTAGATACGTTATTAAGAGAAACATGCAGCAATAATACCAATGGATCTGGGAACGCAATTTTTAGCATTATAATAATAAAATAGATGAAAATTATTAATAACAAACCTTGTTTAACAACAAAAATGCTTTCTCCGCATGACATGTCAGATGCAAGCATAACGAAATCATTGCATCTTATCCCCAGTAAGGTTTCCATGTTTATAAAATGTAACACTTATTTCAGACAAAAAATATCAAAAAGAAAGTTCCTGAGAAAGTGAATTGAGTGTTTGAGCTATGTCTTCACTGTTTGATTGAAATATAGAAATTTTTGCTTCAATTTCTTGCCGATTCATGCATTATTATAACAACTGAACTGAAGCACTCGCAAACACACACCACAGACAACAACGCGAATTGCCACTGCCATGAATATTGCGTCTTTTAGCCATGGTGAGACATAATTTGAAACGTTTGAATTTGATTCATTTATTTATAAATTTCTGAATCTATTCCATATTAATTCAATCTTTAATGAATATTTCCGACATTGATTTGAATAACACACTTTTTTCACAGGTGAGATTTTTCAGTCAGGCAGGCGGTAATTTTGAACTGTCATGATCGCAAAATGACAATTTAAATAATATTCTCATAACATCCAGGCCCCGCGGGCTTGGGTGACTGGCGCTCTGGGCAAATGGTCTACTGGCGCCCCCTTTATTACTATAAAGTAAAAGCAAATAATCTATGTTGGTAACCGAAGCGAATATGAATTTTTTAAAAGCTGAGTTTGCCAGCTGAATGAACTTTTGAAATTTGCTGTACCGCGAGTCAGCAGGCACTGTAGTGGGAGAAAGCGATCAACGCGCATGCTCAGAAATATACTTATATTTTATTAAGTAAATAACAAGGAAAAACGTCTTCTACACACAAAACTGTAGAGCAGAGGTGCAAACTCAAATTTGCATGTAAATATATTTTACATTTAGAATGCTCAAGGGCCGGATTAAAAAATTTACTAAATTATCATAAAATTTTATTCATTTAATTACATTTTACATAGTATAAGACATAAGATACGTATATAAATTTAGTAGCTAATTGATAAAAAAATAACTTAATCTCTCCGAAGCGAATATGAATTTTTTTAAAAAGCTGAGTTTGCCAGCTGAATGAACTTTTGAAATTTGCTGTACCGCGAGTCAGCAGGCACTGTAGTGGGAGAAAGCGATCAACGCGCATGCTCCAGAGAGAAGCCAGTTTGGATGGCACGCTCTGTACTTATATTTTATTAAGTAAATAACAAGAAAAAACGCCTTTCATACACAAAACTGTAGACCAGAGGTGCAAACTCAAATTTGCACGGGGCCATATTTTACATTTAGAATGCCTGGGCGGGCCGGATTAAAAAAATTTACTAAATTATCATAAAATTTTATTCATTTAATTACATTTTACATAGTATAAGACATAAGATACGTATATAAATTTAGTAGCTAATTGGTAAAAAAATAACTTAAAAACGTGCAAATACTTTTTCATTTTTTAGATTGCGTGTACCTACCTTTTTTATCAGCAAGTTGAAAATATCAATTTGTGTTCACAGAGGAAATATTTCTCTATCATTTGATCACCTTATTTATAATTTTTCAACTCTCTTATTATCTCGAATTTTCAGAGAACTAGCAAAATTCATATACTAGCAACATATTATAGTGAGAAAATTCAATTCAATAGTTGTAACTCCGTTTATATTCGATACATTAAATAAGTATTAAGAATAATACTTGTAGATGAATTACTCTTCTTAAAACACAAGTAAAAAGTTCATATTATTTGATCGCCAAAAATTGTCATGTGTAGAGAAATCCAAAAGTTACAATTTCATTCAATTGAATTTTCTCACTAAGATGTTTTGCGGACTTTTGCTTGTTCACTGAAAATTCAAGTTAATGAGAGTTAAAAAAATATATTGATGAAGATTAACTTAAAAAAGTGTAATATGCTATAACTTACACAAGAAGTTGAGGTAATAAAGTGCTATGCCATACTAACATTAATGTCTCCATCTTAAGGTGAAGTAGGTGGAATGAAGTCCGGATCTGCATCGCTATCATCCATAAACATGACACTATCACTTGAATCATCATGAAACAGTCGCTTTCTTGACGTTAAATTGCTTGAAGATGCATCTTCCATGCTTGCTCCAATTGGTTTAGCACTGTCTTCAAGCAAAACTGTTGTGTAACAGACCAATAAACAAAATAATGCATCACTTTACAAGCACTTCCTGGTGGATTTATTAACAACAAACCAGCACAGGCCTATAGTTCAGTCTGAAATACTGTAGATTACGTGCACAGCTTGATTTTGACAAATTTTTGGGTTGGCACTTAGGGCCGTATTTATGAACGTTCCTTGAGGGTTCCTTTCCGAAAGGGACTCTTGAAAAGCGTTTCATGAATGAAAAAACAGCTGATTTCATTCATGAAACGCTTTTCAAGGCGGTCTTTCGGAAAGCATACTTTTACTAAATTAGTAACTATTTATTATTAATAATAGTAGTTTGTAATGGTGACCAGCAAAATTAAAGATTTCTACCATAAATGCTTATTTCCAATTTCATACAAAAATTCTAATATACGGTACAGTACTATAAAAGCAATAAATGAGTACAGAGATTTGAATAGTATAATTTATTGATATTATATTACTAGATCGGTGAAGACGAAAGCACTTTGGAAACTAAATATTATTCTTCAAAGAATCGATGAATTCTATTATTCTTTCTCTCTTTGCTTCCTTTCTAAGCTCAGAAATCATTTTGTCGAAAGACTCTGAGCCAGAAAGGAATATTTCAATACTATGAGCTGTGTACCCTATCCTGTGATCTGTGATCCTGTCTTGTTGGAAATTGTAGGTTCTTATTTTTTCAGACCGATCTCCTGAGCCCATCTGTGAAAAAAATAAGAAATTTCAAATTTTTAGTCAGAAAATGAAACAGGAATAGCAAAATAGTTGAACGATTAAATTTCTTGTAGTATTGGGCCATCCCATGGTTTTCCATCAGCATTTACAAAAATGCAATGCTTAAATTTCTTAACAAAATTGGGTGCAAATTAGAAAAGGAATTGTTTTTATAAAAGAAACTCAAATATTTCAAAAAATTGCTTTGATGGTTGTTCTTGAGGTTCTGTTTATGAATCTTCACTCAAATATCTTCAACATTTTGATTGAAATTGTACTGTATTGTTGTTTGCTTTTTCTTATCACTGTTTATTTTTCAAAATAATACAGTAAACAAAATTGCATTAGGCCTATTCTGTACATTAGGCATATAACGATTGTTATCATAGTTTTTGTAAGCAATAAAAATGCTGTTTATTGTAAAACTACTTCATTTTCTGATGCATTTCTACTAATACGGTATTTTCGTTAGTCCGGCCCTACTGATCCCCATATAGGGCCGGATTAACGAGATCCTACTGTAGGTCTTTTTTGGTGAGAGGGGATAGAAAATTTATTAGGAGATGAATCAATGCAAAATTTGTAGTTCCCATGCATTGTATTCTACATAAATTTCAATTTTGTAATTAATTTTAACATAGATAAAAATCCAATGAAACATGCCTTACAAGTTTTGATATCTGAAAACGTAGTATCAGAAATGATCCATTCATGATTAGTCTATGGTAATATGGTACTGTATGGATAAAAATTTCTATTCATTCAATTGGCTTGCAAGTATTTTAAAAGTATCAGCTACAACCGAAAAATCTTCCTACATAGGTAGTTGAAAGTACTGTACCAACTCATTTTACCTGAAATTTTCTTGTCCTTGAAACATTTTTCATTTGCTCATCAACCTGAATTTGATACAGCTTGGCTCTCAGCTTTTTCAGTGCATTGGATTTGTTTTTGATTTGTGACCTCTCTGTTTGACACTCAACCGCAATACCTGTTGAATGATTTTATTGATCAGTCATTATTACTGTAAACGTTTTTTACTTTTAAAAACACGGATAAAGTTTATAATTCGAGAGGAATCTAAACGAGAGGTATATAATACGAGAGGAATCATCGTGAGACTTCACGATTTTGACAAAAACGGCCACTCCCGTCTTTCGGAGGAGACGAAAAGCCTAAAAACAGTCGTCATCTCTCATCATCACCCCTCTTATTACCCATGCACAAGCCTAGAGCTCATGTGGGCATCACCCTCAGAAAAAAGATTACTCTGTTTTGAAAAGGAATGAATGGTATGAAATTGGTTGTTTTCAACCCATCATTAGATTTCTTTGAATCTTTCAACTATAGCTTGAGCATTGATGAATGAGTAGTGTTTATACTTGTCGTTCCAAACTTTCAAGCATTCTTAAAAAAAACATGAAAGAACTCTTCTCGATTCACAGTATTTAATCAATACAGTAATTATTTATAATAACAAAAAAAGAGAAATACTCTAAAGAAAACGAATACGTTTCAAATAATAGAAAAAGGGAAAAGTTTAGATTTGAATTGGACAAATAAATAAAAAAACAAACAAATTTAATTATCTCACCCGTTGGCAAATGGGTTATCCTTACTGCACTGTCAGTTTTGTTCACACTCTGACCGCCAGGACCAGATGCTCGTTTAGCTTCAAATTTCAAATCGCTATCAGGTAGCTTCACTTCAACCTGTTATTACAAATAGATGGATACAGTACGAATAAATTTCTTGACGAAAGTGAGGTAATTAAAGTGGTTACAGCTAAGTAGGATGATATTGGCTCTATTGCATTTAGCTCTAGAAATATATATTTGTTTGCTGCGCACACATAAGTGTCTTACTTGTGGGTAATGAGGTGAAGGTAATGAGATCGATAACATATAAATATATCGTAGTAACAACTTCAACGGCCAAAAGCAAGAAATCCTTATTTAATTTAATCGCCGTAAAACGATTTCATCTAACGGAACCAATAAATGAGTCTGACCTCAATGTAATGATGCCGTTCTACTGTAGTCAAGTTCAATTGGATATTCTTGCAACTGGTTTTTATTTGAAATGAATGGATAACTTCCACAATATTATTTTCACTACTTCACAAAACTTTGTAATTTGATTATTATTATTCAATTAGTTACTATTCACTTGTTTGATACCTACTAGTGGAAAGTAGACGGAATTTTTATCTGATTCAGAATTTTTAGAATAAACGTGATTGAACCTTTTACAAAAATCAGCTGAAATCAAAAGTGTTACGTTGGCGTACCTCTGAAGGCTGAGCCATGACAGCAACCGACACGGCGCTAGTGTGAACGCGTCCATATTTTTCAGTGACAGGTACTCGCTGGACCCTATGAACACCTCCCTCGTGACAGTAATGTTTCAACGCATCGCTCCCACTCACTGAAATACTGCCGCTTCTAATGCCGCCTACAACAAAACATTAAAAATAATAGAATACTTGAGTTCAATTAACAAATTATAATGTACATTATCATTTTAATGTGAACACATAACTTATTAGTTGCTGTACATTATTGAAGTTGAAAATGTAAATTAGAGGGAACAAATTTCTCACAAACATATGTACAGCATTAAGCTATTATAGTGCTTTACATCCTTGAAGATCCCTGAGCGTTGAGACAATCACTTCCCGAGCTAGCAAATTACACACTTGCAGTGATGCCAATACTAACCTCACGCTCACTTTTATGATAGTAATGAACAGATGAACGCGTCTCTTCTACTTGTAAATCATCCAAGTTAACACATTGAGTCGTGATAGCAGACTGACATTTCGGTCCAATACGCATGCGTGCCCAGATGATTAAATAGCACACAATTTGACAACATTGCGGGGCTGGATTGGCTCACACACCAAGTGGATAACCTCATTAGAATTTTCTATAGTGCATTTCATGGCTGAAGTTCTCTGGCCAGTTATTTACGTTATCCAATGGGAATTCTCGGTATTGCTGCTATATTGTGCTGCTCAATCATCTGGGCACGCATGCGTATTAGACCGGAATAGCTCAGTCTCCTCTTACGAGTACCTAGTTGTATATACTTTATTAGTGGTTTCACAAGAAGAAGAGGTTCTGCATCTAACTCCAATCAAGCTAATAAATTACAAAATAAATTCAATGAAAAAACAATCTTTTAAAAATAAATACTATTGAAAATAATATTGATGCAAATGAAAAGATGAATAACTGACTCGATGAAAAAAGATCACTTTTGACATTCACACACTAACTTTTGATTAAGATGAAGATTAATTTACAAGTAATTAAGATTAAGATTGATTGAAGTAGAACTTTTTATTAAACGCACATTGACTTACCCAGATCGGAGACAGATAAATCGTCTATGTAATGATCCCAACCCTTATAGGAAGCATAGCCGCAATACATTTTGAGTAAATTGTTCGCAAACAGCATGGCTTCTTGTCCACCAACTCCGGCTCTTATCTCAATTATCACATCGTCGATCTCGTCAAATGGTTCCACTGGTATCAGATGTATTATCAACTGAAACACGAAAAATATCGCATCACCTCTAAGACATTAACTCGTCTTTGTGATGGTATCAATTTGAAACAGCACTTGAAATAAGAACAGCTTGAAAAATCAACATTTCTATAGATTCAATCATCAATCATATTTCAGAAACAACTGTCAATATCTTCAAAAATAAAATAATAATGAAAGTTCATAAGAAAAATAATATATAAAGAGTTAATACTTGCTTCACGGTCGATTCTCGATAGCTTTTCATAGTATTCAGCTTTTTCTGATTCAATCTGAGATCTCATTTCTCTATCATCTTCTGTACCTGGAAATACGTAATGGCCTACTTGTAATGAAATATGTTTGAATGGAGGAGGAATCGAAACATTAATACAAAACAGTGCATCATGGATAAAAAATTAATCTTGTAAAATTCCCAAAAGGCGTACAGAAGCCTAGTTGGCTGGCGTGTCGTGTCACACCTTCAAGTCTGCTATCGCTGCACCGGTCAGGGGTTCGATTCTCGATCCGTTTGGCAATTTTTCTCCTCATGCCTCACTTTATTACCTACGCTGGCACACACATAAGTGATACACTAATGTGGGCATCAGCAAAAAAATTAAGACTGGAACTAATGCGCGGTCGCCTGAGTTTTTTCAATCACAGAAATACAAATACTAGAAATTGTCAAAACTTTAAGAACATTTAAAAATAGTTGTCGCCATTGTCATTGCAAAGAATCACAACTCTAATTATAATAAAATAGTTCAAGGAAATAGATGAATGCTATCTTACTAGGCCCAACAAAAATATTGGCTTGAAAAGGCTATAAGGAACCCTTTCAGTGGGCTATCAGTAAGATTTCTAAAACTGAATCATTGGACAAGAAAGTTATAAAAATCAAAACATAATATTGAAAACCTTTTCTTCATGTAACTTACATCAAGTGTGTATAAATTAATGAAGTTCATAAATTTTTAAGATCTATTAAGTTCTACATCTATGCTAATATTTCAATGTAAGTTACTGGTTTGAGTTGCACAGAAACATTAGACTTACCTACTTTTAACTCTTCTAAAGATGACAAACTGTCAAGAATATTAACTCTAGAAGACAATAACTGGGTTTTCTTGTAGTCTTGCACATTGTTCTTTAAAAATGAATTTCCAACTCTTCTATATTCATCTGTTAAAGAATCTAAATATGATTTTAAGATATCTTGGTTTTTAAAAATAATATCTTCAACTGAATCAACGGCAACAGTGCGAATTATTGATGAACGCTTCAGAAAATATAAATTTCTATTTAAAAAACTTTGCTTATTTTTCACAAATTGCACAGTATGAAAACAATTAGTCCTATTAGAATGAGAACATTTGGTGACATAAAGAGTATCATTGAGTAATCCTGGAAGGCATTTTTTTATTCGGTGATGTCCAAAAGTGGTAATGATAGTTTTGAACATTGTCAAGCAACTTTGTCCAATTATTTCCATCAACTTTCAACAACACATCCTATCAATACTTTCAAAGACTAATGATAAAAACTTGACAAAACTGTTTGATGTATGTAAAACATAAGTTGTATTAGATTCCTAATAAATTTCAAACTTTAAAAAAAGTCAATTCGAAGATTGAAAATTGGAACTTGTTTTAGGTTATGTTGATGTGAACTTGATCAATGGTCAATGCCTTCTGAATGAAAGCTTTGGACCCACTTCAATATTTCCAAAGAGATCAATGTCTTGCTCTTATAAAACTTATTTCAACTCTAACTATTTGATATTTCATTTGAAAAAAGGGAAATAATTGAATCGAACAAATGCCAAAATGATTTTGTATAGAAACAGTAAAAATCAATGTCATCATCTAATTATTGCTTTTTTTGTCAATGACAATGCAGCCAGCAGAGTGAACCCAGTGAACACGAACGAACACCACAAGTCCAGAACTGAACCAGCAGGAGCAGACGCTGACATAAAAAGTAAAAATTGTACTTTTCTGTTTCTGTTTCTCTTTACGTCGAACATCGCTTGTGCCTCTGAATAATTGTTATTTATACTCTAAGGGCTTATGACCCGATTTTAAGGGATGTTAGTTTTTATTTTTCAAATATAAATTCAATTGTTCCAAGACTCAGGATGTCCGAAAATAAGGAAGAAATTCTAGCAAATTTTCAGGTACGTTAGTCATGATCTTGTATAGGCTAGGTTTTTAATTATCGAACTAATCATTGAGCTTGTCTAATTTTGTATCTCTAGATAATGAAATTGATCTTCATTTAGTTCTGATGGCTGTATGAATGACACTTTTACAGTAATTTTTCAATCATTGGATAGAACCGTTGTAATTTTTCTTTGGACATTCATCTCTCAACAGATCAGCTGTTTGATTTACACAGTGTAAATTTGCCCATTACCTCAAGCTCCCAAGCATTATCTACATTATCCATGGAATAGAGATATTTTATTCTATGCTAATTCTTTAAATTAAGCAGACAAACCAGTTTGATTCAAATCATAATTTGAACAAATTCCACTAGGCCTATGTAACCTGACTTCATAATTCGAATTTCCTTTGTCATCATTGTTTCTTTGTTTTGAAATGATGGGTAAAAAATTGTTTGTTCTCTTATCACCTATAATGAATTAATATTAGTGAATAGATCAGTATTAAATTTAAATTCATACTTTCAAGCTTTGTTAACATTGCTAAATCTGAAATCTGTTACATAACTCTCTTCTGATAATTTATTATTCCTACTCTCTTTCAATACCTGTAAGATTAAAAATAAATCATTTCATAGTAATTGAAGGCTTAAAGCTCAACTTAATAAAGAAAACTTTTTTTCCTGAATATTCTACAATAGGCCTAGACCCTATGGATTTTTTCAACTGGCGTTAGCAGCTCATACACATTCAATTAGATGAGGAAACCTATTCAGGTATAATAATGAGTACTAGAGGAAGTGGAACTTTTGTCCTTATCCTCCAGATAGGCCTATTACATTAAAAAAATATATTTATATTTATTTTAATTTTCACCGACATCTTAATTTACTTCAATCTTCATTGATATATTATTAGCACTAGATCTACGCTCTTATTCAACACGAATATATTTCGTATAAAATTGATTAGGATATACTGTTTTATTTTCAGGCCTGCACCGACATTGATGATCTAGGCATTGCTTTGGATCACTTGGAACAATCCAAATGGAACCTTCTGGTAATATTTTGTTATACAAATTGTAAAAAATTGTCTTTGAAAACTAATGAATTTTATGTAGATGAATACATTACTTAGATTTAATTAGGCCTACATGTAATACAATTTATTGGGGAACAGAACACTCTTATTGGAGATCTATACAAACTTTTGGGTTAGACTTATAGTGGCCTGGCGCTCAAGAACCACTCACTAGAAACGTTTTTGTCAGAAAGTCCTATGTCCGAACAGCTGACCATTTGATTCAATGATGCTAACATTGAATCAAATGGTCAGCTGTTCGGACATCGGACTTTCTGACAAAAACGTTTCTAGTGAGTGGTTTTTGAGCACCAGGCCAAGGGACAACTAGTTATATTCAAACTATAATATACGATCTATATTTATTATTCATACATAGCAATTCTCAATTCATATTAAGCTTTGAGTAGACAAGAAGTCGATTTAATAGTAGTGGAACAACTACTGCATTTATTATTTTTATTTTTTCCTTGACCCCACATCACAAAAGGTATTTATTTATTATTTCCATAAATATGAACTAGTTAGTACCGATGGATTATATTGAATTAGAAAAACAATTGGGCAAACGTTTGATTCTTAGTAACTGACTGGCGTACGTTACCTTACGCACAGGCAATTTCCCATGTAAGCCGTGGCGAAGCGTGGTATACTTGACCGGTCATCGCCGGGTATATTTCCTATAGGACATATTCCCGGCGATGACCGGTCAAGTATACCACGCTTCGCCACTGCATGTAAGCTATTCCCATTTATTTAATGCTTACTGCAATATTTTTGTAACGATTTATTATTCTTATACTAATTACATTGTACAGTATTTATATAGTTTATATGATTTTAGAATACTAATATTGATGCATAATTCTGTAGCTTATTAATACGAGTATTGTAGTACTCAGATTTGAGAATTTAGTTTAGTGTTGTAAGATTCAACACTAAACTAATTGAAATTATAATAATTAATTGAACGAAATTCCTAATTGATGCCATATAATATTCTGGAGACTTTGCTATACAGAAGATCTCCGGTGGTCAAGTGGATAAGGCACTGGTCCGGAATACCAGAGGTACTGGGTTCGATTCCCGCCCGGGGAGAAAGTTTTTTGTGCAGTAGCGTTCATCGAATTTCCTTACTAGCTATTAATCTGTTGTCAATATTTGCAAATAGCAAAGAATATTATATCTCATCAATTAGGAATTTCGTTCAATTAATTATTATGATCTAACAGCAACTGTATGGTTGCAATGTCTTATTACCTTCCATCCTTATATTAATTGAAATTGTTGTATGTCAATTGTTGTATTCATATTGTTGTATCAATTGTATATAGGAAGGAAATGAAATAGTTTTTGATTTGATTGCAGGAGGCCATCCAGCGAGCAATGCCGCAAGACTCGCAGACCCTGCCGTCAGAGCAGAGCCCCGACGTGGAGATAATAGACGTGCGTCCGGCAGCCGCGGTCAACGGCGGCGGAATCGGCGTCCCCGTCACCATCAGTCCCGACTTTGCGCAGACGCCATCCACCTCGTTCAGCAAATACGGCGCCTCCTCGCGCCTGCTCCTCTTTGACATCCACTATCTCGACAACATGATCAGGCTTCAGATCAGCGATGACAATCGTGTCGGTAAGTTTTTTATTGTAAAAATTACACTGATAACTTCAGAATACTGCATTTGCTGGCTCAATGATCAAGTCATCTATCTTATAAGTTATTTATATTATTAATAGGCGAACATGTTTTTTGTGACCTCAACTCCTCCGTGGTTTCTCAACAGATATTGCTCGTTCACGTCTCATTTGAAAGATCTTATTGAGTAGATAAGGTCTTACATTGTGAAAATGTTATCATGGAGATGAGAAATGAGCGATCAAAGTTTCAATTTTGCCATTGCTTCAACATAGGGATAGGTGAGCCGAAAATTTTCACATTTCAACTTATGATTTGATGATCAGCTGTTTTGAAACAAAAATTTATTTTTCATTATTCATTGCACCGGTAAGGGAATTTCTGCAGAGAGAAAATGAGAAAGATAGCGAGTGAGAACGAGATGGAGAAGAATGAGAAAGAGGAGAAGAAGAAAAGGGAGGAGAGGAAGGAGGAGAAGAAAAAGGAGAAGTAGAAAAAAGAAAAAATGAAGAAAAAGGAGGAGATGAGAAATGAGAAGAAGAAAAAGGATGAGAAGAAGAAGAAGAAGAAGAAAAAGAAGAAGAAGGGGGAGGTGGGGAAGTAGAAGAAGAAGAAGAAGATGGAGAAGAAGATTGAAAAGAAGAAAATGGAGAACAAAATTAAAAAGAAGTAGATGAAGGAGGAAGATTGGAAACTATTTCATGTATTTCAATAGTCGCAGTTTTATGCGACCTGGGATGTACTAGTAATTTGTAAATACTCATCCTCAATGTTGCATCTACATTCAATTTCATTCTTTAGTTTGTATTCGTTAGTGTAAGTGTCAATTCAGCATTAAGGAATATTAGATCACAATATTAAATCAGCATTAAGGAATATTACATTAAGGAAAACAATGATCTTCACATACTGTTATGGAGAGCTTCACACAAATGGCTACACTGTTACTATACACTCTCTGTAGTACTAACTGATGGTTTGGAGTACATCATTGTGCTGCTATGCCATGCTCTGTGAGAATCTCGAGAAATGAAAGAATTATTTTCCCTTTAATTTTGTTTTAGAGGAAATGATAAATAAACTTTTCTTCATAAAGTTGATGGTGAATCATACAATCTGAGAATATTTGGAAATGTGTGTGTGGGTGGAATCTTTCATACCGTATAACTCATAAAGATATTCTATTAATTTTTCCCGCAGGTGATTTGAAGTTATTGATATTCTCAAAAACTCAAATTCAGTCTTGTCAACAAATTCTTGGTGGATGGGAAAAAGAACCCTCTTCAGATTCTGTGTTGCTCTCATCGCTCAACCTGCCTCGCGAAAATTTGCTATTCTTAACAATTCCGGAACAGAATAATCTGTCTGTCAAGTAAGTTGAATATTGCTCATTTTCATTTGAAATAATGCGTACAATTCTGCCGTAATTTTTCAACTTATTTAGAATGAAGTGTATTATACTTTCTTGAAATACTATATCACTACTATACACTTCTATGAATACTATATTATTCAAGTCTCATGACTACAGATACTGTATAATCACATTATATAGACTTGTAGACTTTTTATATAGTCTACTCACATAATCACATTGTGGCCATTTGCTGTCTCGCTTTTGATTGTTTAGCTCGGTCAAATCCACCATAATTTTGCCAATTTCCATAAGATTTACATAGAGAAGATTTTTGAATGCTACGTTATGTCAAGTCTTAGACCATGTATAGAATAGACACGGCGATTAAAGTATCTCAACAACTGTTTTAATCTTGTCTCTCTCGCACAGTTCACTCGCTCTCACTCTCTCTTAGGGGTAAGAACAGTAGAGATGTTTGCTTCAAAGACTTCTTATGTGAAGATAGGGAAGACCGTGTCTATTCTATACATGGTCTAAGTGTCAAGGGATACGCTTCTAACCTATAGTTAGTTTTCATCGTTTTCAGCTTTCAAAAATTCTACATGAGGGCAGAAAAATTATTTTTAGTGTTAGAAAACTGATTCTTAATGTCGTTTCTCATGTAGAAAGTTTGACAAATGGATTCAAATTTGCCTGTAATCCCATATTAGAATTCAATGTATAGGTAAACGTATGGCAGTGGCAGGGAATAAAATGTTCCAACGCACTTTTATGGTGTCTTTCACACCAATGGCCACACTGTGATTATACAGTTTCTGTAGTCATGTCTAATTATAGAAAATCGTGCTAATAGAAAGATTGTGGTGTTCCTGAGCAGTACAAAAATAATTGATAAATTAATATCACCATTCCACTGATTGATATTATAAATAATTGTTATTTTATTATTATGAGTAAATTAGTTTTTATGTATATTAAATCCATTATTTGGGACTAATCAGTGGCGTCAAATTTATAGAATCATATAACTAAATTGATTATATCCGAACTGAAAAGATAATTTTCTGATTGCAAAAAAATAGCGCTAGAAATGGTAGCTCAATATGGCGGAATTGGTCTACATAATTTAGTCACTCCATAATGTTTACTTTGGTAACTCCATGGTTGCAATACTGTACAGTCTGTGCAATCTCACAGTACCAATTAAATTCACCTAAAACATCAGCTGTTGGAATGTTTTCAATCAAGAGTTTCTTCAATTCATCATTTTGAATTTAGGTTAAAATTTAATCAAAATACATAAAAATATTTGGCATTTAAAATTCTGGCCTTTATTAGTAAATCAAATCTGGCTTGTCAGCTTTTAACGTGTGCGTGATGGCCTATGCTTGGTTTGTACATATTGATTTTTTCCATATTATTGATATTTATCTTTCATTATTATTCCTAAAAAAAATAGATGAGTTTAGTACTCCCAGCAACTGACATGTGCTTTTGCTGCTTTTCTGTACAAAAATGAATGAGCAAAACCGTATGAACTGAGTAATTTAATACATTAATTTCTTCTCAAAAGCTTTCAGATTACTGCATTCCAGTACATTATTGTCACTGATTTAGCTGAGCTCATGTTTTTATTACAACAGTGATAAGATTCCTTTTTATCAAATGGTTAATTTACAGAAGTGAATTAAATGTTTTTTCAATAGTAAATTTACAATATTGGTTGTTGGAGTACTGTAATTCTATTTCAGTAAAACTGTGTTTACTCTATTTGTGATAATACATTCCTCTCATGTATTTAATGATAAACTTTTAATCTTTTATCATTAAAGTTTTTTCATTCTTTTCTAGTTCTTCATCAAATGACTCATTGCCACAAAAATACTGGTTAGTGATATACGACGAGAAAAAAAATAAGGAGCACAGACTTCAGTTCCTAGGATCAAAGACCATCGGTGAAGTCAAAGCAGAAGTTCGTAATCTTGTTGACATACCTGTTAGAAGTCAAGTAAGTAGTGATGGAATCTTATTCTTAATCTTATAATTATATACATGTATGTACTCTCACTTTAATATTCTTATTTTTTATATTGTAGACCTATGTGAAATACAATGTATGTGAAATTCATTTCATAATTTGTTTGTCTATCAATGGAGACAACGGGTTACCTCAATCTGTACCATCTAACAATTGTAGGTAATGGTTAGTTAATATTGGATAGTTGCAGTTGTTTTTCGTCTCAATTTATTGTATTTTTCTCTCCGTTCAAGTCTACAATTTGTGACTATGTTGATTCGGGAATCGAATTATTAACTTAGATCTTGGCTTGGTTTAATTCATCAAATCAGTCTCCCACAAACTATGCTTCCATCTTTATAAAAGCCAGTTTAAATGTGTCTAAATGGTATTTGGGAGTGAATATCTATATTTTCAATTGTTTCAGCATTGGACTGGATGGCCTACGGATGATGATAGATGTACGTTAGCACGCGCTAGTCTCAACTTACCTGAGCATAGACTGAAAGTACGGCAACAAAAAAGAGAATTCAAGAGGGTATGTACATTTTATTCACACTAAAAATGGCATTATCCATGTAAACCGATAAATCCATTTGGATTTTTCTAAAATATTCAGTATTATTTCTAGCAAACTTCCTATATTAGCAATACTATTGTACAAGCCATCTATTCTTGAAGTTATGATATGCCATTGTGCATCAATAATCGTTTCCATAATGCCCTTCCACAATTAATTGGATGAATTCAGTATTATTGCAAAACATCTTAATAAATTGAACTACATTTCTTTTTTCACAGGTAATTGAACCGATGGACAGTGACAGTTCTGTTGAAGAATTTGAGGATGCTTCGGAATCGTTTACTGGTGAAGACGAAATGTTTGTTGAAGAAATTGGTTCAAGAAAATTGCAACCATTGAGTAAGTATAAATCGATAATGTTTATATGTAAAGCGAGTTTCGTAGTAATTAATGCTTTACCAATTTCAATTACTAAAAACTTTTGGTGGAATAGAAGATTTTAGAATAGAGTTCAGCATGTGATATATTTGCTTTTGATGCATATTTGTTATGCAAGAATGAAGTTAAGGTGTGAGTCGTCAATCACAGTCGATAATTTCTGGTTGACAGACAATTTTAGGTTGTTTCTGATGGGTTGTAATAATTTAACCTTAACCTTATCTTAACCGTGACTTAACCTTATCACCGGTCTCTGAGACCGGGCGGAAAATCTGGCTGTTTGAATTTGGCATCCCGGATTGTTTGTCTGCTTTCTTCCTTTCAGTTGCCGTCCAGTTGTATCCCACCAATTGTTATTTGTGACCTTCATAAAGCTGTCACCCGTATTGTCGTGCATATCATGTTTTATTGTTTATGGTAGTTTACGGTCTCTTGTACTGGACAATACGCTTAGTGTTTGACAAGTACCGGCCTGTGGTACCGGATGATACAAGTTACATTTGAAGTTTTGTAAATTTACAAAACTTAGTTATACAAAAACATCAAAATAAAAGCACTGTGGTTACTAATTGCATATAATACATGCATATATTAAACCATCATTTGAAATAAATCTTGGTATTCAGGTAAAAACTTGACCTAAGTAATGAAAAATACTACTGGTCTCAGAGACCGGATGATACTGTTAGTAATCAAAAATTCATGATACGGTTAAAGTGTCAAGTTTGAACTCGTAAGTTTGATAAGTAAGTTTGATCTCGTGAACTCTTGATCAAAGATCAAGACATTTTATAAAATTTCTGGGAAAACTTTTGCGGTAAAACTTTTGGTTACAAGATAGTAGTCAAGTTTCATCTTAAACTTTATCATGTTTACCAAATGAAATGTATTTTATCTGTAATTCTATGTAACCCTTTCACATCATTTTCCAAACTATTGACTTGCATTTGACGATCAATCATCATTTCACTTGCATTTCATCCTTAATTGATAGTTTATGTTTTCTAAATTAGTTCCAGATGGCGTGGAAGATGAAACCGCTGGCTGCATTCATTTCAACGATGAATTCACAAACAGATATGGGGATTTGCATCCCGAATTCTTTCCAGGAACATTGGAAGATGCTATCAAAGAATCGTGTCTTAAACCTGCTAGAGAGGTAAGGGTTACAATACACATTCAACTATAGTTGTTGAGTTCATTCTTTTAACATCATATATGGTTAATTATATTAGTAGAAATTATTCATTTGCCATTCAAGTTGCAAGTATCTATTTTCAAATTAATTGAAAGTGTTTTTGTAAATTATTTTCTATCAAGTAATAAAAATGATAGTAGTATGAAGATGATAAATTATAATATCATGGTATAAAGCTAGTTTTATTCCCTGGATTGGGAATGAAACAATGATCGTGTATGTTCATTATCGAATTAAGTTTTTTTTTTCAATTTCAGAGAAGACTATTAGCTGTCTATCTACATCACGATGGTAGTGTCTTGTCGAATGTATTCTGCACGGAACTTTTGTGCTTTGAATCGGTGATGCAGTACTTGAATAGCAATTTCTTGGTTTGGGGATGGGATCTCACGTTTGACTCCAACAAAACCAAGTAAGTTAAATTCGTTTAATGTACCGTAATGTCTATAGATATTGTCAATTCATTATAAGTTATTGGTTTTCATATCTTTGCTGCACATCTTCATTGTGTGAAATATGTTTAGTTTTCATAATATCTTGTTTACTGTAATGATTGATATTTTTAAATCTCTCATTTATACTTGCTAATTTTATTGCAAAAAATATACAAGGGTATTAATATTAAACCTCTTGATTTGTTCTACAAAACTGCACATGCCTATAAATAAGTGAATAGATTCAGTCTGCTATTCACTACGATAGGCCTACTATTCTATCTTTTGATGTGAAAAGTGTCCAATTAACATTGCGCTAGACATTATTCTTATAAGCCAGTATATTCTTGTAATTTACCGAACCTATAAAATTATTCGTGAATTATTTCATTTGAAAATATGTCATTCATAATCTTCTGTGTTCCATTTCTAATCACTTGTGTGTCACAATTCCTTCTATTTTTGATCACTCGACCACTCTTCTATTCTTTTGAATTTTTTTTTATTATTTTCAAACTATATTAAAATTTTATTTAAATCTTCTTTCCACAGTAATTTGAAACTGTACTAATTCATAAGACCATTTTTAGGTTCCTAACTTCCATGTCCAAAAGCCTAGGAAACATGGCAGCTGTTACTGTCAGAAGCATCGACCTCGAAAGACTGCCAGCGTTGATAATTATTATGAGAATGCGTTCCAACACAGAAATCTTCTCAGTGATCAATGGTGAGTATAGTCAAGATATTAAAATAGATTTATTGTCTGTAAATTCATATATAGCCTAGTCCATTAAAATTTTTCAAAATTGATGAATATTCTGAAAAGTGAAATCGAACTTCAACCTAAGTGAAAATTAGGTTATACAAGGCGAGGTGGAACTACCTTTGGGTCTCCCAACCGATCAAAGCCACACGCTAATAATAAAATAAATCATAATTGAAATGGAAAAACTATTAATAATAACTGAACTATCATCCTTTTGGTGCTATCTGCCATCTTTAAGACTTGCAACTATGAGTATTGACAACAGATTTAAATAGGCAATTTTTTCCGTCATAAATTGATAATAATTATAAATAACTAATAACTATGATAATAATTATCAACTTGATGAAAAGTATGAAAAATTATATTAGAATATGAAAAACAATTATAATGCTCATAGATTTTGTGAATTTTTCATTTTTATGCAAATAATGAGTTTTAATTTTTCTGATAACTGTACAGGTAACATTGGCGTGAGCGAACTTCTGACGAGCCTTATTCAAGCGGTCGATGTATTCAGTGACCAGCAGAGACTCGAAGTGCAGGAAGAAGATGAAAGAGCCGCCAGGGAAATGATTAAAATCGAACAAGACCAAGCATATCAAGCATCTCTGGAAATAGACCAGTAAGTAGATTGGGTTACTTACTGCTCATTATAACTATTATATACTACAACTAACTATTTTTATAACTAAATATAAATTTACATTTTCTATCTTTTACGTGGTTAGTGTTGCTGGCTCTAGATGAATGAAGTCTGAGACTGGAAATGTATCATTCCTAAATATCATAATATTTCAAACCCGATCCAGGAACTCAGCCGTTTGTTGTCTTGCATGCGTATGGCAGGAAAATCAGATGATTTGAACGATTTTCGATTTGACGACTTGGAAAACCTTCCGATTTACCGTCTACTCTCAAAGGATGACGTTAAGCTCCAGCGTCTGAACCAGGCTTTACAATGGATTGTATATTTTGAACAGAGCAAATATTTTGCCATAATGAGCTACTTTAAAATGGTTGTTGATTGGCGCAACAAATCACTAATTTTACTCACTCATAATAATTCAATATAATCAGGCATGATGAGCTTTAAAGGTTACGGATTTAACGTGTATCCTGCGTAGATTAATAGAAGTCAATGTAAATAGGAGAACGAAAGAAATGAAATAGTTTTTGGTAGATGACCATTGATCGCCAAGTAGCCTTTTGTACCTTTGGACTCCACTAGCAATCTATGGGTCGTTTGCGCGAAAAGCTAATTATTGTATTCATCATGACGTTATTTTACGGAGCTGAATAAGAATTTCTCTATAAGTCAAAAATTCTTCATGTTTTTGCTTGATGATAAAAATATTTAATCCAAAATTTCTGATCAACATTATTTTTTCAGAGCCAAAGAGGAAGCGAAAAAACAGCAGATCATGATGGAAACGCAAGAAAAAAGAAGGATAGAGGAAGAAAAACAACAAGAAGAGGCCAGAAAAGAGGTATTTCTTTTCATCTGTGTATCTTATTTTTCAATAATTCCATTATGACAAGTATAGTAAATTCATTTTATCTACGACCGTGTTATAATGCAATCTTTACAGTTTCATAATTGAAATCGAAACAGTACCTTTTTCGAAATAGAATTTGAAACTAGTACTGTAATGAGGTCATTACAGTTCAGATTGTATATTATAACACGCTCCTAGTTCAATCTGTTCCGGTTTTAAATCACTGGAACGAAAATAAACAATCGTAGCTGATAGAAGCACTGTAGTTGCTCATGCGTGTGTGCTTTTAGCAGCTTCCTAACCTATACAAGGTAAACATTGAAATAGAATCTAAAGGTTAGTTTAGATTGATAATGTAGATATTATTGTTTTTTGTTGGTCGTAGATAAAATGGTGTATGCAATGGTTGTATTATGAGAGCCTTTAAACGACTCTTGAGATACCTTGAAATAACTCGCGGCGTTGCCGCTCGTATTTAAAACTCTGTATCTCACTTGTCGTTTAAAGGCTCTCATAATACAACCATTGCATAAACTAATATTATTGTGTCTTATCTCATCATGAAAATATAGATTATTGATCCTGTCTTTATAGAACAGAAGAATAGATTCTTATAAATCTGATTGATTGTGCTGTTCGTAGTTTCACTTTACTTTGTGAGGTTTATCTTGAGCTGCATAGAATAACAATTTGTTGTTCTTGGCCTGTATTTGGTCATTTGTATCAACATGTTCAGACTATTGAATAGTGCATGATATTTGTAATTCACGTGATATCTCCAATCGGATTTAGGTAATTCAAATAATATTTTATGGATTATAATCAGTGATAATGTTCAGGTAATTAAAATTTCGATGCATTTAGAAGAGGATATGATTTAGAATAATAATACTGTATTTTAAATCAATTATCTTTCAAAATTATTCTAAATTCGGATTCGGTGTGAAAATCTAATGATTCGGAGCGGAATGTGATATGAACCAATTTTTTTAATTGAAAGAAGAATATAATATTTGCTGAATTGAATTTTTGTACTTTTCATTTGGGAAGAAGCATGTCGTACTTTTCCTCAAGTATGGAATGTACATTACCGGTACTGAATGAATAAATAAATAATCTCAAACTGTGGCAAATACGAGCAGATTATTATTTAAATAATAAATAAATTATTCCAATAACCTGAATAACTGTACTAAGCCGAAAAATATTCGGTATCTCAAGATTATACTGCTGTGTATTATTATAATTATAATTAATAATAACCTCAGAAAATCAATAATTATAATTTTTTATGAGCAATAGTCCTCAGACCGTCTGCCGCTGTGTATTAGAAGCATTAAAGATCTAATCACTCGATGAAGATAAGCTGAACTGAAGAGTTCATTATAACATCAATTGAAGTTTTAAAAAATTGATTTGTGACATTGAATTTGCAGGCGGAAAGGCGATTATTGGAATCGCAGTTACCAGATGAGCCGGATGAGTCTTGTGAAGGCATTTCGAAAATTCGATTCAGACTTCCAAGTGGAGATTTCCTTGAAAGACGGTTCTCAATCTTGAATAGTTTACAGGTTGGCAAACAGATCATTATAAATAATTGATTCACGTTTTTATTATTCTCAAATGTACCGTTGTAGGTACCGTATTGAATTTATTCAATGCATCAAAAGTTGAGTAGCCTACAGACTGGAGTAATATTCTTGAAGCTCCTATCAGAAGTTTTATTCAAGTCTTTTCGTTTTATCAGACAGATAATTTGATACCTTGTAAGTCTGGACTCTCCAATTTTTACTCTTATTCTAATTGAAAAATCGAATAATTCATCTTTTATATTAAATTGGCAATAAAGTTACTATTTTTGCAACTTTTTTCAAGTTTGATATTGTGGGAGCATTTTATTCTTGTTGATTTACTAAAATGCTTTTGTCATAGCAACTGGATTTCGCGTTTTATCGTATTCGTTCGTAGTTTGTATTTAGGAAATGTCTTTTTGAGAATGGAGATGCACTGCATTGTCAAAACTTGACATAATTATAATTGAATCTATTTACACTCAATCCAACTCATTGCCAGGGGCGAATGCTTGGAAATGCACTATTCACTTATTTGACAACTTACTCTTCTTAATTTGTTTTCACAGAACGAAGTCTTCTGTGTTTTAGTTACATAATATTATCGTGATCTAAATCAAGTAACAAATTTACAATTTCAATTTTATTTTTCAAGCTTTGTTATTGATGAATTCAAATTCTTCCATTTCAGGTGGTCTTACACTATCTTGTTGTCAAAGGTTATCATACAGAAAATTACAAAGTAATTAGTAGTTGGCCAAGGAGAGATGTAAGTATAATACGTGTTTACATTTTTTCTCTATTTCTAATTTGAAATAAGTTTCTTATTTAGATTACCTAGTACCGTATCTGGACAACCAGATGAATATTGTGGAAGTTTGAACGTTTATTACCACTTCTTGATGGCAACTGAACCATAAATTCTGCAATCGTCACCCATGCATATGCCTCATATTCATGAATGAATCACATTTAAAAAAAAAGACATTCATATCATATAAGGTCCTCTGTATGCAATTTGGGTCCTCTGTAATGTAGAAATGATTTTTGATACAAAGTACCAAGTCTACAATGTATGCTCGATAATAATTATTATGGAACCTAAGAACCTACGACAAATGAAAGGCCGACAGTGATTCTCATTTAGATCATCAATAATAATAATTTTACCATTGTAAACATTTTCTCAATATTATTAGGGACGCGATAGGGCCTTATGTGATCTCTATATTGAAATCTGATTCTTTTGACTTTCGTTATTGAAATGTTTTATTTCCTCATGAACATGTTTTGAATTTGAATATACTTTTTCCAGTTGACCACATTCGACGTCCACTCAACCATCAAAGAATTGAAGCTGTATCCTCAAGAAACACTGATATTGGAAGAACGATAGAATTATCTTGCATGAGAGTTCTCTCAATCAAAAAGCAAGTGATGGCAAATAGTCTAAGAACGTCAACACTTCGGCTGTGTTGTTCATTTCTCAATATCTCATAGATTCTCCAGTGTGAAAGGATTTTTTTTCAAATTCAGTAATATCCCTTAATAAATTCCTTAAATATTGCTTTCATCTCTCATATTTTCTGTTCGATAGGTTTAAAGCCCATTTATTTTTCATCTGGAAGATTTTCAAGAGTACTGATGTGCTTGATGATATCAAGAAAAAATTATTCTGGCCTAATCTCTGATAAAATCAAATTTAACTAAAATAATTTTCAGAATGATGCACTTTCAGGTTATTTATTGGTGTTTAATAAAATTAAAACCAAGCCAGCTGATAGATATTATTTATTGTACAGTACTCTTTAATTATTGGATCTGGCGTGTAAATAAAATCCAATGTATTATAAGTAATTTCAATTAGGCTACTCTCAATAATTTAATAAGATGCAACTCAAATAGTTTTAACAGTAGTTTTCATTTCGGATGATTAAATTATTGATTACACTCTAATATTCGGCGCAAATTAATTTCAACATTGTTATGAAGACAATTAAAGTGAGATATGATTGTAATTTGTATGTGGAAGAATCTATTTGAACGCTGTCTGTTGTATCTTTTTTACTTGCATTGTAAAATTTAACTATATTGCCAAATGGTATGCTAAGTAACTCACGGTACTGTTTGATATAACAAGAAATAAAAATTTTGTTTACTCTATTATCTCTCTGAGTGTGATTCAAATTGACTTTGAGTTTAAGTTCATAATTCTAATTCAATAGATCCAACCTGAAATAAAATTACACCAAATTATTATAAATCGAAAGTGACTTACTCGAAGTGGGATTTAGGACGCTATTTAAACTATACCCTGTTCATCGAGAGTTGACAGAAAGGCTCCTCCTATCGTCACGGTCAGGCCAATTCACAAGCAGTCCTAGCGCTATTCTCTACTGCTATACTCTGTCATCGTCAGAGGCACACCTCAGGAATGTTTGTGTAAGGGGTGACTGTGACCTGAAAAATGTCACTCTTCGGACGATGACCTTTGGCGGAGCGCTCTGTCCCGTTAGTTTTTAGGAGGATCCTTTCTGTCAACTCTCGATGAACAGGGTATAGTTCATAATTGAACTGTTAAAGATTTATAAAACATTTTGAGGGTAGCAGCCAACCGCAACTTCACATTAATTCTACATACTTCAACAAGAAAACCTTAGTTATTTAAATTTCTGAAAAGGAGTAAAACTTTAAACTTCTCCAGGAGAGAATTGAAACCCTTTACGGATGTACATTTCAATGTCTGGTAAAGAAAATTAAAATTAAGAATTGTCTGAACTCTATGAAGTCTAGGATCCTCAGATGGATCGATCTATAAAATGAAAGCTCTAGAACTCAATCAGGGGTACCATTATTATAAATGTTAACAATTACAAATTTACCATTAGTGGGAAAAACTGAGTCTGTGACTGTGACGTCATACTGTATTGCATTGAACAAGGATAGTAGAAGGTTTTAGATAAGGATAGAGGATAATGAGCACGGAAAATTCCCTTTTGCCAAGTCAAAGATTTTACAGTTTCTCCTCTTTAAAGGTCTTTAAGACTTTCAAGCCTTTTGATTATTGTGTCGAAATCACTGTTCAATTATTACTGGATCAGCTGATTTATGACAAGTTAATTGGATCCTGCTATAAATGACTGGAGTTAAGCTCCCTAATCATAGATTTTGCAATAATCTGGCGACTGAATAATTACAATTGTGATAAGTACCATGAGAAAATCGAGATATTAATTCTACTGGAAAATAACTAAACCGTTGCTAATAACTTCGTGAGAACAGAATCTTGGCTTTACTAAATAAATTTCATTTCAATTACTGTGGAAAAGGATTTAAATATAAAAATCAATAAAATTTTGGCACAGTAATATGTAAACAAGTATCCCATATCTAACAATAGATTCAACCAAAGCGTAATAAACGGTTTTTAGTTTTTGCGCTGGCAAGATCTGATGAAGTTTAACAAATATGTATAATAGTTTTCTTAATTGTATGCTTGTCCCATCTAAAAAGGTCATCAACTGTTATCCCTATTACTATTACAACTAGTATGATCATGATAGTGGTAACTTTAATGCTGATGCAGTTCATTGGATGGATTACTCTCGTTCCCAATGCTCGGCACTATAATGAAGCACTAAGAAGAGCTCAGGTTGTATACTACAGTTTCAAGAAGAAAACTGTCTAGATCAATTTAATAGGGGCTTGAATGATGACCGTCTACTTGATCTGGTGCTTAGCAACCTGAAGGTAATGTCCATCTCACACTCAGTCTTGCCACTTGTCACCCCAGATGTCTATCATCCGCATTTTTCTGTAAATATAAAGGGCATTGCTACAACACAATCTACTCCCAGTGTGAAGCTTACTGCTTCAAGGAAGGAAATTATTGCAGACTTTATGAGGAGATAAGAGATACTATAGAACACTCATTTGCATAACTAAAATATTCAAATTATAGCAGAATCCAATTCAACTTGTCAGAAATCAGCTGTTTCTAACCTACAAATGCTGGCAGATTATTGAAAAGGTCTTTTAGAAAGTTAGGTCTTTAAGACTTTCAAGCCTTTTGATTATTGTGTCGAAATCACTGTTTAATTATTGCTGGATCAGCTGACTTATGACAAGTTAATTGCATCCAGCTATACGTGTACTTCAGATAAACTCTGATAGAACTCTCATTCTCCATCTCCTGTTGTCAGTTTTACGTGTACTTCTGAAAAATATACTCATTTTCAGTAGAAGTTAGCAGTACATTTTTTCAATTAATTTTTTTCTCTAATTTTACGGAACTATTGCTGATGTCTATCAGGAACTATAGAACTATCCATTCTGCATCCAGAACTGTCAATTTTTTATGTACAGTACTTCTGACAAATGTACTTCCAACTTCACACTGGCAGAGTGATGACGATTTTCAACTGTCAACTAATTAATAAAGGGCGTAAATAACCCCAAACGTTTTTAGTTGAAAGTTGATCAATGAACTAAAAGAAGACATACAACATATTACTCACATCTTTTTTGTGTGTTCATTCATCTTACAATTGATCGGTTTATGATTTTGAAGAGTGCGTCAAATAAGAATATGACAGCTTCCACAGTTGATAAGATGGCCTTCGATAACAATCTGGCACGTTTGCTGTTATCATCAAACATCCCATCATCATCACATTCCCATTCATCACTGTTGGTGCTCAGGGATGTCTTAAACGTGAAAATAGCACAGACTGTGTACATGACCGCACCCAAGATTGCAACTACGATATACTGGAAAAAGAATAGAATAATAATTTTTTAGTAATAGTTTTAGTATTTTCTAGTCGTAGTATTTTTAGTCATTTTTTAGTAGTGTCACGTTGAGTTGCACCAACTGAGATTATCCATTTTCAATCAGCTAATCTCATTGTACTGATCCTGGGTCAAATTTGATCTTGCTTGGTGCAACCCAGCCAACATTAAGGAAACAGAGTAGTGAAGAAGTTTGCTAAGTGGAGAATCTAGAAAAAGAATAGAATAATTAGAATACATTATCACGTGTGATGAGAATATGGCTGTTGAGAATTCGAATATTGGATTACTTATTGAATATTATTTTGTGAAGTTTTATTTCAAGAAATATCAGTTTTTCAACTTACTCTATTTTCATCTCCTCCTTCTTCTTCCATATCTTGCAAAGATATAGTGACAAGCATAAAAAGACATCCTCCATAGATAATAGTGACGAAGAAAAGCTCAAATTTTTCACTTGCATGGAATGATTTATAATGCTCAACTAATAAAAACGAGGCAAAAAACTGAAAAGGCAATTCAGATAATATAATGAAGATGAAACAATATAAAACCAGTTTTGTTATTTAGAAAATTGAAATAGTAAAGGATATAATGCCAAATATTCAATTATTGTTTACAGCTCCATTTTGGTAGCTAGAAAGATATTAGTAGACACTAAAAATAATATTACTGAAAGAGTTCTATTGCCAAATTAATATTAGGCTAATCAAAACTCTATAATCATCTTTTAAATGTGTTTTCAATACGGTACCGTACTCACCGACTCGAAACCTAAAAGAATTAAGTAAATTGTTCTTTTCTTCCCACCACACATTTTTCTAGAGTATTTTGTAAATTATCTTCAAGTTATGCACAACTTTCAGGTTACGCAATCCTATTGCTGTAAAAATAAGCAAAACTTTTTTGAAAAATTATGATAGTTGAATGACAAGCTGTTGAGCTATAAATCTTTGGGTCCTACTAAAATCATACGTTTTGGGGAGTATCTCCAAATTGAAAGTAATTAAAAACAATATTCTATTATTTCTATTGAAAAAATATATTGATTCCATTAATTCAATCGTTTCCGTGTCTAGGTCTGACCACTTATTAATCTTGCAGGTATGGCCTATACCAATGAATACAGAAGTATAAGAAGCGCAACCCTTGGTTTAAATTCGTGATGCTTTCAAGTAATCTTGAAAGCCTACTTCACCGAGAGGCCAACAGGATGGACTGTACCATAGCCCCCTCTAAACTACAGCTGCAGAGCAATGAAAAACCTTTAAACTGCATGAGCAATGCAAATCGGTCACGTGTTTTATAAGGGTGAGGCCACACTGGCGCGGACGATCGCTACGCTACGGATGAAAATCAGCTGAGCAAATGATTAAAATGATAAACGTCGCCGTCCGCATTGGTGTGGCCACCCTTTGGACGGAGCTATGTAAATCAAACGGAGAGATACATTTTTTGGGGAGGCTGGACGTTGCTTGCATCCGTAGCGTAGCGATCGTCCGCGCCAGTGTGGCCTTACCCTAAGTCATGTGTTTGTAGTGTTTTTATAAGTATGATTTTATAATGAAACCAGCCGGTATTGCAAGGTTGTCACATTGAAGGCCGCGGCCATGTAGTTTAGAGGGTGCTATGTCTGTACTTCTCGTACAGACTGGGGCTGTACATTTCTGTTTTCAATTGTCCCTCCAACTTTCCCTCGTAATTGTGATACTTATGCCGGCTCCATACATGCGGCATTTGGCAAATACCGGATGTTTACCTTATGGTCATATGATATTCCACTCTGATGCCTAACTCACTCCTCCAAGAAGCGGTAGCTGAGGTCTAAGATTCAAGTAGTGGACCGTTTTGCATTTGTATAATTATATGATGTATGTTCCGCATTTATGGCTCAACAAGTGGAACAAATTCATTGAAACTTGGTACAAATGTTCCTTATAGAAATGTGCGACGATCTATATGTAAGGATTTTCGAAATACTTCAATTTGAAAAGGATAAAGGACTTAATTCTTTATCACTTTTTTCCATAAGATTTCACTATACTACTGCAGTGACAAAAAAATTAGCGATGAAAAACATTCTCATACAGCCGTTTCGGTTGAAAACATACTTTAGTATCGGTAGTGTATTTGGAACTTTTGTAATGCGCTAGACTAGCATGACTTCATATGACTTTTGTAGTGAAACCGCTGTATGAGATGTTTTTCATCATTGAATAATTTTCAGTTTGAGATTTAGGGTTTTCCGTTTTTAACGGTATCACAGTTATTATGGTGTTTAATTTGGAGGTTTTTTTAGAAATTCTTAAAACTTATTTATTTTTCGGTTTTGAGAAAACCTAACAGGAAAATAGTAGGCTACTGAGCGCGAGGTCTACTGTTCATAGAACTACTAGTAAATACCGAGTACCGTAATCATTTTTCAAAAAAGGGGTACTTTTTCGAGAGAAACAAAAATTCAAGTATTCTCAGTTTTTGAATGTTCATATACCTTCTGGCTGATGAATTACTAATATGTGAATCGAAATCCCTCTGGGGATAGGCTAATTCTATTCTCTATAATTTGAGACCAATTAGGCCTTTTTATCTTGTCTAGTTTTTGAGCTAGAGCTGCTAACAAGATTCCTTGCATTTCCAAAAATAACATATTTTTGGTGGTGAAAACTAACAGCAAGTTTCGGTAGCTCGCCTCCAGCGGCCCTTTTATATAGGGCCCATTAAACTTTCGTCAACCCTGGCTCTCTGAAGTTAGCTGCCCTGGCATGTCGATACGACCCAGCTCTACCATAGCCTACCCAATATTGGGGCTACCAAACAACTCATAACAATAAAGTAACAGAAAAATAATGGAGTTGTTTTTCTGTCTCTCTCACTCGCATGGAGCTGCTGGTGACCGCGATGCGCCGTGCTGTGCAGGGCTAGTGCGTGTGAATCTTAAGCCTCCAACATTTTAATTTTAATAGAATGAGATGAATATACAGTATCAGTTTTAAATACATACAATTTTCTCCCTTTAATAATTATGTACATGGATGAGAAAACTTCACTTTCACTGGTAAAGAAGAAATAACCAAATTTTTCCTACAGTTATACGGTACCTAAAAAAATGGCTGTTCCTGCACTGATTTCAATAAGCAAAACGCTACTTTGCTGCTTTAGTGCGGCAAAATACCCCTATAGCAACATTCTTCTTTCTAAAAATTTTTGCCGCACTCCAGATTTGCAACTTAAATTCTCAATTTCTTAAAATGTTTGTAACTAATCAGGTTATTGAGCTCTTGAAAACATGTTGGCAACATCAACTGTGATTAGATAAGATTAATTTTGATTGATGGATGAAAAATGGATGATTGATTGATAATTGACTGATGCATGATGGGTACATGAAAAAGAAGGAAAAAAGGTGAAGAAGAGGAAGAAGAAAAAAGAAGAAGAAGGGATCAATGGCGGATGCATGATGGATACATGCCGGATGCATGACTGATACAAGACGGATGCATGACTGATGAAACATGCTGACTGGATACGGAACAGTAACTAGCAACTAGCAACTAGCAAATGATATGTAGGAATAGTCCTTTTCTTATTCTTGTTTGGTTTTGGTCTATCACCCCTAAATTACCCACTTTTTACATTTAACGTAGGAAACTGTAGGAAAAATTTAATGTGTGATACGAACGTAAAGTATCTTTGGTTCTTTTTGCTGCACTGAAGAAGCTATTAGGCCTATAACTATTATGAATTGCAATGTTGAACTGCTGCTTTGTAGCATCCCAAAAAATGTGATTGAAAATAGTGAGCTACAGAATAACAATACAGTTCAAGATCAAATACAATGCCATTGAATTTCAATAAATTCAATAAACAATTTATTAATTTGGATCATTTTTTTATATTATATAGTAGTTCAATAAAAAATCATAGAACAATATTAATTGCATTTGATAAAGTACAAAATCGAAAAACAGGTCTGTTAAGGTAATATAATTTAAAATTGAATTTATAATTTAAAACAAGAGTTCTTTCACTAATGGTGTAATACTCAATGATATCAAACTGATTTTTCAAATCATCCATTGTTTTGAACAACTTAGAACATGCAATGCCAGTGCCCTTATATGATAGGCTATTGAAGAGTACCCTGGAAGAGAACAAAATTAATACTTATAAATTTAATAACACAGTAGTTTATAAAAATATTCATAAATTGAAACAAAACAATGTTGTGATCTTTCTTTGAAAAACCTCACCTTCAATATTAACAGAACTTCAAAAATACAGGACTGTCATCACAGAGAACCTCATTGGCTAATAGGAGACTATAATACTATAATACTCCTTCTTCCTAGAGCTACCAACGCCGCTCATTTCATTTTTCTCTGTCATGTAACCCATGTCCAGAGGTACATGGGTATTTCAAATGGCCATAAAAAAGTTTCTGTTGCATTTATTGATTAGAACTCAGCAGTTCTAGGGTTCAGTGGGTTCTCATTCATACAGAACTCTCATTCTCCTCCATCTCCTTCATCCTACTCATCATCTTTCAATAACTTCATCATTAGCGTTCATTACTTTTGTTTATCATTCATATCATAATTTTTGACTTAATTGATCTTACTTCTTCTTGATCTCGCATCGTATTTTTACTTCCATTTCATACTACAATTAAATATGAGGTACGGTACGATTCCTTTTCTTTTTTTTCTCATCTTAAGTATACAAATTATTGTTAATTAATTCCATCTTTAGTCTACATTACTCTTATTTATCATTCATCTTATTTTATTCATATCACATAGTATATCCAACTTTCATTCCAGTTTTTAGTTACAGCTATTTGAATAATTTTACGGTTGAGTGTTGATGGGAAGGATGTCCTTGCATATCCTTCTCCAAGAATGGACATTTATATGTCCAAACTCCGCCATTTCTTGTAGATGCAAAACCATGTTGCAATTAGTTTTATTTTCAATGACGTTCATTTCAGCATAAAATATATCATAAACTAGAACTCAAGTGGACTTCAACAATCTAGAATTAAACTTACACCTATATATTTTCATTTAAAATCTCCCTTTTCTCATGTTTTGTTCAGTGAATCCGATACTGTAATTACTATTTTTAAATGACGTTAATTGTAATAACTATCATGACCTAGAATTTAAGCGACATACTTTGTAATCTACATGAATAAAGTGAATATTCTATTCTATTCTCTTGTTATCAGTTTTACATGTACTTCTGTAAAAATACTAATTTTCAGTAGAAGCTAGCAGTACGGTACATTTTTTCAATTCAATTTTTTCACTAATTTCATGGAACTATATTGCTGATTTCTATCAGAAATTAGGCAGGAACTATAGGCGATCCATCCTGCATCCAGAACTGTCAATTTTTTATGTATTTCTGACAAATTAATGTACTTCCAACTTCACACTGGCAGAGCACTGGATGACGATTTTTAACTGTCAACTAATTAATATACTAACCCCAAACTTTTTGAGTTGAAAGTTTATCAATGAACTAAGAAGACATACAACATATTATTACTCTCTCACATCTTTTTTTTTTGTTTCCAGACGTCGTCTACATGGAATCAAAATATTGGTTCATGATCCTGAAGACTGCGTCAAATGAGAATATGGCAGCTTGTACAGCTGATAAGATGGCCTTCCATAAAAATCTGTCACATTTGATGTTAACATCAAACATCCCAGCACATCCATAACTTTTGGTGTACTGGTAGGTCATAAACGTTAAAATAGCACAGACTGTGTACATGACCACACCACAGATCACAATGAAGAGAATCTGGAAAAAGAATAGGATAATTATTTTTTAGTAATAGTTTTAGTATTTTCAGTCATAACTAAGTATTTTCAGGGTCGGCTCATGAGCTCGGGATTTAGCCAAGTCCTAGACTAAAACGGGTGGCTACCGTAGCATTGACAAACGTTTGTCTCGACAGGTTAGTGGGTTAGCAGCATAGAGAGCCCTTGGTACAGAAAGTCGAGGCTCACGTTTGTCGATGCTACGGTGGCCACCCGTTTTAGTCTAGGACTTGGCTAAATCCCGAGCTTATAAACAGGCCCTTAGTCATAGTTTTAGGATTTTTTATACTATACACTACCGGATGGCTACACACCTTGTGGCGCGTGATTGAGTGCTTTCAAACAAGACATAGGCTACAGAAGTGGTTAGAAGCAGTACAGCATTATTTTACCAAAACTGATGAGATCTTTTCTTATAATAAAAATAAATTCAATTAATAATTTTTCAATAGAGTTTATTTTTACTTGGAGTTCTTTCAATTTATTTATTTTTATTTTATTTTTCACAAACCTTACACAAAGTACGGAGGGAAGGAGTCTTCCGTGTCAGAATCCATTACAAACTGACAAACATGATAGGGTAGACATGAAGAGTGTATGTGCTCATGAGGTGTCAGGTCTGGGTGAACCGGCAGAACTGATCAGGCGTACCTGTCAGGTGACCTGATAGTGAATGGCCCGACTTAGAATTTCTACCAAGACTTGTAAGACAGTGTTTATTTGTGAGTAAATGCCTTGGAATTTTTTGAGCACTTTTGATGCGCCCATTAAGATCACCAATGATAATAAAATTCTCATATTTAGCGGTCAGCTCCAACATCAACTCTTCAAACCGATCAAAGTCCTCATTCCACTCGGTACAATTTGAATATACAGGTACAATACACATTTTTCTGAAATTAATCGTTACTTCAATCAAAATAAATTTTGTAACAATTGCATTGCTGCAGAAATTTCCAGCAATTTCTCCTTCTTTCAATCCGTAGAAGCAGCCTACACTTGCTCTTTCAAAGTTAGAGCTCCTGACTGCAGGAATCTACCTACATTCAAACTCTGGGAAACACTCTTTGAATTTCATAAAATCGGCTTCCTCTACGAATTTTTCAGAGAGAAATATTATTTCAAACTTCTTTAAAAACGCATAAATACAGGATCATAACATTAAACATTTACTCTTCCACCCTGCTATATTATAGGCTAGAACATGTACTTCAACGGCGTTCCGCTCAGACATCACTAATTGCTAGTTATTATTGTTAGCTGAGGGACCCGTGTTAGAGCGGAAAAATTCACGAATGTTAGAAGTATTAATCACCGCTTTGTTTTTCCTCCTCCTTCCTTAAACAGTTTCCCCTACTGTATTCGCAAAATGAGGCTCGGTCTGTGACGAAGCCGGCCTCGGCGACGATGACGGGCTGTCTCTCACTAGCTCTCCCTCTCACTCACCAAATTCCACTCATTTCTCTCCATCATATTCTTGACGTCCTCAAATCCGAAAAATTTTCCCTCGACCATCAGTCCAACTCCTTTAAGTCTTGAACTCTTCCCGTTCCCGTTCAGCCTCCTGTTAATTTCTCTCAACTTTGCAACTTTAGTCTCTCTGTCATAATCGTGAGAAACATGGACCCTGCTACCCTTCAATGCTTTCGCCTTTGTAAGCATGAGAGTTTTCTTGCCATTTATAGCAAACGACGCAATTATAGGATGAGTCCTATTCATGGACTGGCTCACACGATATACGCTATCCAAGTCCTCATCACATTTTTACATAAGTCCATGATTACAGTTTTCAGTTGTTCACTATTCTCTCTATCCATCACATTAACGTCAAAAAATATTAAGTTATTCTTTCTTTTACTCATCTCAGCCTCCACCTTCAATTCATTAATTTCTTTTTTCAACTTAGAAAGTCCCCCTTTTTTCTTTAAACCGCGAAAACCCCCCCTCATTTTTGTGGAATATTGAATTTTTTATTGCTTAAAATGGAAGAGGAAGTGATTCTCTACAGTTTTGCATTGTTTCTTTTTATTTTTGGGCAATTTTCGGGGGTACAGAGAGGGGTGAAAAAAATAAACTTTTCATTCTTAATAGTTATTTGTGCATCTAGGGACTAAAGTGCAACTTTTTCTCCCTGAGGGAAACTGTTGATGCCCGAGGCGTAGCCGAGGGCAGCAATTTCCTGAAGGAGAAAAAGTACTTTAGTCCCGTGATGCACACAAAATTTTTCCTCCACCTACATTAACAGGCTATATAAGAAAATATATAATTCAATTTTAGCTTCTAATGCAAGTCGTCTGCAATGCTTTGATTTTAGTTTAGCTTTGACCGGCTGCGGATGTATTCTAAAAACACTGTAGCACCTCTGTGAGTTTCGTTGCTGCATCCCATTTTTGTTGAAAAAGTCATTTCAATTTTTCAGTATTGTTATTTCAATTATTTTTATAATGAAATATCTATTCTTATTTTTTGGATATTCTCTGAATTATTCTCTGTTTCTTCCCATCTTGGTTTTCAATTCATTTTGTTTTTCTTTCGTTTTTGCTGCTGTTCTCATAGTTTCCGCTATCCAACATAACCAAGCTTTCTATCTTCGAACAGTGTACTCTATACTGTGTACTGTTCTACAGTACACTGATTTCCAATGGCTGAGCATCACCAACTTGAGTAACTAGTAGTACTTTAGTTAAATAATAGTAGGTACAGAGCGTGCAATCCAAATTGGCGTCTAGGGGAGGGTGTGCGAGAGAGATGGATAATCTCTCCCACCACGCTTCCCCTCCAGCCGCTAAGGTTAGTACAGTTACCTCCAAAATTCCCATTGAAAGATAACATCAGTGAAGCAAATAACGTCATACTACAGCTGTTGGGTAACCGAAGCGAATATGAATTTTTTTATAAAGCTGAGTTTGCCAGCTGAATGAACTATTTAAATTTATAGCAGGATGCAATTAACTTGTCAGAAATCAGCTGTTTTGGTAATAATTAAACATTGATTTTAATCACAATAATCAAAAGGCTTAAAAGTCTTAAAGACCTTTAAAGTCTTTAAAAGACCTTTTTAAAGAAGACCTTTCAAAGAATAACTTTTTAAAAGACCTTTTCATTAATCTGCGAGATTCAGCATTTGTAGGTTAAGTATTGAGATCATATGCTCGTCGATCATATGTTTTCTGACAAGTTAAAAGAGACCTGCTATACTGTACCGCGAGTCAGCAGGCACTGTAGTGGGAGAAAGCGATCAACGCGCATGCTCCAGTGAGAGGCCAATTTGGATGGCACGCTCTGTACTGGGCTGAGGAGTCTCAAACATTAGTCACAAAATATCATAGAGATGCTTCCCATGTTATTTAAATGGAGTTACTTTTAGCCCCTAGGGAGTAAAGTGACCACTTTAAGGTCAATTCCCACATTGACGACAACGACACGACGACGACATTCTCATTTCGTTCTGCGCATGCGTCACCAGCCCATGCTCTCATTGGTCCATGTCTATCTTTGTTTACAAATGATAGCTGTAGCTATCGGCTATCAAGCTCTCAAAATTGTTTGGTACCAGTATGACTTCGAAAAGGTTTGTATTATAATTTTATTTACTGATTTATTATATTCATATTGTCGTATAATATTATTAGTTAATTGACAATTGATTCCGAACAACGAACATTCAAACTTCATTGTATCTAGTCACTTAACCCAGAAATTCGGCTGGTCCAGGAAGTTCTAAAAAGGATGGACCAATCAGGCGCGGGCTGGTGACGCATGCGCAGAACGAAATGAGAATGTCGTCGTCGTGTCGTTGTCATCAATGTGGGAATTGACCTTTACTCCCTAGGGAGAAAAAGTGATACTTTAGTATTCGATTCCAGGGAGTAAAGTGCGACTTTAGATAGTAGGTGGAGGAAAAGATATTTGAAAACGTTCAAACGCCATTTTTTAGCGCTTTTTATCTGATTTTTTTCGTTTTTTGAAAATTTTTGTAAGATTAAAAGGTCAATTCCCACATTGACGACAACGACACGACGACGACATTCTCATTTCGTTCTGCGCATGCGTCACCAGCCCATGCTCTCATTGGTCCATGTCTATCTTTGTTTACAAAATGGTAGCTCTCAAATCTCAAAATTGGGTGGTACCAGTATGAAGCTTGAAAAGGTTTTGTATTATAATTTTATTTACTGATTATTATATTTATATTGTCATTTTAATATTATTAATATTAATTGACAATTGATTCTGAACTGTGAACATTGTTCAAACTTCCCATGCCTAGTCACTTAACCCAAAAAATTCAACAGGCTGGCTGTGAAGTTCTAAAAGGATGGACCAATCAGAGCGCGGGCTGGTGACGCATGCGCAGAACGAAATGAAAATGTCGTCGTCGTGTCGTTGTCGTCAATGTGGGAATTGACCTTAATAGTTACAGCAGAGTGAGATGGAGAAAACGAGGCAAAAATGTTTTTTAACACCCTGTATAAGCCCTGATTATGAGAAATTTCTAGTTTATTAATTATCACGTAAAAGTAGACTAAATTCTTATCATATTCCATTGTTAACATTTTTCATAGGGTCATAATTGAGGTTTGTTTTAAAGCGATGAAAAAATGAGGTTAAGCAACGTTTGAAATTTTTCATTTTTTTCAATGTTTCTTCAACTCCACTATCAAAATTAAGAGTAAAATAATTATTTGGAGGATATCCACTGGAGTCAAGATTAATAATAATTATTAATTACTTATATCATTGATAAGGCAGGGGGTGAGTATATGCCGAAAAATGCCAATATTTCCAGTGTAAATGACATTTTTCAATATTTTAAAAAAAGTTTTTCAACAATCTAAAATTGTTATTTATATATAGTATATTCATGATGATTATTGAGGAGCATACGTAAAATATTATAGGATATTCATCAAAAAATTGATGGGGCAATTCGCATAAATAATGAAAATATTCAAACAAATATAGCTTGAATCATTGTTGAGAACAAGAGAGGATCTAAGTATAGAATGTAATAATGAACCGAATTTGAATATTAGATTACCTATTGAATATTATTTTGTGAAGTTTTATTTCAACCAATATCAGTTTTTCAACTTACTGGACCGGTAATTTCTTCTTCATCTTCTTTTACTGCTTGCAAATAAATTTTAGTGAATATCACTAAATGAAATCCTCCATAGATACTAGTCACGAAGAAAAACTCATATTTTCCACTGGCATGGAATGAAAGATAATGGATGGTAAATAAAAGCAAGGCAATAATCTGAAAAGGCAATTCAGATAATATAATAAAGATCAAACCTTATAAAACCAGTTTTGCTATTTAGGAAATTGAAAAGTGAAGGATATAATGCCAAATATTCAATTATTGTTTACAGCTCGATTTTGGTAGCTAGAAAGATAATTATTAGTAGACACTAAATAATATTACTGAAAGAGTTTTATTGCCAAATAAATATTAAACTAATCAAAACTCTATAATCATCTTAATATTATCAACAGAATTCTCTCACGTTTAGGGATCTTTGGTTCATTTATGATCATGATTGAAAATATTGTTGAATGCCCGGGTATGTACCCAATAAAACTTACCAACATATATTAATATTATTAACAATTGACATGGTTATGGCAATTTCTTGTATGTCATTCTATGTAGCACAATAACTCTCTCATTACTAAACAAAATGATAATTGAGAAACGCTTTGTTTTTCATAGAAGAATTAGGCTACTGGTCATTATATTTTGTAGGCCTAGGCCCTTTTGGATTTGTAATAAAGTACCGGTACTCATTTCTTACATGTAGAAACACTATGACTATCTATAACTAGAATTACTAAAAATAATAATTCGCAGTGATAATTATTTAGTGTCACTAATTTTGGTCTTTTACAGAAATACATCACTTGTTACAACCGTGTAGATACACTAGAAGAACAGCAATATTATAGTCTGGCAACAGACAGAAGAGCCTCCAAAATAAGAACTCCACTGCGCAGAGAGAGCGCACGTTATGCAATGCAGCAGTTTATCTCACTCGCTCACTAGAGTAGTAGTACTATGTGATACTGTATCACTTAAGTGAAGGAAGATTCGGGGGTAAGCCCAAATACTAGAAATTTTCAATCTTTCTCAACCCTCCACCTTGCACTGTAAAACGCCTAACTCCCAAAAACCAATATAACTGTAATATGGGGAATATATTGAGTGGTTATATTGTAGATTTTTAAATTAAATTTTATTGTAGATTTTTAAATTTGTGTGTCTAACATATTTTTCAGGTTCAAATTAATTTTTCAACTGATCCAAATTTTAAAATGTGAACTTTACCTTTGCTGATTTTTTATGTATTTTGATATGTTGTGAGAGAGTATAAACTCTTGTTAAGAGTTTACTGCCTAAAATTGCGTTTTTAATGGATTTTGCTAACATGCTGCTAGTGTTGTCGAAAATATTGCAGTTTTCAGGCATTCCCACAGTATTGGTTTGGATTTTGTGATTAAAATGCAGTGACCTCTCTTGGGAATTTGGCGATTCCACTAAAAATTAGGCTCAGCGCTCGAAGTGTCGGCCGGGGGTGCCGCTGGAGAGGGGATAATTTTTAGTGGAAAAGCAAGACTTCTAAGCGAGACAAAACCGCGGCAAGATGTGAATATTGTGAACAAGCCTCGGTCTTTAAATGTGGCTTCGGCCCATTTATAGAGCAATCAAGTTTTGAAATTGTGTTATTGTTTATTTGTTCAATTGGAGTTCTAAAGAAAATAGTTCAAATTTAGTAGAAAGTGTAGTTTTGAATAATTGTGAATTAAAGTAAAATCGCGGAATTTTTGTGCGTGAGCTGATGACAAATTTGTTGAAAGTAAATTATTTTTAAACTGGTGAGTGCCAAACTGTTGTATTTATAGCTCAAATTGAGAACATAGATTGACCGAGGCCAATTGTAAAGTATAGAGATGAAAGAGAGTTAGCAAAATCCCCTCAAAATTTTAACTTATTGAGAATTAATATAACTGTTGTTTTTACAATGAATTTGAAGATAAATAATTGTTTTGCATTGCAGTTTGAAAAGATACTCTCAAACTTAAATTTTGAATATAGTAAGTTCAATAAACTTGGATAAAATTATTTAAAATCGTTTACTTTTAGATCCTGGCTCATCCCTTGGTTACAAAAAGGTGTAAAATCAGTATTATTAAGATCTTGGTATTTGAATGAACGATGAATCCAATCAATTCTCTCAACCAACTGTGGATTCAGAGATTGAACAGCAAGATATTTATTACTCGTGTGATTTCCAATTCATTGCCAATTGGAAGTGAAAATTTAGAGCTAATCTCATCTCATCTCTTCTGATTGACATTGATATAAAGGGAATCACCGGTTACATAGATAGTTTCAAAAGTATATATTGGGGGGTGAAGAAGATATACCTTCTCCCCCACTTACATAACCAAAATTCTCAAGCTTTCCTAACCGCCTATAAGTAGCAAATCACCTTGTATCTTTGCTGCACTCAAGAAACTATTCCGCACTCGTGCGAAAACGTTTCTTTCGGTGCAGCAAAGTGCTAGGCTACTGTACGCACTAGGTACATAAATAACTATTTTATTATTGTAAAGAGCTTGGGATTTGGAAACATGAACTTAAGTTTTGTTCTCAAGTATTTTCATTCATGACACATCAATGGCCTAGTAACTCTCTAGTTTCCTTTGAATTTTAACGAATTCGACATTCTAAAAGATGTTTTTCAATACTCACCCACTCCACATAACTAAGAATTGTGTAAATTGTTTTTTTCTCCATTTTTCTTGAGAATTTTGTGAATTATTTTCAAGTTACACTTACAAGTTTTGGGTTACGCAATCCCGTTGCTGTCAAAAGCAAAACTTATTTTGAACAGTAGTCTATGATATTGAATGACAAGCTGTTGAGAGTATTGAGCTATAAATTGTCATTCTTCTATCATCATATGGTTAATTATATTAGTAGAAACAATTTATTAACCACTTAATTTGCAAGTATCTACTTTCTAATTAATTGAATGTGTTTTTTTTTTCAAAATTACTACGTTTATCCAAAAATGGCATGGACCGAACTGAACTCAGCTCGACTGAAGTTTAGGCGAGCTCAAAATGGAGACTGAAATCGACGCGTTTATGCAATTATCTCGACCGGATTCAAATCAATTTTCAAACCAAGACTTGGACTGAAACGTCTTCAAAAGCAACAAAAGCCACCAATTTCAGTTCAGTCCAAGTTCCTTTTCAAAATAATTTGAAAACCAGGATTCGTATTAGCGCAAAAACGTAATGCCAGTTACATACATGTGGCATTTGGCAAATACCGAATGTTTACCTTATGGTCATGATATAATTATATGGTCATGGTTATGATATTGCACTCTATATTGCAGGTCCCTTTTAACTTGTCAGAAAACATATGTTTTCACTAGCAATATCACAATACTTAACCTACAAATGCTGAATCTCGCAGATTATTGAAAAGGTATTTTAAAAAGTTATTCTTTGAAGGGTCTTCTTTAAGAAGGTCTTTCAAAGGCTTTAAAGGTCTTTAAGACTTTTAAGCCTTTTGATTATTGTGTCGAAGTCACTGTTTAATTATTACTGAAACAGCTGATTTCTGACAAGTTAAATGGATCGTGCTATACACAATGTCAGGGGTCAAAGAGGTATTTCTTTTCATCTGTGTATTTTTTTTTTTTAATATTTAAAATAATAATTTAATATTTTTCAATAATCCCATTATGACAAGTAAAGTAAATTCATATTATCTACGATCGTGTTATAATGCAATCTTTACAGTTTCATAATTGAAATCGAAACAGTACCTTTTTCGAAATAGAATTTGAAACTTGTACTGTAATGAGGTCATTACAGTTCAGATTGTAATAATAATAACACGTTAACATAATAATGAAACTGATACACGGTGGTGCTATTCTTTATTGGCATAAAGTTATTCAAGCTTCAAATAGAATATATTACATTTAAGATCTTAACATTAATAAACATTAAAATTATCAAGCAATACATAAGTAAAAATAAGAAAATAGAAAACTCGTTTTCTATATTAAAAATTACAGACTTTCAATCATTCTCTCAGGCCTATAGATAGCATCTGACATTGGACAAGACCATTTTTATAATTTCATAATTTTCTTGGTAGCTATTAACATTGATGGTTGAATACTATTGAAAGCTGCTCAATAGCAGCTCCAGAAATATAATTCAGCATTCAAAATTTTGTTAAATCAAACTTTAACACATTATTTTATAATAGCTCGAATTAAAAATTCCTAGAAATGATATTTTCCATCATATTTTATTGTGATTACAATCAATCGCCAGTAATAATCACCCATCAATCAAACTCTTCAACACGGACTTGATTTAATTCGGACAGCCAACTGACTACCGTTACTTGTTATAATGATTTAAATTTGACACGAAGCCAAAGTTATAAACTGGTTCTCGTAGTTCATAATCAAAGGGTAATACATTTTACTACAGATTTTAAAAATAAACGTTTAATTATAGAAACAATTAAATTCAAAATACATGTGGTTTTACAAAAAAAGACATTCTGTTATGATGTAACTTTGTTCATAGGTTATTTCATTATCTTTACTTGAACCGAAGACTATGAGCCACTATTACTCCGGATTGAAAAGGTTTGCTGAATAAGTTTGAGGTAAACCCTTTAAACATGATTTTTGAGGTGTGATTGTTAAGTGTGCGATTTTCCCAAAAGGAAATTCTCAAAAGACAGTGAAGTTCCTAGCACCATCAATAAAATACTGTACATAAAAATTAATTATGCAATTATTTTACGGCTTATATTCATGTATCATCTTTCTTTGGTAATTAAATATCACTAAATTTGAGTATAAAGTTTGCTATTTTCAAATAGTCTTTTCTTTCCAAACACACTTTTATCAATATAAAAATATACTGTGAAAAAATAATTACAGTATAAGGAACCTGTAATAGTAGTGTAATAAATATGAGATTTTCAAGTATAATAATATCACATTATGTGAAAACAAATAATTATGATCGAGTGGTAAGTACAATATATTATAATATAAATAATAATTTATGAAAATTGGATATAACTACCAACGTTGAATCACCAACATAGATATAACATGTTTACTTTTTTCCAATGCACTGTAAAAATCAATACATTTTCACAATAATTCCACTTTTCAACTTCCATCACATTTTAAAGATTACTTTAACTAGAACATGACGTATAGTTAAAGAAGTTGATTAAGAGTGTAATAGCCACTATTAAGCCTCCAACATTTTAAGAAAATTGAAATGAATACAGTATCAGTCCAAATACATACAATAGCAGATCAAATACACACAATTTGCTCCCTTAAAGAATTATGTCTTTAAATTCTCGCATGTTTATTCTACTAGAATTATTCAAATTAGGAAAATCGAAGTTGCGAATAAGTATCATCAAAAATATTTCTTTTTCACAGCTAAGATAGCTATGCAGCTCTAGGCACAGGGAAGAGAAAACTTCACTCTCACTGGTAAAGAAGAAATAACCAAATGTCACCTCAATCGACTTCTCAATTGAGCAATAATATTTATCAATTGCTATGTTGAATTGCTGCTTTGCGGCATTCCAAAACATGTAATTGGGAAAAACTGAGCTGCAGAATAACAATACAGCCCAAAAAATGCCATTGAATTTCAATAATTTTTAAAAATAATACTTTTAGAAAATAATTTGGTATACTAGTAGTAATTCACCACAAAAAGCATAGAACAATAAATTGCATCTGATAAAGTACAAAATCGAAAAATTAAGATCTGTTAAGTTAATATAATTTAAAATTAGTACTCACTTCTTAAACACAAGTGCAGGGCTATAACATGTCGATTAATAATAATAATATAATTGAAGAATGTTCTCAATCGCAGACCATCACTTTTAAATTCATCTCCTATCTTCTTTGGCGAACGAAATAAACACCTGCTCAAGAGTTGTTTCACTAATCGTGTAATCCTCGATGATATTGAACTGATTCTTCAAATCATCCATTGTTTTGAACAGCTGAGACCATGCAATGCCCGTGTTCTTTATATGATATTGAAGAGTACCCTGCAAGAGAACAAAATTAATACTTCAATAACACGCTACAGTAGTTGATAAAATATTCATGAATGAAAACTAAACAATGTTGTGACATTTTCAAAAAAACCCTCACGTTCAATTGACAGAACTTCAAAAACACAGGACCTAGCAATTATCTGAGGTGATGACATATAGCCTCAGTTGGCTAAAAGTAGACTACACTACTACGCAAGACACTTTCCCTATCAATAAATATGATTCATAACTCAGAAAATTAAATACAGTAATTGGAAACTGAGAACGAAAAACATTTGCATAACAAAAATTGATCACAACAGTGATTCATTCCTGTACGGTTTAAAATAAAATCAATTATTCATATTCCTTGTTGAGAAATTTATGAAAATAATTGAAATATAATAAAAGAATGATTTCAAAGTATACTATCAGTCTTTTAAAGTGTACTCCAACTTAATTATAGTTCACTAATTTCAAGGATGTGTTGAACGGATAGTTTCACATGAGTGAGTCATCTCAAAGAGTCCGCTATGGCATGCGTTGAAAAATCTACGCTTCTTTCAACTCTGTACTTTGGCTTATTTTTTCATTTGCAGAGAGGGGCAGGCTTTAATAGAATATTTGAAAGTAAATAAACTGATGGGCAATGCTCTTGAGCGTGTTACCCACGTAAGCCAAGGCTTGTGCGTGGGCAATGGGATGGGATTGAGACCAGTCACTGCTTTTTCGGCAGCCTGGATCGACGGCTTAACAAGTTCTCTGAAAAAAGAAGCCGTCCTTGAAGAATAGGTAATTGGAGAGCGACAACAAATTTTATGTCGCGACTAATTCAAGTGCGTAAACAGACCCAAAAATTGGTTTGAAAGTTGATCAATGAATTAAGACATACAACATATTACTCACAATTGTTTCACTGATTATTTCGCACGAGCCAAACCTCCTAGAGAATTCTTCCTTCAACGATGTCTCAAGTCTCAGCTGATTTCGCTCGTCAAGCTGCTGGATTTTCAGCATGGCTGTGTAGCCTTGTGCAAAGCGCTGTTTCAAGTATTGGATGTTTCCAATACACTTCATCTGGCCTCTCACCATTATTGTCAATCTGTTGCAAAGAGCTTCACACTCATCCATGCTGAAACAAACAAAAGAAATAAGTTAAATTGATTTATTACTAAATCTGATTTTAAAAATTTTGCACAAGCATACAACATAATTTTTACCCATGGAGTTCGCCGCCTCTCCATCCAACATACACATACATGATCTTATTATATGCTACATATACTATGTATATATATGTGTAATTGTGTATACATTGGATGGAGTGATATTATTCAAATATACAATGTGTTTAAAAAAACAACAATATTGAAAATGTCATTAGAGAAACATCATGATTGGATGAATTTTTCCCTTTTTTTCTATCAGGTATTTCGTATATTGGAGTTTTTTATGCTGCGAGTTGCCGAATACTTATTTCAAACATTGTATTATTGTCATTGTCATCATTCTAACTACCATTCTTAATGTTGTCTTTATTGTGGCAAGAGCTGTTTAAGCTATCATGGAATTTATTTTATCATTTTATTTATTCATACAAAATTCAATTATTGTACTTGGAATTATTCAAACATTATTACTATTATTATAATATTGTTTGATCATTTTCAGTTTCAGTTTCTTTTCGTCTCTTCCTTCTTTCTTCGATCCATTTTCTTCTCCTTGCGTTTCCTTCTCTCTCCTTTTCGTTTCGATCAGAGTTTCACTTTTTCTATTTTAACTTGTTTCTATAATATTATTGTCATCCTTAACACTCTACCAATGTTGGTTTGGAAATGATAATTATTTATTTACTCTGTAATGATATAAATCTTATTGTATTATTCCAGAGAATTTATTCTTTATTTCACGTATTATTGTTATTATTTACATTTACGGTTTTGCATAAACTCATTCCCGTGCACAGGCTCTCATGTCTATCCGGGTCTTGAAAATTTATTTCAATGATTGTATTGTGTACCTATAATGTTAATGTATATGTTTGTAAAAATAGAAATAAATAAATTTTAAATATACCGAAGTCTTTTATTATATTCTCTCTTAACCTTCCGGTAGTCGCGCCCTACTGAATCACACGAGCAGTCGCGCGTTGTACTAATACAACATCAAATTTTCTTACTGTTATGTACTCAGTATACTGTCTAAACATATTTATTGATTGTAAAGTTCCTATTTCTATCTCCTTGAATTAGTTTATGAATTGATCACAATAAGAACCCAATATGAAGGAATTATAAGATTAAAAACTCACACACTATTCACATGAAAATAGTCATTATTATTCAGATGAAAAATATTCAAATAATTATTAGGTTAAAATTAGGATAATATAGGATAGATATATAGGCATTTTTCCACTAAATGTCATGCATTCATGAAAATCAAAAATCGCTTCCCGGTGGTTCGGGACCCACCTTAAGCTGAAGCTTTTTTTGGATGTTTTTTACACATAAAAGATGAATACTTGTCACAATTCATTGAAGTAAATGAGTCTTTTGTTCTACCGCACAGATAGTATGTAGATGGATTCTTTTCAGCGTTCTTACAAGAGAGCAACAAAATACTGCTTTCTCGTAGAGCTGATGTATAGGATTCCCTATGTCCACACTTGGTTGATTTTGTGTGCTGCACAGCATGCCACCAATGCTCAAGCATATGCAACATGAATTGAATAGAATAGAATACACTAGGTTTGACATATCAGTGTAATACAATTCAGTAAAACCCAGATATAGATAATAAAGCAGCAGTACATTGGACTGTTGGCTTTGCAGCACACAAAGTGTGGATACAACCGGGGCCTACCTGTGCGATGTGAGCAGCACCGACTGTCCGGCCTTCTGTATTTTGGCGAGCACAATCCACAGCTTGCGCCGGGCGACCGGATCGACGCCGCTGGTCGGCTCGTCGAGGAAGAGCAGCACCGGATCGGCCATCAGCGCCATCCCCACGCTCAGCTTGCGCTTGTTGCCACCGCTGTACTGCCCGCACTGTCTGTCTGCGTACTCGGTCAAACCTGCACATTCATTAGCCTATTTCAATTAATTCGCCTAAGTTCAGCTAGTTAGAATATACAGAGAAGTATAGTATAGTATGGTATGGTATGGTATAGTATAGTATAGTATAGTATAGTATAGTATAGTATAGTATAGTATAGTATAGTATAGTATGGTATAGTATAGTATAGTATAGTATAGTATAGTAGTATAATAGTATAGTATAGTATAGTATAGTATAGTGTATAGTATAGTATGAAAGTAATAGTATAGTATAAAGAATGTAGAAATTACATATAGTATAGTATAGAATAGTATAGTATTGTATATGTATACTATAGAATAGAATGCAGTAAAAACGTCTTAAATATAACAATTTAAATCACATAAGAAAATTAAATTTTTTTTCAAATACGTAAATAGATAAATACATAAATTTTTAATGAATACTTTTCATTGTTCTGCATGTTGCGCAGCATACAAAAATCGACCTAGTGTGTACGTAGGGAATATCACAATTTGCATGTATTAATAGATGTATAATTTTCATGTAAGAAGTATTTGAAAGAAGTATGTAAGTTACAATAAGTATTTTTGAAGTATTTTTAATTATTTATCTAATATACTAGTGTCCGTCTTCTTCTTGGGTTTCAAGTATAATATTATTCTAAATTTTTATCAAACAGACCCCAAAACACATGTAGTGGAGAACAAAGAATTCTTCATATCGCACATGGTATACATTTTTATCAAGAGAAATACTGACATGCGACAACATATCACATCACATGTATCAAGCTCATAACAAAACACTACAAATTAATAATGTAATCGCCCAGTATTTCTGTACAGTAATAAATAATCAACATACCAAGAAGATCAATCCAATAGGCAGCTTGCTTACGAGCAACCTGTTCTGGCATTCCTCTGAGCCGACCAATCAACACCAGTGTTTCTCTAGCAGTGTACAATCCGTTGATTCCATCAAATTGAGGACAGTAGCCTATTTGCGACAAATACTAAAAGAAAAAACAATACGAAATTGATTAAACAATAAACTGCAATCCTTACATAAAAAGCTACTCGATCATGACGTTTTCTCATTATTCTCATTTATAAGACAAAAACCTTTCGATACTTGTAATTTTGATTTACTTAATCGTTCTCATCTTTCATTTTTCTCATCATCCAAGACGAAATACAGTAATGGCCTAACTATTCTATGTATATTATTTTCTGCTACTCTTTTTCCATAGAGTTCAAATATTTCATATGATCTCATCTTCAACAATATTGCAAATGTTTTCTTCTGTGCTAGACATGTATTTACATGAACTCTATGAAAGAAAGGAAAGGGAAGCGGTTGGCTTTGTGGTCGTGCCTGTGTCTAATCGCAAGATTAGATAAGAGACTCGCACCTGTTCCTAAAAGATAGGAAAAATCGAACTCTTGATCTCCAGTGACGTCACTACTATCAGCTGAGTGAAGCTGTCTAGCAGGATCCTTTTAACTTGTCAGAAAACATATGTTTTTAAGAGCAATCTTACAATACTTAACCTAAAATACTGAATCTCGCAGATTATTGAAAAGGTCTTTTAAAAAGTTATTCTTTGAAAGGTCTTCTTTAAAAAGGTCTTTTAAAGACTTTAAAGGTCTTCAAGACTTTAAAGCCTTTTGATTATTGTGTCGAAATCACTGTTTAATTATTACCGAAACAGCTGATTTCTGACAAGTTAAAAGGATCCTGCTATACTGCTTTTGATTATTGTGTCGAAATCACTGTTTAATTATTACCGAAACAGCTGATTTCTGACAAGTTAAAAGGATCCTGCTATACTGCTTTTGATTATTGTGTCGAAATCACTGTTTAATTATTACCGAAACAGCTGATTTCTGACAAGTTAAAAGGATCCTGCTATACTGCTTTTGATTATTGTGTCGAAATCACTGTTTATTACCGAAACAGCTGATTTCTGACAAGTTAAAAGGATCCTGCTAGACAGCTGCGCATCATCCTCGTAAAAACTAGCTTGAATTAACTGTATAAATGAAAAATTGAATACGTTATGATCGTAACAAATTGATTTGAACCAACCTTGGATCGATCATTTTGCAAGCTGTAATTGGTGATGGAAGCAGTGCCGGCAGTGGGCCGAATGGCGCCGGTGAGCATTTTGAAGGTGGTCGTCTTGCCAGCTCCGTTGACGCCGAGCAGACCGAAACACTCGCCCGACGACACCTGGAAGCTGACGCCCTTCACCGCCTGGAATCGGCCGAACCGCTTCGCCAGTCCATCCACCACCATCACCCGATGTGCCGGCGATCCTTCACAACAACAACCAATCACGTTCCACTCAAGTGTTCAAACATTTTACTCAACAATAAGTTTTTATCGAATCTGAACCCTACTTCATTGTTTCCAAGTTGTTCAATTTGAAACTCCTTGGCTTATAAGTATTTTTCACAAGTAATGAGATTACTATAGTTTGATGTTTCCTAGCTTTGTTTCCAAGTTGTTGAATTTGAAACCTCCTTTGCCTATAACTGTTTTCACAAGTGATGAGATTACTATAAACCCTACTTGAATGTTCCCAATTTGTTGTTGAAAACTTTTTTAATGCTATTTTTCATAAATAATGAGATAACGAGATAACCTTCTCAATTAAAACATATAGCACAACACGAGTGACATTCATGTTTTTGGTAACCCTCAAACAGAAAAATTGACAATGAACTATTTTCGTGTGTTCATGAACTCAATGTAATTAATTAAATTAACATTAATAATCAATGCCCTACGGTGGTGGCGATTTGAACTACTTTCCTTCCTCACTTTTTCTATATTTTAGTGCTCTAATTGAATGATTGGAAAATATTTTCGTAGAGAGGGATTCTAATTCCCTTCCCTACTTTTTCGATGTTTTGCCCGCCGCCAATCAATCAATTATATGATTGATATAGTAAATAAATTGATATCAATGTTCTTGTCAATTTGACACAAATAATAGTGATAATAAAACAAAGACTTAACACCAAGTATTACAGTACCGGCAGCGACCTGTGTCGGTACCAAATACTATCAGAAATGATAATATTTTGTATTCAAGTGGGGGCAAGCTAGCTAAGCTCAGAACTCACCTGGTCCACTCAAACACAAAACATTAAACACTCTGTCACACAAAAATAATCAAATAGTGATACAAAAAGAGAAAGGAAAATTACTCAGGGATAGGGCTATCAAATGAAAGATCAGGGACAAATTAACTATAAATTTATTCTTCAATAATAATCTCAAAGGAAAATAAACTTTGAATTAAATGCTTAACAAAAATTTGTATTCAATCAAATAATAATCCAGAGAATACAAAAATGGAGTTTTATATTTAAATCAGTAAGTAAGAGACTACTATTGTTGTGCATCAAAGACTGATAAGAAAATTTTGTGTAGCAGAGAAGGTGACATTGTGGATTTAATCATATTGAATGAAAACTTCAATTCTATTGACGTTTTCACTATATAAAGTTTGTAAATAGTAATTAGCACACTGTATTGTCATAAGAAAAAAAATTAATAACAAGCAACTAATAACTTATACCCCAACACATATCATTTATAGTGGGGTGTATATTTATTCATTAAATGATCTATATTTAGAAATTATTCAATGCATAAAACGTCTTTGTTTTATTTGTATTACATGTCATAGAATCCAAATTTGTATTGTAATTATTTTTGATGAATAAACTTTGATTTGATTTGAATACAATAGGATATATGTGTTGTGGATACTACCATTTCAAAGATGTTTCTGGATGTTTTGACAAAAATCCCTTTTATTATAGGTATGAATAATTATAATATAGTTATTACCTGCGCCATTCCTACCGGCGTCCACCTTATCCCTCTCATCTCTGACGTCATCATCGTCGTCATCCATCGAAGTGACGTCCATTTTTGTGTTGTAAATCAATCCGGTGAGATACTCGTAAATCATTTCCCACATGTGACTTTCGGCCATCACAATGAAGAACACGTACACGAAGAAGCTAATTCCAAGTAACAAGATATCATACGATAGGTGATGGTCATCCCATCCAAAATAGTTCAGTTTATCTGCAATAAAAATTAATTTCATCTTCGCTTGGTAAAATGATCTTTGAAATTTGAGTTAGCCAATAATCTATTATATTCCAAAACTTATGAAAGTGCATTTGCTGAGTTGGTAGAAAATAAAATAGGATAGCTGAAAATCTATTAAAGTCGTGGATCACCATTCACAATAGCAATTGATTTATAATAACATTAACAATAATAATGACTTGATGATACAATAAATCAATTAATAATAAATTTTAAATCAAATAGAATAAATTTCGCATTTTCGGAGTTTTGAACAAACTGCAAAATACATTGCAATGAAATCAATATTAATTCTCTAATCGAGAGCATCGTCAAATTTACAATATCAAGTACAAGTTGCACAAATGTCTATTGAACTTATTCTCCATTTAACAATGTTAATTCTTATGAGTGATCAAGATTAACTTGAATTCACTTCTGTGCAACCGAACCTAGGTTTATAATGTTTCAATTATTATACAATACAGTCCCCAGCACTAAAAAACAAAATAGCTTACAAAATTATTTTGGCAGCATGTATTTCAAAAGTATAACAAATAAGTCATTAAATTCGTCTTCTATTTATGTTTTTATTTCTTAAATCTTTAGAACCGATCAACTTTATAAGTTGATACTGTATACATTATTTTTATACTGTAATACGTATAAGTTGATTAAGCTTTTTTCTCTCTCTTGTATTGATAATGATAGGTGTTTTTTTTATCAATTTCTCAACTCTTTCTCTTGCATTCTATTCTAAGTTCTATTTATTAATTATTTCCTATGGATTATTCCAAGTGAATTTGTTCATTTGTTTTTGTTATATTGTATTTTAATGGGCACCAGGTGAAAACCCTTCGGGTTTAGCAGGGCCCTAAGTTGTTCATGAAATGTGAATAAAGCTGATTAATTGATTGATTCTAGAGTCAATTAGCCAAGCTTTTGAAATCATTCCAATTTAAATATTCATCTCCTGGATACAATCAATCTTAATCCATTCAGTTTTTTACAAGTTTTTACTGGTAGGAGCCCAAGGGTAGAAGTAAAACATTTAAAGCCATGTACAACTTTGATTTTGGTTTTTCCAAACCTATAAGGCTTCTTTCACAACATTGTGGACCGGGCCCGGATTGGACAGAATGAAAATATTTTGACTGAAGGATCATATGGGTGTGATCAGATGAATTTACCCATTAATATACATCAGCCATCCCGTCCGATCCCTGCTCTGGTGTGAAAGAAGCCTGAAAGAAGTCATATCTATGCCTAATATTAAAAGCATGCACATTGTCATAAGATGTTATAGAAATAGAATAGATAGATGAATATCTATATAGATAATATATATATAGATAAATAGAATAGATAGATAGTTATAGATAGTTCAAATAGAATAAATATTTTGTAATAAAAAGAATGGATACAAAATAATTTTATAAAATAATTTCTGAGCAAGTTTTGATACGATATTCGGTTTCCTGTGATTGAGAATGATTATTTATTTGCAATCAACTATGACTTTCACAAGTAACCTACTGGAATAGATTATTACCTTGACAATTGGCAGCATTTTTATTACAGTGCACACACTGCAAATACTGGGTACTAATGAGGGCGAATTTCACCATAGCAATTCCCAGGCCACATGGCGGTATAAACCGGAGCGTGTACAGAAAGGCATTAGATAAGTATTCGTTGACAATGCCAGGTATAAAAGTGATCAGAACAGCAATCAAGGGTCCGGCAAAAGCTGGAATAGAAAAGCAGACACTCAAGTTCAGTTTTTTTATAGCAGATAATTCATTATTATGAAAATTTAATTACATATATTGATACACAGGTATTATCAGATTTTCAATATTTATTTGTAATACATATTACTCGACTCAAGCCGTATTCATGAACGTTCCTCACAGAAAGGAAGTCTTACGTAAGGTAACCTTAAATAGTAGCTCGGGCGTAAACAATCAATGATAATGATAACTCAAATCTGATTCTTTTAAATATTAATTTATACATGATGCGCTTGTTGAAGTAAAAAATCATTCTATATTTAGCGAAATATCTTTCGAAATGTTTGAAATAAAATAAAAATGCAAAATGGCTGCCTTCTTTTTTCGCTCAGATGATGGGACTCACACTTATCCTTTCCTGTAAGGAACGTTCGAATACACTTCGAATGATTGAATCCGCTCTACCTGAACTAGAACAACCTATTGAGGATCACTAAACTAGATAAATTACTTTTTGTTTTCACGTAACTCGTCTCCTTTCCAGACTAAAGAAAACACTCAACAAAATAATGTACAGCAAATAAGTTCTCAACAGATAGGTACGAACAAGATTATCAAAATCAGTTTTATTTAGCACGACGGCATCCTTACCGATGAAAACATTGACAGTCACGAAGCGGGACACTGCTGCACTGGAGTTCATCAGAAAAGTGAAAAAGTAAGCATACACAATTCCACTGAATCCAAACAGAGTAAGCAGCAGTACAAACACCTCTGTAAAAAATTTAATAATCCATTAGATACACAAAACTTGAATATGAGTGATAATAAGTAGTAAGAAACTCAATCAAGCATATCAATTCTTATCCTGACATCATCTAAGTTTTTTTAAATGAATAAATGTTTTATTGCCAAAGTAAACAAATGATACAAAACAATAATATCATAAAACAATAATTTTTGGCGTGGCTGGAAAAGAGAGTCCCTGTGCTCCAGCCACGAGAAAGTCATTTCATTTTAATGATGTAATGATGTTATATTTTTTAGGACTCAAGTCTGTGCAAACTTTGGGATGAAGTAAGCAGTATTATGGCAATAGTATTTCAGTCAGGCATAAGAGATACTAGTGCCGTGTTGAAAACGAGACAAGCCGAATTTACTTTCTCTGTTACAATCTGGCAGTGAGTCAAATCAAATTAAAACAACGAAAAATTGTTGGATCCAGCTGAAAAATCCCCCATTTATCATTCAGGAGTTCAGGATAAGATTCAAAGTCTCAAAAGTATAAATATCTACAAACTTTGAAAGTTGCGGTATTCAACTAAGAAGTATGCAACTTGTTGAAGTATTGCCCTAATGGTGTTAATGTTGCTCCAATGTGCACAACCAGGATCAACTATTTTGTATCAGCTGATCCTATTTGTTTAGCATTGAACTGATCCTGGATCAAAATTAATCTTGCATGGTGCAACCCAGTATAAGCGTATACAATTCATGTAAAATAATGTTAACATATTATATAGGCAACAATACAGTGTACTTCTTTTCAAATCATTGAACAACACAAGTGAAATTTGAAAAACACAGATAAAATGAGGAATTGACATGACGCCTAAGAAGAAGCTCGAGAACTGCTCTAAGTGCTGTTTAAAATTAACTCTTCATTGAAAAAATGTACCATACGCTCTAGGGAGGAAATTGGCAACAATGAATTTGGTAAAGGACAAACTTATTTCTTAATTTTTACATGAATTTGCAATCGAAATAATTATTCAATGAAATATTGAAGGCTACTCACGCAGAGCCGGAGGAGTGGTAATCATGCCAATATTCTGATCAAGTATAGCTAGTAATCCCACAGCTAAGCCCATCAGAATGGCATACATAAGTATATCCCAGAAGAATATTGCCAGCCAATAAGTGATTGGAGATAGACCAGTCATCAGTTGCAGTTGTTTTGCATCATTCAAACGCTCTTGTAATGGAAACATCGCCATATTTCCCAGAAAGAAAAGCAATCCAAAGGGTATGAATACCAAAAATGACATGGACAGCGAAATTGTTTGCATTGGATCACAGAGCGAGTCCTGTAAAATAGAAAAAATTAAATATCGAACACAGCTGAAACAGTAAAATAAACCAGGTTTTGAGTTACTAATCTCATTGGCGACAGCTGTTACTGTTCCCAGCAGAGATATAGCAGGATCCTTTTAACTTGTCAAAAAACATATGTTTCAAAAATCAATATCACAATACTTAACCTACAAATGCTGAATCTCGCAGATTATTGAAAAGGTCTTTTAAAAAGTTATTCTTTGAAAGGTCTTCTTTAAAAAGGTCTTTTAAAGACTTTAAAGGTCTTTAAGACTTTTAAGCCTTTTGATTGTGTCGAAAACACTGTTTAATTATTACCGAAACAGCTGATTTCTGACAAGTTAAAAGGATCGTGCTATAAATGTGATACTACTCACTCGTTGTTACTACAGAGAGTGTATAGTGACTCTGTAGTTGATACTAAGGCTAGGCGTACACCGGTTAGTCAAGACAAGACGAGATTAATCGCGTTTAGTCACAATAATTCACATAGTTGCTTATGAAGCAGCACACACTGATGCAATGACTAAAATTGCGGGTACTGAGTCATGGCCACCAAAGTTCTTCGGGGCCATGACTGAGCCCAGACTTTTCAAAAATTGTGCCCAGCTGTATTTTTCGATCCCAGAATTTATAACAGGACTTGAAACTTGCAAGTACTGCAATATAATGTTTGTTGATGGCATATATTGTAGGAGAGTACAAAGCAGATTTCAGGACATTTTGTAAAATTTAGAAAATCAAAATATCAAGATACTGTTTCTTGTTTGATTGAAAAATAAGAATTGAAATACAAAATAAACTTACCTTTTGAGATTGTTTGAGAGGAAGAGCCTGATAGGACACTGACAGCTTTGTATCCAGCCCGGTTGATCGTATGATGGCATTGAGCAGCATGTTGACTGAAATGGCAGATCCGTGGTTGCTGAGGGACGAGTACAGCGCTGTCGCTGATGCTGAGTTCCAGCTCGACGCCACCACGTAGTCTCTTTTGTAAGCTTCCGTATTTTTACGTCCTTCGTCGAGCAATGCTGCAACCAAATACATTACATAAACAATGTTCTATTTTGGATTCTTATTTTCAGATTCTAATTCTATTGGAATACTGAATGTTTATTAGGTGCCTACAGTCAATGAACTGAAAATGGTGAGATCAACGGCAACTATCAACTGAACCAGAAACCAATAATGCCTACAACTGTTATCGTTGGAAAAAGCAACACTAAAACACCATAAGGCGATAATGCAGTCACAATAACATACTGCACCCAATATAAGATAATGCATCAAAAATCGGAACTAAATGTCGAGGTCTCTAGGACATCGATCAAAGCACACTAATATCAAGTTTTCATGAGTATTAGGTGAAGTAAGATATGACTACATAAGTAGGCTAATCAGAAATAGATTTGACTTTCGTTACAAAAGAAACAAATAAGTGAATCAACATTTTCAACATTCTAGGAGGGATGCTTATTGCATAGCATTGCGTTCCTATGTAGGCTAGTGAACAGGGTTATTGACAGTCCTTCCCTGCTATCTTCGGTCAATTTCCATGTTCCTCGACTAGCTACAAGATCGAACGTTGTATTCTCTGTCGCCTTCAGCATAACCGACTATAATTACCATGCAGCGCATTCTCAACTTTAAATGTTGACAGTTTCTGTGGATCTGTGGAATCGGCCGTGCACAGGTGTAGGGGTTTGATGGGTAGCTTTATGGTCGGTGAAGCATGAGTTGGCAACCAGTCTCTTGACTTCTTTTTTATTAATTTTCATTTCAATTTCAATTGAACTTCTCTATCCAGTGTGATTATTTTTAATTTTTTCTCTTTAGTGCATTGGTTCAGTTATTCTCAATGATTTCATGCAGTTTTTCTCTTTTTTCTTATAATACTTCATATTATTCTATTCTGTTATTATGTATCTTTTATAATACTTATATTGCAATTCATATTTATTTCATGTGTGTTATTGAACATGTATTTCTGAATTGGAATCAGTTTTGGGCTGTCAAAGCCTGTTGTTTCAATATCTGTTTGTAAATAAATAAATAAACATAAGTCCGTTTTGAGAGTGAACCTGTTGGACCTTCCATTAATTATCATTTGTACATTATTGAATGAATAAATAATTTATGTAAGTATTCGCTTACTCTGATTGATGTTAGCATTCTCCAGGTAGAGCCGTTCCATTCCGTTTGGTACCAAGTTGTTATAAATGTCAGCATACTTTTTGCCCGGCTCATCGTAAGTTATTACCACTTTTGTATCACTATACATGTCGTTGAGATCCAATTTTATGGTTCGCGAGGAGACAGTCATTTTTGTACCTCTTATTGTCCAACCAACAACACAGAAGCATGCCAGAGCAATGAACAGCTGAACAAATGAAACAAAATTACTATGTTAGTGAACGCATATCAAAACAAAATTTTGTTTTAGAAAAGATTCTCATATTTTTATGATCTTCATCAAAAAATCCCATAGCTAAAATACACTAAATGCATACATTTTATTCATATTGTGATGAATGATGATTATTGTGTTGTGTATCCATACTTTTTTCTACTGGTAAAATAACACTATTTCAAAACAATTTCAAGTACGATATCCAACACCAGGACGAAACGATCGTCACTATGATGTAAGTCAACTGGTTTTCTATTTGAGTGTTTTAAAAGAATGTTATAATTGGTATTGATAATAATGGTATTAATATCAACAAATGAATGAATAAATAAATAATTGTAAAGAATGAATTGAATAGCCTAAGCAATTGAATGTTGCGAACGGTACAGAAATAAATTACTTACATAAACCAAATTGCTGATAATGGATCTACAGTAGCAGCGAAACTTCTTATTGAAAATCAATGCAAAATGCTGTTCGATCAATGCTAAACCAGTCAGTTTTTTCTGCGATATGACTGAAACAAAAATGAATCACGATATTTTTTATCAACAAATGTTAATAGTTAAAATAGTATGTTACATATTATAACTTGTAATAATTTCCATGATTTTGATAGAGTATAATGTAAGTTAGTTCGATATGTGAGCAGTGATAGAAATGAACCTATATATGCATTTGTGAGGGAGATGATACTCCCTCAGGGGTTAAATCTCAGGTGAGGGGTTAATATTTAATTAATGATAAAGAGAATGAATACTGTCTCTACAAAAGCCATGCGTGAATGTGTATAATACAAAACACATACAAAAGCACTCTTAACTTGAAGTTAATAATCATTCAGTAGAAAATAAAAAATATGAACACAGAATAGAGTTCGATTAGAATAGAATTAACAAATAGCAATGGACAGGATAATTCATTCAATTGAATGGTGAAAGCAATATTCCATCTATTATTATCATTGTGAACTCCCAAAATTACAGTATAACCTCCACTCCACCAACTGGACATAAGAAATAACTGGCAACCTTTCTAGTTTAAAAATTGAATCCTACACCTTCGTAGATAATGAACCAACAATTGTGATTTTCTATTTTAAGCAAATTGAAGTAGAAAATGGTGAAAACACAAAATAAATGTGTGGAAGAGGAATTCCGGAAGTAAGTACATGGAAGTAAGAGTTTTGGTAGGCGAAAATTGTTTTTCTACAGTTCGCACAATAGTTGCAATACTAAGCATGAAAAATTGTCTAGAAGAAACTTCTCAAAATCCATCAAATGATAAAAGTATTTCAAATCTGTAAGCTGTGCTCAATTGAAAAGTTTGTGATTTGAAAAGTCAGTATGATTACTGATGCATCAGTGTCAAAAAAGTCTGTGATTTTAAAAGTCAGTATGATTACTGATACATCAGTGTCTTGGAAACAGTTTTTGAAACCGATTCTATTTTCGAAGGAAACTTATAAATTGTCATAATTGAGTTGTTTTGTAATGTTTCATTTATGCAATGATTGATTGGTTGAGCTCATGTAATTGTCATTAATGTTGAGATTTGATCATGTGAGATGATTGTGAGATGTGATTGAGAAGTGACTCCACACTTTGAAAAGAACTTGAAATTGCAATTTCCTGTACTACTACAAACAAGTATTTCTTTTACACGTGAATCAGTATATTAGGAGCGAGCAAGATACGTTGATACAACACTGACATAATTTGCACCAGACCAAAGCTCCAGCTGAAAGTTTTGTGCAAACCTATGGTTGGTTTACATCAAAACAGAAGGAAACACAGACAAATACATAATGTATACCTGTTCCATTCTCTGTCTTCCTTTCATTCGCATTTACTGAAACAAATATTTCAGATAATTTTTGGAATACAAACGAAGTAACATTATGAGATCTTGGAAACGCCGAGTATAATTTGGCAGCGCAACAATATCAATAAAATCTGCTGACTAATATAAATACAGAATGGGACAGTGAAAAGGGAAATTTTGAAATAGCTGCGAAGGACGGCGAACTTTATTCAAGCCTACGCAATTTGAATAAAGAAAATTAAAAATATAATTGGAACAATAATTAAAATATATAAGCAAGTCTTGGTTCAACAAGAACACATTTTAATGTCACTTTTTGTAAGTTGCCCATTTGCTTGTCATCATCTTGCTGACGGGTTTTTTGCAGTGGTGATGCCACATAAGCTCTTGCGTGGTTAATGGGAAGGATAATGATGACTTATGAATGGATCTACAGTTTTCGAACCACTTGACACGAATTTGATTCTCAAAATGAATGACATTCAGCCGGAAAATTCCTGGAACTGTAAAGTGGCCACCCTTACAACGGGAGTAGCAGGTGCACGACCACTTACATCTAACAGGTTAGGTTAGATGCGGGCACGACCACGAAGCCGTCCGCTTTCCTTTAGACGGCATTTTAAAAACTTGGTATTATGTTAATTACATTTTGAATTTATTCCAAGCTGATTGAGGTAGCATAATAAGAAGCATCCGGTGGTTTTTTACAGATATTTCAAAATCAACCCCTCAAATAGCTATCAGCTAGAGGGGTATATTTACTTTGTAAAAAAAATATATGTATTTTATCTTTTTTTATCAAATCAATAAATAAAATAAAAAAATAAATACCGTTTCACTGCTTTACTCGGAAATGAAATATTTGAACCCAGCAACCGCCAAATATATGAAAACATATGTTTATGGAGTGAATAGTAGATTAATGCGGGCAATACAAAGTATGATATGGATGAAGCAACAAATAGCAAACATTACATTGAATCTGATGAATAATCTATTTGAAAAGAATACGCCACTAGCGAAATAAGTGATTATCATAGAATATAATGCGATATATTATAATATAATGAGATCATATCATCATTTATTAGTCACTTAATATACTTGACAGAAACACTGTGCTGGGAGAGTTTTACAATGAGAAAGGGAGAAGCAATTGAAATATAAAAAAGCCTCTACGAAGCAGAGATCATACAAAAGAAAACACATAAACATGGCACTTACACGTGGTTGAACTACTGGTAGTCATTGCACTGCCATTCGATCCATCATCTTGCTCATCAACGCCATCATTCTGTACAAGCTGAGAAGAGTCGACGCCAGCTCTAGAATGAAGAGCAAAATGCAGAAATTAGGTTTCCCTATAACTCCACTACATAGAGAATTGTTGATGAAGCACATACAAAGAGTGTGTTATATTCATATGATTTTTCTATAATTTTCGAAATAAAATTTCCATCAGTATGAAATAAGAAGGAATCTAAATTTTTCTTGATAAAGAAAATTGTTGAAAAAACATATACAAAAAGTGCGTTATATTCATATGATTCGATTCAATTCAAGTTAATTCGAAGGAAAATTTCCTTCACTAGCAATTTGCATCTCCCACTCAGCAGGGGCACCCATGCTTTGGAGAGGCATGGCGGAACTTCTTCATTACAAAGTTGACACTACAGTATAATTTATTCGCATATTACTACCATTCTTTTCTCAATAATGATACAAACAATATACATCATTCAGAAATTAAGCACTCCCGAGAAAAGACAGAATAATTATTAGACATCAAGAAAATTTGGAACGGTGTAACTCTTTCATTATACTTTTGTTCATAACAGTATAAATTCGCATAGGCCTATTACAACGAAATCTGAAATAATAAAATAGGTATTATCAAGTAATTTTGACCAACCAATACATCATAATTATTTGAGAGCTGTAACGCTGAACAAAAAATGCAATTTCTTATATGAATGGAGGCAAAGGCAACACATATAAATTGTAGGCTCACCTCAGAAATACTTCCTCCATGGTTGTCAGCGAAATTCCAATACTTGTGATACCGAAGGCTGTTTTATTTTTCTCCAGGTTCTCGAAAAGCACAGCAAATCTTTTCGATTCTTCAATTGGCAAAGAATAGGTGAGCTGGCCTTGCTGGCTAGTTTTCAATGAACTGTTGGGTATAATGTCCTTGATCAATTTCGTGATTTCAATTTTTTTCGCATTTGCATTTGTCAACAACTGCAAGTTGTATCCAGTACCTAGAGGAGGAATTAAAGTAATGTAAGCTATAATAATTGAAATTATTTTGATAGATTGAAAGATACAGGAACGACACTTTCTGAACTGAACGACAACTTAACTAATCAGAAACATGATGAAACTTCGCAACTCGAATCCAACCGTCCTCCGAAACACGAGAAGTGTCTCGAGCTAAAATCTCACGGACTCACCTGGGTTTGAACCCGGGACCCCTCTAGGTTACAAAGCCAGCACTTAACCCACTCGGCTATGGCCACTCTGAGAATGAGTTTTACATTTAGCCGTAAACTGGATTACATTATTGAATTATCGGTCACTGTACACGGATAGTCAAGAATCAATTTTTAAAATGAGAGCAATGAGAAGTTATGTAATATATGTATAATAATTATAAGCATATGTTGTTGGTAAGTCACTTTAAAATACAAATAAAAAGCACAAGAAAAATGTAGAACTATACTGAGTAGTATTTGGTATAGTCAGGAATTTTTGTCTTCTAAAGAATGAATTTTCATAGATTATATTTCGAGACATAGCTTACCATACAATTTCTTGAGAAACATTGGACTGCCACAACAGATAATTTTTCCATGGTCCATGATTGCTATTCGGTCACCAAGAGCATCAGCTTCTTCCATGAAATGTGTAGTGATGATTATTGTGTGATTCTGACGTAGCTCCTAAAATATATTTCCGAGTCAGTTGAACTTATTAAACAATTTTATAAAATTAAAATAATGACATATAAGAGACACTAAAGGAAAAGACAGATCTTCCAATCGCATAATTCCCTGAAATGGGTATCAACTTGGAAGAAATACATGCAGATTCTGAAGTAAATCATGTTTCCATCAATTGAAAACTTCATTTCACGAGCATTATATAAACATGTGTTCAATACACAAAAGTTTTCAATTATTCTTACTGAAATCATTCAAGGTTCTAGCCAACTGTAAAAATAATTTAAGAATCCAACTTTCTTTTCAGTGTAATGTATTATTTTATCAAATTCGAAAACACATTCATTATAAAAGAAGATTACAAAACAATAATTTAAATATTAAAATAACAACCAATTTTATGAAATAGAGCCATAGATAACTGCGTTATGTGAGTAAAATATACTTGGCTTTTCATCTGTGTGGAGACCCTAAAAGCCATCTCGCCTTATTTTTGTCGGTCACCCATCCAAGAAAAGTGTTGAGTGTTCGTGACTTGACCTCATGATCACTCAGCAACCGCTCTTACCGAGTGACCAAACACAGCCACAGTAATTTTAGTATAACTGGTCAACTTATCAATTAAAATAATTTCAAATATGGCAACTGAAAAGGTTTAAGGCTTGAATTATAAGCGAATTTTGAGCAAGAACCACTTGTAATTGGATAAACAAATTCTAACTCACCAATAAACTATCCCACAATTCTCTTCTCGATTCTGGATCCAGACCTGATGTTGGTTCATCCAATATCAGAATCTGAAATAAATAACATCGAAATAAGATATTCCAAAAATTACGTGATTTTTCCAATCTATAAAACCGTGACAATAGAATTTACAGGAAAAATACCAAAAGCAAGAAAATTATATGGATTCAAAAAAGTGCTTCAAATATTGATAATACTGTTAAAATTAATATAAATATATTGATTCTTGAATAAAGGCCTTTATATATATTCTTTTGAATAATATTTTTATGGATTTTTTCATTGAATAAGAACATTTTTGTATTGAAAACTGTACTTTAACTCCATTTCTTATACGAACTGTTTTTCATTACAGTTGGAATCGTTTGTGCTCGCAACTCGACAATGGGTAGTGGTGGGGTACCGCAAACGAGGCGACCGCTTTGAAATCAATTTGCATCTATTGCTCCGTGTGCGATCGGCCTAAACCATGTATCTTCAATAACACAGCCAATTCCTCGAATGAAAGTACTCAAAAAGTAATGTTTACAGTAATATTCACACATTGGTAAAACGCAATATTATTAAAAATCTGTCATATTCATCAGGTATTTTCTTAGGGAAAACACATCTGGAAGAGTTTATTAAAGAATTACTGAAAATAGAATTTCAGTAAGTAGTACAGTAATTTTGTTACCTTGGGGTCTCCAATAAGTGCAAGTGCGAGACACAATTTTCTTTTCATTCCTCCGGACAATTTTTCTGGAAAGTTGTTCTTCTTATCCAGTATATTGAATCTACGAAGCCACTTCACTCCATCACTTTGAGCTTGACTTTTATCCATTCCCTTCAACTGAAATGATAACAAGTGTTCATTATACAATGATTTGTGCATTTGCTCAACAGATAAATAAAACATTACAAGTAGAGTAGTTCAAAGACATAACTGCCTTGGAAGCTGACTTATTGACTTCTGAGTTTCACAAATTCATTTTACTTTACTTTCAACAGGTGGATTAATGAGGTAACTTCCAACTAGGAGAAGCAAATTACTAATACCCAGTTGGTATTTAAAAAAAATCCAAGTGAATTAATAAATCTCATGTCATCACCAAGGCTGGAAGCTATTGTTATATACCAAAAAAATAGTGATTAAAATTCCTTTAAAGGTTTAATAACTGAAAAACAGCTCAACAAATTATTTATACATATAAAAATGAAATAAATTTTACAAATTACTTATACTGTCACATAAATTTTGTTTATCTGTAGTCAAAGGAATAAAATACTAAAGGAATATGATCAAGAAGGTTGATAGACATAAATGGATGGATATTAAAGTGATGTGATAAATTAAAAAAGGCAAAATAGAATATCAAAAATATTTTTCTTTCATCTTTATACAGTAGTACTAGATTATTGTTTTTTTCATGAGAGTGATGTCCACATGATTATGCGTAGTGGAAAGATGGAAAGTATGGCAATTCATCGACTACTTTTTGGACAGCCGAGACCAGCTAGACGTGCCCTCCAAATCACGGAAGTGGTCCGAGAAAAATATCTTGATACTTTGATATGGTCCAAGTGGCACCTTTGATATGCGGTATTCAACTCGTAAAGTTCAATCAATTAAATGAGTTTCTTAATCTAGTTATCTTTCTTAAAAAACGAATCAGCAGTGTATTATTGTAAAATATTTACAATCCCGAAAGAACTAATCCAACAGTAACAGTTCATGAACAATAAAAATTCATGAAAAATTATTGGAAATTGTCTCTACTCACCATGCCAAAAAAGGTTAAATGTTCCAGAACAGTCAAGTACGGAATTACTAAATTATGTTGGGGACATAATCCAAGGTTCTTTCTGAATCTATCCATATCATTGAATACTTTATAAAGTACATTGCCATCAGCTGCATAGATTTTTCCAGAGCTTGGAGAACACATACCTATCGCAAAGAAACAAAATTAGAGTACAATAATGGTTTTTCATCGTCTTTAGCATTCTATTAATTAATCATTAATCTATGATTGATAAGGGTAAGGCGTACTAACGGCGCAGTAGCGCGTGTAAAAGTGGTTCATGGACATTTCTAGCAATAAGATATTAGCAATTATTTGCTATCATTTTTTGTATCAATCTCATTCTCATTGATCTTCCTCTCAATACTGACATCGTACGTCTCTCATTCAAATTATTTCTCTCATTTTCATTTAGGCTACTTATGATTATTCGCTGACAGCGCTCAAACGTTGTTTTGCAGGCAAATAACATATTAATGTGTAGATGTGAATTTTTCTTACTTTTATGTGAGTACGATAATGTACCTGTTCTTATTCAATTTTGTTTTGGTCGGCAATGAATATATTTTCTTTCTTTCAATATAATTTGGCTCTTTATGGTTCGGAACTTTCATATTATCTTTCACAAATTTGTCTAGTGCTTGGTTTTGGAGTGGAAACTGGTGACTGTGAAATATGCCACATAACCTGCATTTGGTCTGGTTTTTTTTTCAATTGGAAAGGGACAGTTTTGGGCATGAACCTGTTGGACCTTCCATCAAGTACAATTTCTAAATAATTGAATGAATAAATAAATGAATATAGAACTATTTTATTGTAAACATGAATAATAATATACAGTATAATTACTGCTTTATTATGTTCAAAAGAGAATCAAGCCATCCATCAAGTATAATAGGGTATTTTTTTTTGTATCGAAGAAGAATTCCGTATTTTTCAAATTGAGAGAATTCAGTCGTTTTTACATGATCGAATCCAATGTCAGTTTGAAGACAGGAAGAAGTGGAGAAACTTTTTGAAAGTTTTGATTTTGGTTTTTACTGATTGGATAAAAGTTTGATCATGTAGGAACTGAGTTATTCAAACAATTGAGTTTTAAATGTTACAACTTGTGTAAGGCAATACCTGTGATCATTGACATTGTTGTTGTTTTTCCAGCACCATTATGGCCAAGTAGAGCCAAAATCTGTCCATCATAAACATCCAAATTGACCCCATTCACAGCGTAAACATCGCCCTTGAAGACTTTGATCAGTTTGCGGATTTGCAAGCCGTATTTTGTGTTTGGAGCGCTTTTCTCAAAGTAAGTTTCATCTAAATCCATTTCCTCCTTTATTACATTACTTTTGTTTTGAGAGGAAGCCTGTGAAAATTGAACGTGAAATTAAATCAGAAAGTAAAGCTTGGAGTAAAACACTGTAATAACACGATATCAGCATTTGACATCTACATGTATAAGTACAGATAATACACCACATGTATAACAATATTTCCAAAGAAATTAAAATACAATCATTTTAAAATTTGTATTAAAAAATTGTTCACCTCTGTGACAAGAAAAACAAAGAATTACAAGGGATTCTGCTTATAAGAACACATGAAATTATAACAAAAAGATGAAGATTTGATGTTTTTAACAAGTTTTCTATTTTCATAGAATCATATAAAAATGGGATTATTTTAGGTTGAGTGGTAGAAATTGGTAGACTATCTAGTCCCAGCTCCGCCTAACTAGCCAACCAAAAACCAATCAAGTAAACTTGCACAAAATAGCTTCGAAATGACCAATCAGATAAGTGGCACATAGAAGTTGAAAATGGACGTCCCTAATACTCTTGTGTTACACTACTCAACTCAAATGCAGTTTTAAGGAGTTTGTTTAGGAAATAGCTGGGATATTTTTAAAACCTTATTTATAATAAAGTAATTTTTGAACGTAATTTTATTACATGAAAAATTCATAGAAATCCATTCTTTCTATGAATGAACATAACCTAATGTCAATTGGTTTTGGACGAGCTTGAAATTAATGCTAATTTTCAAAATTTACATCGAACAAATTCAAACAATTTGAATAAATTAGTTATTTCTGGTTGGACATTTGATAGAGCTTGTACAATTTATCTTCAAATATATAAAAACTAGTGATAAAAGAATGTATTCATGAAGATAAGAAACAATAAGACATTACCTCAAATGGAAAGAGGAGAGGTTTGGCAATTCCAAACTCGCCCGGCATTATATTATCGAAATACCAAATCAAGAGCGAGTATAACAAACAACTCAGCAGGTAGCTCAATAGAAGCCAAATCATTTCAATATTGACAGCAGCATGATCGCACGGTTTAAACAGATTGAAAAAACTTATACCATCATCTGCAACAAAAGTTACCACAATTTAAATTTTTCACTTATATCAAAACCACCAATTTACACAGAACTACACATTTTACACAAAGGAATTTTACACAGAGAAATTTTACACATTTTATATCAATAACAAAGATAATATTATTCTCTAATAATTAATTCTTCAGTGTTATTAGTTTGGAGTTTTCATGAAATCATCTAACTTTCATTAAATCCTCCTCAGAGAAGTTTATTATAATAAGTATGCACTTGATGAGTAGGAAGCAAAAAGTACGGTACTAAGTAAGAAAAATTTGGCACGTACGTTGTTGTTCAAAAGTAATGAACAATATGAGAAGTTTGAGAAAAAATACACTTACATTGTTTTTCGAAGCTGACTATCAGATTTGCAGTTCTGCTCCAGTTGAATTGCGGAAACACTATACACGCCAAGATATTCAATAATTTTCCCTTGTCATCCAAAAACTTCGGTCCAGCCAATGCATAGAACGGGAACAAGTGGGCCAGAGTTACGACGAAATTTGCCAACAGAGCTGTGAAAGATCGAATCATTTAAAACTTTCAAACCAACTAAATATGAATAATTTCATCTTTTACTGCTTTATTTACAGTATTTTTTCACAGTCACAAAAATATTCAAATCACATGAATATTCAAATTGTTTTCATTGATATCTAAAATATTCAGTAAACAAGACAATGTAGTCAGATTTTCTGTCGCAAGTATTTCAAACCCGCTTCCTTTTTTAAAGCATTTGTAATTTTAGTATTATTTCTCGAACGAATTTTTTTGCAAGGGATGTCGCCCTCATAAGCTCTAAGCTTGTGCGTGGGTAATGGGAAGGATGATGAGAGATGAATGGACCTACAGCTTTAGATGGGTTCCGAACCACCGGGAAGCGATTTTGAAGCTCATAAATGTTTGTATTTAGAGGATCCGGTCACCGTTACAATGGTAGTGGTAGGCGCTGTCTCTTATCTAATCTCACCGATTAGACTCGCCTCTCCCACTGGGACACAGCTTCCCATTAGTAATTACTTTTTAATTACTAATTAGAAATTACTTTTCTTATTGCGCTGTATCAGCTGTAACGAATTCTTGCTTGGTTGTAATGAAATCAAATAATTATTTCTGCTTCACTCATCAAATAAATTATATTTTATAAATAATATTTGGTTAATACTGCATTATGAAATGAGTCTAGTTATGAAACAAACTGAAAAAATACAATTTCAATGTAAGTGAATAGGTAATTAAAATATTTGACTAAGGAAGTATGCGCTACTAGCACTGAGTTAATCCAAGTTATCATCTAACTTGGAGAGTCACTCTTCATAATATTCGATGAGTCATTATCCCACCTGGATTGGATCGGTTTTATTGATTTAACCTCCTGGCAACCTAATTTTATGCTTAAAATAACTTTACTATAATAGTATAATATAATATAGCAATAAGTTTATGATAATATTGGTGGTTATAATTGAGTTTTTCAGTACTTACGTTTCTTAAACAAACAGCAGAAGAACAAAACATACAAGCCCATTGTTACAAGAAACAGAACGAGAACAATCCAAAGAAGAATGATATTTGTTTTGGGCAGGAGAGCAGAGAAATTCTCTTTGAACTGTACTTTCAGCAGAACAGTAGTATAGGTGATATTGACCAGACCAAAGGTGAGCATATTCAGCAGCCATCCGCCCCACAACACTTCCCGCCGTATTCCCATCAGTCTCATTAGCTCCTGCAAAGTAAACATCAGCCAGTCAAACATCAACAGACAAGATAGAGAAAATGTTCACTGGTTCATCAGCCCAGTAAAATTGTCTTAAAAGTAGGGCCCACTTTTCTTAAAATGGAGTAGTCGGTTTAATTTTATATCTTTTTTCAAGTTGTGTGTGACAGCCCTCGGATGTATAATACAAATTTTCGATCTCGACAACCTTCCAGATCACCGCCAAAAACCGTAAAAATGGCGAGATTTTGCACTTTTCCACGTTTGGCCAATTTTGGCACTGAAGCATTTATTTTTCATAATGATACCATAAAATTAAATTAAATTACCTTCAATTTAAGACCGAAATGGATATTTGGGCCTAACAGCTTGCGAGATATAGTTTTTCAAAGTTAATCAATGCTAGAACATTTCAAGCGATTTCTCACCAAGTCTCGCGGCAATGACGTGGAATCAAAATCACAAGAAATCACGTAAATCGCGATAATTGCTTGAAGTTAGCATCGATAGGAAATTTGATGAACTTTGAGTAGCTGCATCTCGCAAATTGATAGGCCTACAATGAAAATCATGGCTGATTGGGAAAGATTTTAAATGGAGAAACAGAAAGTCCTTCCTGTGAATAAAATTAAGGTGTTTTCTACTGTCCAAAGTTTTCAACAATACAAATAAAGAATGAATCAAATAGAATATTTACCTTGGCTCCACTTTCTTTTTCCGAAACAATTTTTGGAACTGGTAGATTTGTAGTAACCATGAAAGATATGAACATTATGTAAGTCAACAGAGTTTCCAGTAATTCCCAAAGTGCACCCGGTTTCAAATATTGAGGAAATGGAAACATTTGGATGCCTAAATTATTCATCTGTAACATAAAATAACTTAAATTATAAACTCCTCTCAAATTCCATTCAACCCAAATGATAGTTGAGGAATGATTTCACCATGTTCATTTTCATAAATCTTTCTTATTTTCATAAACCCAAGTCCCATTCCAACGTTACTTTTTTCAAGACTGAACATTTTTCTTCAGGTAACATGTTGCTTCTAAGTAACAGAATGAATTCAGTAACTTACCCAGTAATTTATTGACTTTCAACGCATTATCTAGTACACGTTTATTACATCAATACATTGCATTTAGCAAATATTCAAAGTTTCCCAGAGTCAAAGAAATCAAAATCAACATTCATAATTTCGATGTTGTTTATGACGAAATACTTGTAGAAAATTCAATTAAAGTTAATAATTAAAATTTTATTTCGCTCCTCATCAGGAGTGAAATGCATCCCACTTTTGCCAAAGTAAAATTTTAATTATTTACAATTAAATAAAATTTGTAACTTCATTATAAAATTCAACATTTTTTCTTATTCATGCAACAATGACATCCCATAATCATTATTACTACAAATAATGGAAAATAATAAATTCAAGTGGAAGAATAAAAGGTGGAAAAACAACACCTCAACAAAATGAATGAGGTATGTGTGTATCAGGGATTCAGTTTTCAACTACCGGTTAATCTGCTATTAGATCACTATTCTTGTTATAAATGCAGTCATTTCGATGATATGACAAATCTATTTTAATCAAGGTCACTGAAATGCATAAGCACTCAAATTTTCAACAACCAATCTTGATTATGAACTTCATTATTTCTGCTCACTGAAGCTCTGAAGCGTGACTGTGACTGTACTGCTGATTAAAAACAAGATAATTTTCATTCTGTAACGCGAGCATTCTCAAGAGATATTGTGAAAGCATGGAATGAATATGTAATGCTTAATCTCTAAGAAAAGATTAATTTCTACTAAAATGTGATGGAAAAAGACAGTGTAATTGATATAAAAAACAAATTAGTTTAAATTGTAATTGAGATGAGATTTGCTATTTAATCTACTTCAGTAATACGTAATATGTGACATATTATTATAATTAAAGAAAAATGTATAATGTATTCTTGAAAGTAAAACATAACAAAAACTATTCCGATCATTAAGTCGATTGCATTAGATTTGTTATGAATTAATTTTATGATGGTTCAATCACACTAGAATTACTTAATTAGGAATATTGAATATTTTCATCGTATGTTTTTCAACATCGATATAGTATACTTACATTACTGGGAAATGCCTTTCCTAGAGCTGTCAAAAATCCTTCGCTCAGTCTCTTTTGTAAAGATAGCAAGCAATGGTATTCATAGAAATCTGAAAATTTATTATTCAATTGATAAAAGGCAAATACAATGTGCAAATCGACTACAAAATCGTTAGTAGAAGGCATAATAAAACAAATTTGTGAAGGTTTAAAATTATGACATTAGTCGCACTTAGGCTAATTTGCAATATTACCTTACTATCTATCTGTAGCATAAGGTGAAGAATAATACTGATTATACTATAACTTTTATTAAATATTTGGACTTTTACTTAAGCTCTTGCCTCAAGAGACCAAGAACCATTCTATTTCCACTAATTGATGACTGCACACGACTTTGTGATTCAAAACACGTATTTTGGTAACATAAGTTTCGTATTTTTATATATCCGTCTACATAATTGAGTTCTCAGAAAATACGAAATTCAAAGAAATAGATTTCAACTATAATCAAGAATACATTACCTGGACCATGTGCTTGATCCTCTGGTCTGAAACTAGGAAGATCTTCTCCATTGAGAGTGGTTCTCAATTTATATGACAATTCTTTTTCATCAATGTTGTTGAATACTATTCCATAAGCTACATGATGATAGTCGCTATCATTTACATTGCTGAGGACCCAATTCTCCATGTCCTGTTCGTTGTCAAATCCCAGTAATTTGAAATAAGCCCAATGACCAGCTGAAACATAAGTGTTGGATAAGTCTTGGATTAACTAGCCCACATCAATTGACAAGCTCATTCTGCACACTATTTCTAGCAAAAGTATAAACTTCATAATAAAGATGAATGAATATTCTGAAGCAAGTTCAAAAATAACGAATGTACCAGCTGTCTGTAACGCCTAACAAAGTCATTTTTAATCGATCTTCATCAATATCAAAATTCGGTGTTATTCACAAAACTGTCAAGATGAAAAAAATTACAGCTCTACTATTCTCATAATTACTAATATAAATACTGTATCTACTACTTTTAAAACTAAATCTGTATCATTCTTACTAATCGAAGATTCAGGGTGAATACTACCCTTTAACACATTCGTATTTCTATTCTACAAGAAGCAGAATTCTTTTAAAAATACACTTTATATTGATTTTTAATAAAAAATGTAATTTAGCCCTTGAAATAATTCAACGATTCACTGTTCAATGTTCAATACCTAGAAAAACTACAAATGATTCAGAATCCTATAAGGTAAGTGGAGTCGCCCTATCCGGTTTTTGAGTCACTAAACGCTTCTTTAATGAAAGGTGCAACAAAATTCAAATTAAAATATAACAATAAAGATGTTATCATAATATTATATCTCGAATTGTACGGTTGAAGAAAAAACCAAAATTGATTGCAAGACTGTTATGTAATTTTCTAATAAGTAGTCCCAACGGTTGGGTAGAACAAAAAATAGAGACTACTCACCTTTGCTATTGGTTCTATTGATGTATTCCATGATTTCCTTGACGTTTGAATCATTTTGTTTGGTGTATAATACACTGACTTTAGAAAAAGACGAGTAGTGAATACAGTCGTCTACGAATGCATTTCTAGGATACAATTTTTCCGGTACTAACTCTGGCTCTTTGCCTATGAAACCCTTGAAATACAAATAGAATAGCAGGCAAAGACTGATCAAGGGAATAGAAAGGTCGCAGATGGACGCGAACCATGCTCTTTTCTTCAAAATCAAATTTCTCCACCAAATAGCTCGAACTTGGTTGGAAAAAGTCATCGTTGAGTTAGGAGAAGCAACGAACAATCTGAAAAATGCAACAAATAGTAAATTAATGACTGCATATGTTAAAAAAAAAATTATAAACGTATGTGGAGCATCATGAAGCTAGAACTAAGCAAAACATAATCTGAATAGGTAAGTGAATTCAACTACAGATCTATTCTCCAGTTTACCTATAGTGCGATTCACATCAAGAAGTCAGCATTGCTTAGATGGGAGTTTGCTATCCTTGTTCAGCACAAGGCAGTTGCTGATGTCTCTATCCTATTCGCACTGTGCATAGTTGCCGCACTGTTCATTGTTGTCGCACACAGTCCCAACAAACACGTTTGGTGCAGTTTTCTCTTCCTCTCTCAATGAAACTTGGCATCAATGCTCCTCATATAAACAATGCTGACTTCTTGACGTGAATCGGACTATATTTAGATCTATTCTCTAGTTCATATGAATCGTTAACAAAAAGCTCCGTTTATAATATAAAAAATCAATTACCCCATTTAGTAATATTGAAAAGCAAAAAAATTCATCAAATTTTCGAGTCAACCCCACTTTTTATTATAAACACATTTTTATTGATGCACAAATTTCAACAAGAATTTATGTCTTCCTGCTCAATTCTGGCTTATCATGGTCGCATTATTTTATAATAGTGTTTACTTTTAAATGAATTCTGAAGCAGAATTTTTCACTGAAATATTCAATTAATATCGAACAGTAGTTCAGTTCAGTTAAGTAAATCATCAACATAAATAAAAAATTATTTCAAGGCGCAGATCTTGACAAGATTGATTTTCTAGTTATCAATTCGATTAAACCAGAAATGGACAATGTAAAGCATGAGAAGATAGTTTTAAATTCGGGACTACCGTCCCTCCAGGAAAACATGCCTATCAAGTAAGCTTTGAAATTTCTAATAAAACAATAATTGTAAAACTCCATAAATTTGAATAAGAAGGAAAGTAGATATAAACTTATGATAAGAGATTATTCAGAAATGAGTTTATTTTGATAATTATTGAGACTCAACTAGGCCTACAACAATTAATGAAGGGCATGTATGAGTCATGCAATCGCACAATTCCACAATCAAAAGTGCGGATGTTTCTAGTTTCTCTTGTAAATGTGTGCTATCAGTAAATTGAAATTTACTGATAGCACATCAAGTGTGCTCTCCATACAACCGCGTACAGTAAAATAATCGCTTCAAGAAATATTTTGAATAAACGACCAATCAAATTTATAGCAAAAATATAAAAAGCCAATTTGCTGTTCACTCTATCGTGAACAGTAACACAAAGTTTAGTACAAAAACAAATATTGATACATTTTTCAAGAGAGCCAATCAAATTGATAACAAAAACATATTAATTTAAGGTTTTGTTGTACTTTAGTGACAAATTCAAAGCCTAGACGTTTGTAAGACTATGTAGATTGTAGAACCTATCTAGAGCCTGCAGGTTTGTCCCTATCTGCAGCTTTGACGAGCAAAGCGAACCAGTGTATTGAATTAATTTTATGACTGCTAATCTTTACTACCAATCGTTATTATCATTCTTCAATCTGAAAGAAACTTTGAGTGTTTTAAAAACAACTTGCAAAGCTTCAAGGCAAGGCGGGCTTGAGATTTTTTAGATGAGTCTCCGCGCACAATGAAGTCATAATTTCTTGCATATACACACTTGGCACAGATGAGTCATTTGTTTGCAACTAGAAAAATAACTGTGACGCCATGAAATGTGCCAAGCCTGGAAAATGAATCTCTAGACAGGTCATACTACTCGAAAACGGGATCGACTGAAACCAGAACACACTAGCCTATCTTTTTGCAGTACGAACTTGAATTTCATTCTAAACATAAGAGCCGGTATGATGAAAAAATGTAATGGAATAAAGTTGAGTTCAATAAGGATATTGGACCAACAGTATTCAGTACTCTTATGCAGATTTTATTGAATGCATTATAATTGATATTATGTTTGAAGCGTTGCAACTCAAGAATTTGAAGTTCTTTGAAATAAAATGTTGCATAGAAAGTCATCAATTTAAAGAGAACATCAAAAGCTAAGAAATAGGGGCTGCTCGATGCAATGAACTTTGGCATATGCAATTTAAGTCCATTGTATCGATTTAGCTTAGAGTTTGTTGAATAGTTGCGGAAGACTAGTCGGGTTATCTGTGCAACGCCCATTAATCAGTCGATTATTGTCATTCAGTAAAAAGAAGAGTTGAGAGCTCCCCCATAAAAGAAGCCAATTGTACAATTTCAGGGATTACTAGTTAAGTTACAAATAACTTGATACATACTTGTTTATCAGTACGTAAATAACATATATGAAAAACTGAACACTCATATTATCTACTATGTATATTAATATAATATTTTATACTAAATATTACAGTAAGTTATAAACCCACATTTTATATTTTTTACGTTTTGTCCCTATCTGCTGTATTTCTACAATTTCCAAATCAAAAAATGTAACTGAGTTTTCAGAATATCTTATGGTAAGTTATATTTTAGTCCTTGGAAGTGTTTGGAATAGAGCCTTAGTAGTTAATCAATTGTTTATCATCTAATATATTAATTTAATCGTGGTATATTTGTTGCATTTTTATTCTCATTTTCAATATTGTAATTGAATTTAGTAAAACCATAAGGAGGATAATCCTTATATTTCGATGAATTCAAACAGAGGGGTGTTAATAAAATCTGTATGTTTTTTCTTAGGTTATATAAAATATTTTACCATGTAGTGGAGATTCAGTAGAATACTGCGTTTAAATTTAGAAAGCAGAACTCAAATTATTTCAATACAGGAACGAGTGTGATAAAATGAAATCCTTCAACTACAGTAACTTATGCCTCAGAGACAGAGACAGAGACTATGAACTGATCAGGAGTGACCTGAAAACTCTGACACCAGACCTGAGCCAGCCAGGTTACACGGAATTATTATCACTTATGCCTCTTGAAACATTATTATCTCTTATTAACAATTACTTATTAATGCAATTTCTTTCCTTGTATTCTGCATTGAATAATAAGAGCCGGTTCAACCCCTTGAGAATTCGGAAGTTTTACTGCAGACCTGAGAAAATTTCCAAAAGATTACCCTCGGGCCAATCCCGTGTTTCGGAGGGCACGTTACGCCGTTGTTCCCTGCCTAAAAAGCAGTCGTTGAATCCATCACTCTTTATCAAACTTACCATTACCCACGCAAAAGGCTAATGATGGCATCATCCTCAGAAAAAAATACATAAGTTAATTTACTGCCCAATTTATGCTTTGCTCAGTGTGCTTTTTTGTTTGAGACAGCGATTACATTCACTATATGTCTACACTTGATCGATTTTGTGTGATGCATGCATAGGATGCTACCAATGCGTAAGCATAATATATGCAACGCACAAAAATCGACCAAGTGATGTGGACATAGAGATTAAGTAGATGCAAGTGTTGTTACAAGTAGCGAGCGTAAGAAGCTATCAAACTAGACATAGTCCTCTATTTTGTATTGTGCGAGTGCACTATACTCTGATTAAAACTGCTTTAAGATTGAGGGCCGCTTGGTGGACCGCTCTAGGCCGATCCTAAAGCAGTTTAAATCAAAGTATAGACACACACACTGTGGGACTAGCAAGTAGGAACATTTCGATCGAAACTCTTACGAACTTGCAACCATGGCGGGGACCTACAACAGCTTTTCTACTCAGGCCAAAAGACTCTTCAATACTCCGCCAAGACTTGTCTACAAGTTTTAGTGCGACAGTGAGAAATAGACTGCTGGTTAGGCCGCTATATTCTCTGCAGGAGTTGAGTGGGGAGCCTCTTTTTGGGGTTACTGCACCTCCACAACACGAATGACCATCCACTGGTTATTATCTACATGCCACCGTCCATCTGGAAACCCCAGTCTTTGGCAACGACCTCAAGTATCAAGTATGTAAAATGGATATACCGATGCAACCCCAGATTTGACTGGGCTGAAAACTATAGACCTAACTGAAGTAATGTTGATCTAATAAGAAAACCACGTAAATTTTTGTTGATCAACAATGATTAAAAGAGCAACATTCACATCAACCTACACCAGGCAGAGACGCATATTCAGTAAAGTAGTATATCAGACAGAATATTGTATCTAACCGTCTGTTGTCGATGATTGTATGTGATAATCGTTGTTTCTATAAATTAATACTAAACCTAGACATAACCTCTAAGTTATTTGAAATTGAAATACTGTATTTATAAAAACTGGGAAGACATTCAAGACTTTGTGTCTGTGTTTACATCTTGTGAGTTAATGGTATATTCTTGAATAGATTAAATGAATTCTGGGCTTCAATGTAGGCAGGTTGAGTTCTGTCTATCTTTCTCTTTCTCTTTCGGTGTCTTCCTCACAATCTGGGGATCGGGGAATCGTCATGAACGGTTTGTAAAAATGTGAAATAAGCCAAGTCGATTGTTACCAAAGATTTGACCCAACAGACTAAGCAGGTATTGTAAAATTACGCCCGTTTAGATAATATAAATATTATAAGAGGCAACATCATGAAAATGTTTATCTATGATGAATCATGACAATGAAACCAAATAATGCAAGTTATCAACTTACCAGTTACCTTACTACAGAAAATCCCTATCAATTTAGGCTACTAGCATTCCATATGAACACAATCAAATCTATAAGTTTACACTTCCCATTTCAATTAAAATTTAAAACAAATAAATTTCGACAAATGAACACCATTACATCTTATTGAGAAAGTGGTTCACTCCATTCACGGAACTAAACTACGCCTTTCATAAAAGAAAACAGAACAGACTTCACCCAGTGGCAAGTGGGTCACTACCTTCTGTACGACAATCCCCTTGTACGACACTACCCCCTGTACGACACTTTCAAGATTGAGAAAGCCACGTTTCACCCCTTGTACGACAAACCAGTTGTACGACACCAACAATTACTGTACAAAATCGTTCAACCTCAGAAACCACTTGTACGACAATCCCCTTGTACGACACTACCCCCTGTACGACACTTTTAAGATTCAGAAAACTACGTTTCACCCCTTGTACGACAAACCAGTTGTGCGGTTTGTTGACAAGATGATGATGGTCTTTCGTTTAGTTGCGTCAGGGAGCTACCGAACATAACCCCATCTTCTAGGGAGTAGAAGTAAGAGAAATCAGGAGAGTTGGAAGTCGGCCATTATTATTGGACCTAATTTTGGCGCTGTATTTGAAAACATCTACATAACTTCTATCCAAACCAACCTAAAAAACACAAAATCCGACAAGAATGTTGTATTGAGCCGTGAATATTGACTATATTCTTTCAACAGTTTTGATTTATACCGCAAAAGATACCATAAACTTTCAAAACTCTTCATGAAAATTTAATTTAACCTGATGGCTCTGAATTCAAATACAGCGCCAAAATTCGGTCCAGAGTGTATTTGGCCAATGAGAACTCAGTTACAATTCAGTCCAAGTGAATTCGACAAATGAGATCAAGACACAGCATGGCCATCTTTAGACAAAACTGAAGAAGGCCATGGACACAGGCTTCACCCTTCTTCAACATAGGGAAGATAGGATTGTTCCACTCCATCAATAACAGTCCCCTGCTACGAACGAGGGCACTACTCACACCTGGAAACTCCTAATTGCAAAGCAACTAATCGCTCGGCAACTCAGCGATGCAGCGGGTGACTTCAGTTGCTTGTCATGCTCACAGCCGCTACTCCTAGTTGCTAGTTGCCGATCAACTACTATCACATTATTCTCAAAAAGTTGATATTTTGAGTTTTATAACTTATCTTCGATGTTTTATAAGTTGAAGTAACCAAAAAATTATGAAATACTCAGGCCGGTTTTACCGGGCCCGAGCCCTGGATGCTATTTTAGGGGGGCCCAGGCAAGGCGCCAAGGTTATTCCTATCTGTTGGCAGGCCCTTATTCTTTGAGAGGGGTCCCTCAATTTTTAATACATTCACTATTAGTAGTAGAATAGAATACCTACTTAAGTTAACCAAAAAGATATTACACATTAATACATGGGCCAGTCAACAATAGAAGTGTTACAAACATAATATTCAATATAAATCATCAAATTCAATACATCATATAATAATCTAGTTCAAAATATAATACTAAGTAAAACCATTTAAAATATAAACAAGTCAATAAAATATAGAATCAGACATAAGCCAGAACACTGAATTCCTTAAGCCCCTGCGCCCACTTCGCAAATGCTATCTGATTTCAGTCATCAACCCAATGTTGCCAGATGACATTTGGCTGTTTTTCGGGTAATCTGTTTGAAATAGTCTGCTGTGGGCTATATTCAGCGATTGACTAGATCGTGTTGTGTAAGAATGGGTAACACTCCTCGATTCCATTAGCCCCTGCGCCCACTTCGCAACTGCTATCTGATTTCAGTCAGCAACCCAATTGTGCCAGATGATATTTGGCTGTTTTTCGGGTAATCTAACCTATAAGCCTAAGTCATCTGGCAACGCTGGGTTGCTGACTGAAATCAGATAGCAGTTGCTTAGTGGGCGCAGGGGCTTAGATTTGGGTTGGATTTGAGGTACAGCAAGCAGTGCAGTTATGTAGTTATAAATCCTGGGGGCTCTTGTAATACATACTTCTGATGTAGCATAAAGATATCTATCATCAATAAATGTAAAAAAAAGATAAATATTATAAACATCACCCCCTACACATGAAGTCGCTCAGTGTTTGGAGGGGCATTACTGTAGTGTTGGTTTATTCAATTTCTTATGGTACAGTACAGTGTACTTATAGGTTTTATTACAACTTGTACAAAGAAAAACCAATACGTGTATAGTAACAATGTGATGAATTTATTAACAAAACACTAATAGGTCAACTTTCAGAACAATATAATAATAAAATAATAAAAATTAAACAATTTCCGCATGCTAATTATATACAATGAATTCTACCTCTAATTCACAAAAGAATAGCATGACGTACTATTAGAATGCTTTTAGTATTTCAAGAACACTATTAAAATACTGAAATAATTGAATCAAGTTCCTATTATAAAAGTAAAAAGAAAAATTTGCATCTCTCGATGATGAATAGCCTAATATCAGTTTTCGATTGATCGAACGTGAATGGCATACAAGCATTTACATTATAAAAATACCGTTCAAGATAATTAGATTTTCAAGTCATAATTTATTGTAAGGATGGCTTGGAAGTTGATAGATAAAATAATATAGCTTGAGGAGGATGTTTCACAGGATTTTATAGGAAACATTCGAGTTTTTCGCTCAATGGCTCAGAGCTCGTTCAGTTTGTTTCAACAAACATATCAATTAAATAATTTTGATTCAAATTTTTGTTGATGCAATCAAGGCTAATCTCATTTCAAAACGTCATTCAACATTATCATAAAATAAGTTCACACAATCTCCAAATAAGTGAATATTCATCTGCAAGCAAACAAATGAATAGCATATTACTTATCAATCATTTCCCAGATATAGAAAATCTGCTCGTCGTACTTCTATATTTTTACAAAATAATCCGGCTCTATAATAATTTACAATATTGTTCTACAATCATACAAATTCAGCTTTAGGCTATGCTTATTTCTCAGTCATGACACTCGAGCCATTCCCGCTCTGGTTGAGGCCACTGCAAATGTTGCTTTTCAATAAATAATTAGTTGTTTCATTACTTATAAAAAATTAATTAATTACAATGTATTAATTTCCAATTCTCATCTAGATACATATAGCTGCCTACTTCTCAATATAAAAGAGTGTGTTAATAGTCTGATCCAATATTTAAATTATATAAGAAATATATAACAATAATAATCAATGCTACCCAATAATCAATCATTACGCTTTTTTGTCCATTTCAACAGTAAGTTACCTACTGTCGAGTATAAAAATTTACCAATCCTCCCGACTAGAAATACCTGTACAGGAAAACTACAAAATTCATGAAGTTCTTTTTGGAATAGATATTTTTAGACTAAAGTGTACAATGTCAGTAAATACAGTAAATACAATGTCGAATATCAATGATGACCACCAAGTTTCCCATAAAAATGGAACAAAAGACGGGTGGAACTACCCGTAAATATCTCCCCACCAATTATAGTCATATGAATATTTTTTCTTCGTCAATGATGATACTGGTAATAAGTGTACACAAAGGTAAATAAACAAATTTCAACTCGAAGAAAGTAATTGGTAACTTTGGTTAGCAGTAATTAAAAGCTCACAAGTTAACAGAATGTACAGCAATCTATTGAAAAAAGATTGGATATGAATTTGAATTCTCAATAGACTAGCAGAACTGATCCATTCACGTAATGTTTTATCTAGCAGTCTTTTCACGCGTATTTCATCAATACGGTTTCAAAAATTACAGTGATATTAATTTAACTTAGCGGATGGCATTAGATAGAGAGATTTTATTTCTTGGCGTTGCTGATGACCGTAGAGTCCGATAACAAAAAAATAATATCTCTCTATCTGTCTATCTATCTAATGCCATTCGCCAGGTTGAATGAATATCATTATATCTATTGTTAGAGAACTATCAATCGGGGAAACTTCCTGATTAAATTCGCCATCATTTGTTCAATTTTTATAAAATACACCAATAAGGCTATAGTCGAAAAGTGCAAATGCGAACTAATGATAAATAATTATAATTAGAACATTATATAAAATGAACATAAAAATAAAGTACGACTGAATACAGTTGTAATTGCACTTGGCTGGTGCTGAGCGATCGAAGAAAACCAAAGCTACTGGCCAGAAGTAACCTTTTAAAGAAGGTGTAAATATTAATAAAGATTCACTGATGCTTGGAAAGGTGAATTCGGCTTATTGCTCCGAAAAATTAATATATGTAATAAACAAATGGAGGACTTCACCAGAAGAAACTTCACAAACTGGAGAAAAAGAGAATGAAGAAGAGGTGGAATGAATGAAAATTTAAAAGGCTGAGCCCGAAAATTTGGATGCACTTACACAAGAGGTTGAAACATTGAGAGAGGAATAATCTTCAATTATAGCGGAATAGGAAGCATCCAAGACTCGCAAGCCCAAGAAGCAATAATTATTCAGACAAGAAATAGGTTCTTGCAGACATTCCACCAGAGGATGATGATAACGATTACGATGATTGTGGAGGTGATGATGATGATCCTTATTTGACAAACACTGCAATCATGAAAAGGATGTTGAAGTCAAGAGTTAAAAGTGAAATCAAAGGAGTGCCGATGAAACAGGACAGCTCAGATGCGGTTGCACGTCAGACTGCCGCGACGAAAGACCGAAACCTCTGTTGTGCTCCAAGCATTGCAAATCAAGAAATCTAAACAGATATGAGCAGAAGTGAACATACAGCAATAGTGACGATAGTACGAATAATAAAGAACACACTTTGGATGAAAATAATTCCAGGATTATTGAAGTTAAAAGAGAAAATAGCTCATTGTTAAAAAGACGATAGTATCATAGAGAAAGCATAAGCAAGTAGATGATTTTTATCTCTATGCTAAATGGTGAACGACAGAGAAACGACGTGATGGTGGCGATATCTCTGGGGACTCGAGAGTACTTCAAACACGTCTTGCTGCGTTAATCAAGTGGACGATCGGCGATAACTATGAACTCGCCTGACACGAACTATTTTCGCCGTACAGTAAAAATGTAAACACCCGTCATCTAATGATTCATCTACTTGACGTATGCTTTCTCTGTGATAGTATGAAGAATAAAGAAAACACTTTGGAAGAAAATAATTCCAGTGTTATTATAGTTAAAATTAAGGATAGCGCAGTGTTTAAAAATTTAAATTTATAGAATAAAATAATTTCATTCCAATGTCGATGGCAAATCAGAGTCAATTAAAAAATAATAATTTTATTGTTGAAGCAATACCGTAGCTTTCAATGTCGATGCTAAATCAGAGACCGTTATTGCACATTACTATGTGCCAAAGATAGAACACATACGAACAAATAATGAAAGAGAGTGTGGTTTAGACAGCAACTAGCACTATATAGGAACGAGATCAAGCAAGTCGCAGTGTGGCTGGGTCATGTTGGCGGGAAAGAAGGCGCACAGCTCTTCAAACAGCTTGCACCGTTGCTGGAAGCACTTGGTCTGCTGATCTTCATGCTCAGGTCGGATTGAATCGCTCTCTTGGAATATCACCGAAGCTAGTTGCTGGAACTGAAACATTCAGTTGTCAATCATTTATTTCAATTCTTATAAATAAAGACCGCTGCAGGTTCACAAGTGAAAAGCTGTGTGTCCACGGTCATATTTCCATCTAGTAAAAGCGCTTTGAAATGCATCAAATCTGTTTCAAGACGATTGAAGACGTAATGATGCAATAAACTTAAACAAACCAGTAAAACGCTACTACGCATTATAGTAACAGAGTAATCATGTTGAGAAATCATTACTTACATAAGATATTTCCTCTGCAGCTAATTTTCTATATTTGTCGTGATAATCGATTGAGGTGGTCACGTATATAATTGTTAAGTAAGACGATAATTGTTAAGTATTTTTCTATAAGCTCACAACCACATTATTCTCGCCCGGGAAGACTACATAATTGTTCATTCTGGATGTCTGTTTGATGAGGCTCTGTTTTGTTTTCGTGCAATCCCATTGGTTGACCTCATCCAATAGGCGCCCAATTCTCTTCAAATCTCTTTCAATTCTTCATTTCCCATTCGTCTTGAAACAGATTTGATGGACTTGAAACCTCTTTTATTGGATGAAAATTTGATCATGGACAAGCTTCCAAGAGTAAATGGAAATATCGTATATTAGAAGCTTGCTGTTTTTTGCAAGTACGGTAACGTTACTGAGCAACTCGAAACCGAGTTACACATTCAATAAATCAGGTAGGCCTACTACGTACTACCATTGACTATTAACCTACAGGTAATAAGGTTAATAGTCAATGGTACTATTATAATAGTAATGGTACTTATAACCTACAGGTAATAAGGTTAATAGTCAATGGTACTATGTAGGCTACAATATTTAAATCAGCAAAAATCGACTAGTTGCATAAAATTTATATTGAATTTAACCGCTGTAAGGCTAGGCGTACACCGGTTAGTCAAGACAAGACAAGACGAGATTAGTCACGTTTAGTCACAATAATTCACATAGTTGCTTATGAAGCTGCACACACCGATGCAATGACTAATCAGTGTGTGTTGCTTCATAAGCAACTATGTGAAGTACTGTGACTAAACGTGACTAATCTCGTCTTGTCTTGACTAACCAGTGTACGCCTAGCCTAAGATGACTTTATTTTACGCAGCTAGATAGGCATTTCGTTGCATTGGTTCCGTTAAATGACGTCATTTTATGGCGATTGAATTTAATTGACTTTTGTGCAACTAGCTGAAAGACACAGCCCCTTTTATAAATAAGTGAATCATGTGCATACATTTGATAGCCCGAACACCACGATTAAAACCACAGGAAGGATATGATTATAGGATAAAACCTCATACGATTCTAATACAGAATATAGACAAAAAAGTAAGTGTTAGTAACTCTAATTTGATACTTTATTTCAAAACTTACTTCTTTTGCTTGTTCTGGATCTTCATGATCAATGATGTCCGAAAGAGATGTTTGGAGATAGTGCAGCGCTTGCAAGCTATCTGAAGAAGCCAATTCTTGAAACCTGAAAGCATAAAACATTTAAAAATTTCAAAGCTGCCAAAAAAATTGTTATCATAAATTTAATAGGAGTATCTGATCATATTTGGGATGTGTTCGATTATATCAGTATTTCAAGTTGGAATTTATACACATTTTTTCGGTTTATTAGACAGAATTGACTTATTACATGTAGGTGACAACAACAATGCTAATTACTGTAATGATTGCGTTATAACATAGTCGTAGATTTTTAACTCAAAAATTCTCAGATCTGTGGGGGGGGGGGTTTAAACATGCGGTTCAGTTTCCACAATAATGTTTCTGATTATTTAAATTAAACATATAAAGATATGATATGGAATTGTTCACCAGTTCGTGGTCTTGACTTACGTGAAAATGAAAATAAATCTTGGAATAAGAATTGAATCTCTCTTCATAAACCGACATCGCCCCCCATTCACCCACCAGGAATTTATCGCCCTTCAGGAACTAAATTTGCTCCATTGGGTGCGATCACCCCCGGGTTGGGAATCACTGTCTTGGAAAATTATTCTAATTATAGATTACCTGTATTTTCGGATGAGAAATCTGAATCTCTGTAATAATTGAGGATAAGTGGGTCTGTACAAGGTGAGTCTCCAAAAGTCATCTAGCCTGAGTTTTGGCGAAGAAGCCTTCCCGGGGTTGCCTCCAAACAGATAGTGCACCTGTAAAAATAGTGCAAAAAATCATCTTCAAATTGAGGCAGTCCAATGTAAAATAACGAACAGAAGGTGAACAGTGGGAATGTGAATCAATTAAACCCAGGCCGCGCGTGACTAGAAAATCATACAAAAATAACTGCTCCCAGAGATTATGCAAAAATAGTAGAGCAGTTTTATTTAGAATAAGAATCCGTAGCATAGAGCAATATTTGAATCTTCAAATATCATTACAGTAATGCTTATGAATGAGAATACAAAAATGGAATGTTGACGCCGATTCAGCATTTGAATTTTGTAGAAAATAGGTCATCATAGATAATAATCAGATCAAGCTATTAACATACAGTTAACAAGAGTTCAAATTCAACAATAAAAAAATTAAAAATTGCGTTATTGGGACTGCTATTTACAGCATAACTAGGCTTCTTACTGGATCACCCGTTGAAACGGTTCCAAGTTTGTGTTTTTCAAATTTATTCCTGAAGTATGAAAATTTGCATCTGTTACTGTTGGTGATAAGAGATTGAGCAGAATATCAATAAAATATCTCTTCATTGAGCAGTATCATCGCAAAAATTAATGATTTAGGTTTGTTCTGTTCCAATGGTTGAAACATGTTTAATCCTTCAACCTTTTTACACATACAAATCAAAAGATAAAACCTAATGATATAGATGAATCAGATGTAATGAATAATATACATAGATGGTTATGTACTAACCTTATTGACATGATCGTAAACCAACTGATGAGCAAACCTAGGACAAGGCTCCAAGTGTTGCATCTTGCTCCAGTATTGTTCTTCAGCGTTTTCATTACGGTAAACACAACTCCTGAAAATTAATATATCCAATGTAAAGATTCAACTATCATTCACATCATACGTATGGTTTAATGTGAACATATTTTGGATCAAAATACTGTAGATTGAGTTTATAATAATATGTTTGATTTAGATAAAATTCAATCATTCCTTACCACTCATTTTGTTTGATGTAATAAACCCAGAAAGAATTTTGCACGCTGTCATCGCGTTTTTCTTTATCCTTACTCAGACCCTGAAAAAAGCAAGAATAATATACTATCAAGTTAAATATGACCATATAAATACAATTCTAGAACTACTTTTATAGCCTAACAGTCCTAATAGATGCATAATAATTACAGTTCATGACAATAATGCAAAAAGTGTTTAAAATAAAAATTACCGTACGATGATTAAAATTGTCACAGATTTCCATAATTATGTATGCTAGATTCAAATTTCCAAGTACTCTTCAACACAGACAAAAAAATTTCTAGTGATCCGTATTTTAATTTCAAATCCTCGAATTTTGGAAGTTAATAATAATAACAACAGATTTTCTCAATCCTCAACTTACAGTTGAAGAATTTACAATTAATCAAATGGAACTACTGACTGAATGAACTAACGATTATGAATAGTATGTTTTTTTAGAAAGACATGACTTTATTTTTCACTTTGCAATGAAAAATAACAGCTAAGTGAAATGAACTAGATTATAAATTAACAATCAAGTTCACTTACCGAAAGAACATAGATTTCGTCAAGCTGAGGATCGATGGTTGCTCTCTGCGTGAATCCTGCAGCAGGCAGAGCAGAGGCGTCTCTCTTACTGCCATCGGATATGTGCTCAACGAGACCAGAATCCACATCGTACGAAAAGAAATCGTTCAAATAGTCTTTGTTTCTTTGGCCAGCAAATATGAACAGTTTCCTGTAGATCTAGAACATATAAGTTATTACATAATAGTATAGACTTACTCAATAATGCGCATGAAAAGAGTCTCATTTTCATGCGTAACTACTGCTTAAAAGTGGAAAATCATGACGTAATCGAATAAAATTCTGAATTTATCAATTTGCATTGTTTTAGACAAAACACATAACCAAGAAATCGTCTTATAAAAATGAATATGGATATAGATATTCATAATTATTGTCAGTAAAAGAATTATTATACTGGTATAAATGAATACTTATGTTGAAAACTTTAAAATTCTCGCCTGTTTCGATTCTAGCTCTTTATTATCATTCAAATTCTGTAATCACTTGAACTCAATAATAATTAACTTGAAGAGGTTCCTGACCCTAAGAAACAAAACTGCTGAATTGAAGAATGTCGGGTAAATTTTCTAAATAAATGTAATAAATAGCTTTTGTCGACGAAGAGATTTAGATGACTACAATGCTGCCAACGAATAATATACCTACTCTCTAGCTAGACATATCCTATATTGTAGTAGTATTATTTTAATTTGGCGGATGGCGAATCACTTTCATTTAAACATATTCAAAAAATAAATCGAAAGACCATCACTTTTTACCATGGAAACGTTAAATGAAAGTCATTCGCCATCCACCAAATTTTAAAAAACTACTATACAATAGCCCTACTGTTGGTCAATATCCTAATTCAGGCTATAAGCCTCCTGTACAATATTGTACATGAGTCGCTAATACTTGTATTAAAGCCGCAAAAACCACATTACCAGGTATATAGTTGACAAATCAACATTATCACATATCTGCTTAAATAGAAGTAAAACTTCTCATGAATGAAATAAAATAATAAATGACAATAAATTTATTGATTTTTATTATCACGGTTAGTGCAAACGACTTCGTGTTGGGGACACTGCTTTTCACACCAGCAGTTTCAGAGTTGCGCATGCATACTAACCACTTCCCCTTGGCCACTGATCATCCAGAGCTATTCTCTTTGTGTCATCACTCTCACATAATTTAACAGCTGTTTAAAAAATAAGAAGATCAAAAATACTTACAGGATGAAACAGCATAGAATGACTGACTCTGGAGCGAAGCACAGGAGTATTGCTCGGCTCCTGCTGAACCGGAGAATCAGAACACAAGTTTTTCCAAGTATTTGTCGATACATGATAAGAAAATAGTCCCGAGTAGACTGGTTCTGATGCACCAGCTACTCCAACACAGCCAGATCTATCTTCAGTCGTTATTCTGAAAAGAGAACCATGAATTCAATTCATTTCAATGATAAGAAAATAGACTTGGAAATAAAATAGTCTCGACATAGGCATTTGGTTACAAAAGCATTTCAGGTATACTATCGGTAACTTTATCTACGACTATGTTGAAACGCAATCATTACAGATTCATTATTGAAATCGAAATAGTTGTCTTTTCGAAATGGAATTTGAAAGTTTTATCGTAATGACGAATTTATAACGGATGCTACATTATGAAATGTTTCTCGTAGTTCAATCTGATACATCATTCAGTTTTAAAACACAGGAATAGAAATACATAGAATCGCTGCTGATTAAAGCGCTGTAGTAGTTCATGCGTGAGTGATAATAGCAGCTGTCTTAACCCTAACCTGCCTACTATCAACATTGAGACGAAACAATATGGTCGTTTGAATCAAGGTTAGTTTAGATTGATAATGTTGACATTATTGGTTTTTTGTTGGTCGTAGATAAAATAGTGTATACAATGGTTGTGTTATGAAAGCCTTTAAACCACTCGTGAGAGACCTCAATGTACTTCACTCGCTTCACTCGTATTTTAACCTTGGATCTCACTCGTAGTTTAAAGGCTCTCATAATACAACCATTGCATATACTACTATTTTAAAAGATTAAGGCAGTGTGTGATAATAAGAACCTCAAAAAGAGACAGAAGGTGTAGGAGAGAAGTATTATGTAGTATGTATGGTCTGTTGAAGGAGAGTTTGAAGTAAAGCTTCACGCTTACGTCACCTAGAGGACCATGGCCAATAGTGTGAAAGGTCAACGTACAAAAAGGACCACTTTCAAGGTCACAGCCATCCTTTATCTCTTACTGACAGGCAAAGTTGGTTGAAGGCCCACTTGTGAATAGGTCTGTCAATGCTAAGTGCACTCTAATACCTCGTTGAACACACCATAGTTATTAACTTCCTGAAAACACCTCTTGATCAAGAGTTATAGGATAAGCAGGAAAAAGATTTACCCTGCTTTACTAAAGTGAAAAGGAAACATTTCGAAAATAAAATTTTTGATCCACTGTATAACAGGACAATGCATAATGAATGAGAATAATTTCATGATGTATGCTGAACAACAGCGAAAATGCTGCGCCAAGGTAATCAACTTAACTTGCATTTATGGTATCGACATTCCAATGTCGATGATAGGAATGAGTCTTTTCCGTATCAATTTAAAACTTTTGCTAGGTAACTGGGCCTGGGCTCACAATAATATCTAAAAAAAATTGCCAAACCAGTGACAGAATAGTCTTATTATGCTTTTTGTGATGTATTTTTTTAGAATAAAAATATCAGCCTTGATAACAACAGTGTTTTCTTCTTCTCAAAAAGTAGTTGATGTAACTTCAAGGCCGTTTATGCTAGGGCTCTATAAAGAGTATATAGAGCCCTACTTTATACTCTTATGCTGGGTTGCACCCAAGGTGTGTAGAATAGAAGAGGTGGGTCAGAGTGCAGCTGTTTGCTGTTTGCTGAGCTGTTTAATGAGGTTACTGCAGTCCAATAGCCACTAGTTTTTGCATTAGAGGAAAGAATAATAGGTTGAAAAGCACATTCATAAAGGTGCTAGGAAGATATTCTTCGAGTATATTGTCAAGAAAGGTATAAAATATTATCTCCAACTGGAATTATTTCTTTTGCAATTTGTTGCTACTCAAGTTTGCTTGTTGCTACTCAAGTTTTACGCCTGCATCACATGGAAGTTTCCGTGAGCATTCGAATTTGGGACTGCATTGACATCATTATCACGACTTTCCCAGCAATGCGCTTCACTCCGACCCACCTCTTCTATTCTATACACCTTGGGTTGCACCAACCGGGATCAATTATTATGAATCAACTGATCCCATCTACTTATGATGGATGGGTTGCACTACGCAAGATCGATTTTGATCCAGGATAAGTACAATTCTAATTAAATGGGATCAGCTGATACAATTCTAATGAAATCGGATCAGCTGATTAAAAATAGTTGATCCCTGATGGTGCAATAGCATTGTACTGATCCTGGATCAGAATTGATCTTGCTAGGTGCAACCTAGTATCAGAAATTAAATTCAAAAACGTGGTTGTAAGACCTTACTTTCTATTAATAAACTATTTAAAATAAAACAAATCTATGGAGAGCTTTACCCGTTATGAACAGTTAAAACTCTTCCTCCGAAAACATAGATGGTTCTGAGAGCGACGTCAATACACATCTGGTGATCGAAAATTAGCTGCGGTCCGCCTAAAGCAGCAGTGTCATCAGATATCAATGTCCATTGGTTGCTCTCTATGTCATACACGTAAAAATCACTCTGCAAATAACAAAACGAACGCAACGTTTGGATGAGAAATTAATTACAAATCAATACATTGAAATAGAGTATAGATAGAATGGATTGTATTGGTAGATAAGTAGTTTTACTACTTTTGTCGTAATCGAATAATACTTTATCAAAACTAGAAAACGTTATCAAAACCAAAGTTAAAAGTTGAATTATGTCACAATTTATATTACTTTGATTCACAGTATCAATGCTCTATTACCAATAACATTTATGGAAATTAATGAATTGATTTCATGAAGAATATACTTTGAAAAGTGTTATTTTTCTCATCCAAAGTAATAAAATCATGAGTTGCTTCTTGTTTACTCTTTATAAATATTACATTCAGTACAAGCCTACAGCTCACAATGTCTACATCGCCTCATTTTTATTACACTAGAGAAAGATATTGAGAAGATTCCGGAATTGTTTCAAGAACATTTGCATGATTACAATATTACCTTCAAATTCTCAGGTACTCTGTATTGACAGTCAAGATACCTGCCCAAGGTGAAGATTTGCCTTCTTTTTGGGTCCAGACACATCTTATGACAGGATCTAGCACTTGGACCTCCCTGCAAAAACAGATAAAATTAGTGACCAATCTTAAACTGAGTGAAATGTCTGTTGAAATTCATTAGAAGATACATTTTAAGAAATAGGTAAAGACAATCAGGGCCATATTTAATACGTTATCTAAAAGTTGCTACCTAAGCCTAGTTGTTTCCTTACTTCCAGCAGTCACAAGCTTCTTGAACAGAAATTCTTCTCCTCATTTTTATTACACCTAGAGCTATTGAGAAGATTCCTGGTATTGAGCTCACAATTACAATATCTCTGTCGCCTAGGTACTCTGTATTGACACTAGAAGATATTGGAAGATTACGATTTTGCCTTCTTTACAAAGAACATGGGTGACACATGATTGTGTACAGGATTCACAAAGTCAAGACCTCAGGTGCTCTGAAAGATTAGTGACCAATAGTCCAGACACATCTGTCAATGATCTAGTACTTGACCCTGCAATGATATTAGTGGCCTAATCTTACATTTAAGATGTCTGTTGAAATTATTGAAGACAATTTAGGCCAAATACTTATGAACCTCCGGACATCCTCAATGAACGTTTCACATACAAGCCATATACGTTTGGTCATTGAGATTGAATTTCAAAAAATAGCAAACTCATACTAAACAGACAGATTAGCTACAGCTAAACACAAAGTAGGCAAATTCCACATATGGAAATGTTTTGCATGAAAAATGTTTTATTGAATAGGCTACCAGTGAAATAGTAACAATAAACAATTCAAAATATGTATTCACAAATGTTGAAATTTTTTACTATGAGTTACTATAGCTGATCCATTTATTTAGTGAAAGCTCGCATTTTCTTAAATTCAATTACTAGTCAGCTTATGTAAGAAAAATCTCACGTAAGGAACGTTCATAAATACTGATACTAATACTAATACCCTCACACTTGCATTAACACAACATAAACACATCAACAGTAAGTTACATTTAAAAATGAAATAAGCTTTTCAAATGTTCCAAGGCCGAAGAAGTTGTAAGGGCATTCAACACCCTTAATGGTATTCAACACCCATGTGATAAAATTAATTCAATAATTACTCCAAAATTGTAAAATTAATTATTTCAAAAAGTGAACAACGTACTTCGGCTTCAGTATCCTTCGAGATCAATCTCCACTGTTTGGAAGGAACATGATACGCCCAGAGATCGCTCAAGTCTTGGTTGCCATCCCAGCCGCCAAGCAGAAAAATAGTTTCACTGTGCGGATCAATGCACATCTGATGGCCCCCTCTCATTCCCGGCTGCGGCCCTTCACTTTGCAAAGGCCTCCAGATTGCCCGGTATTCTTGCTTTGAAATGTATGCACTAAACAAACCGCCTGAAAAAAATAATAAAGTTGATAATTACTTCATCTATTCAAGTACAAAGTTAGCATTTTTTATTTCACTTCACTACTCACATGCAGTCAATTAAACGAAAAAATATGTTTGGAGAATAATTAAATAAATTATTATTGCGTCACACAAAACATTTTAGGTCTATACTGTACATGGAATTCACATTCATGAAACATCTGCTAATCATTTATATCAAAATTATTATTAATGCGGTTAAAAATAATTTTATTTTTCATTTTAGAATCAAATTTTATTCGCAAATTTAGTTTATTCTCGAACTGAATGTTCTTCCATTTCCCTGGCAAAGGGTATTTGTTAATCAACGATCACAGACGGATGAGAACACAAACATAAAACTTTCAACGTATGGCCATTAGAGTAAGCTTACATGAGAAATGAAAAGATTTTTTAAATCTCAGGACTAACATAACTATGAATTGAGAAAGGTCTTAGTTTCATTCAATCTAATTGTGCTACAACTGAAGGTTTTTACACAGTTCAGCCTAAAAGCGTGTTGACTAATAATGCTCTACAAACAAAGTTCGAAAACTGCGTTTATTTACTTACTATTCACAGATTGGCAAACCAATTGCTCAGCTCTGTTGAAATCGCTTTCTTCGACTAGGATTTTATGAAGTTCAGTCAACAATGGATCCTCAAGTTGGATGCCACTCACTCGCGACAGTTCACTGAAAGCATCTTTATAGTCCTGCTTCCTCAAATACTTTAAACACAGTCTTACAGCTTCTCTCTCCTGGAACTGTTTAATAAAATATTCATTAATACGTATTTTATAACAAATTTCAACATTTTAATTGCAATTTAATTACAATAGGAACGAATTTCCTAGATTTTAAAATTAACTACTCAATAGTGTTGAACTTAGTAAGGTATTAGAACATGTGTGATACTGATTTATTCGCATTTAATTTTCGCCCCTCGGCTCTTCAATAAACATAAATAAAAATATTGGAATAAATTATTAGACGCTGCAGTTAAACAACTGCTAGAATATACACCTAATAATATTAGTGATACGAAAATCCAAAGAAAGCTATATAAATAGTTCAGAAGATCTCTTCAACAGCAAACATTGACAAAAGAACCGAATAGCAATTAGATATTTGATGAATCATTTTTACTTTATTGCCATTAGACCGGCAATCGTGAGGTACGAGGTTCGATTCTCCGTACGGGCACAAATTTTTGTACAGTTGTATTCATCGAATCTTCTATTGTTATTCTGTTCTATTGTTGATTATTGCAGTCGCAGAAGTTCCCAGAACTATTTTTAACGCTTTCTTTGGATTTTTGTATCACTAATTATATAGGACTAATAGAATATTAGGCTATTTTATGGAAAAAATGAGTAAAAATTCACTAACGTACTAGAAAGTTTAAAAGAGAAGCAATGTTTTTTGTTTCAATAATTATTGAGAGATCGTGTTCTAATGATATTCAAGCCTAATCAGTTTATTTGAAAAAAAAATAATTTTGTACAGTAAATTATCAAGAAATCAATACATCAAAGCAAATAATATAAGTAGCCATTTACCTCCATGAACCAGTCCAATGATGTCTTCACGATATCCCACGAATCAATGCCAGACAATTTGACAAACCAGATGCTAAAATTGAAACTGGATCCCCAAGACTGCAATGGCAGTATTTTGATGTACCGACAAGGAAATAGCTGATCGCCAATCGTATGTCGTAGTTCAAAGGTTTCTGGTATATTATCGTTTTTCAGTCCACTGCAATAATAATCACATAAACTCAATAAATAAAAAAGGTTTTCAAATAATAACACAATATTTTTCTCATGGCCTATAAAATAAACAGTAACCTATAAGTCAGATTCAAAACAATTTGTCAGTTGCTTATTTTCAGCTCCACATGGTAAACGGAACAACAAACTTCTATAGCAGGATTCATTTAACTTGACATAAGTCAGCTGTTTTGGTAAAAATTAAACAGTGACTTTGACACAATAATCAAAAGGCTTAAAGTCAGATTACCCTTAAAGGTCTTTAAAAGACCTTTTTGAAGGAGACCTTTCCAAGAATAACTTTTTAAAGACCTTTTCAATAAGTGAGATTTCAGCCTTTTATTATTGTAGGTCGAAATTACTGTTTAATTATTGCTCTTGAAACATTGATTTATGACAAGTTGAATTGGATTCTGCTATACCGATAATTCGGAAACACGTGTTACAAAAAAGAGCTGAGCCACGGCTGACTTTATTATGAACATTATTTGCGGAAACATCCGTGATAAATCAAGGTAGCAACATAGTGAAATCCACTGAGCTAAATTATGGATATATTTAGCTCAGTGGTGAAATCGATGACAAACTGCTCATTATAAGTTACTGGAATATTCTGGCTGAATATTTTTCAAATACGATTGGTTTGAATACAGGCATTTTTACATTTGATTCAATGATAACCTAGCTTCAATTCCCCCCGGTTGTTCACACTGTCTCTCACTTGAGCGCGCTGATGTTTGTCAGCTACTTCTAAACCCTGAGCTAAATATCCATGATGGATATTTAGCTCAGTGCTTTTAAATAATGGGCTTAAGTCTACTGGTTCTTTGAAGAGAGCAATGTTTCTTGGTTTAAAGGTCTTAAGTCAAAATTTCAGCATTATTTCTGGTATAAGAGGCTTTAGTCAACTTATGCCTTTATTAACATATTAATCTCATTATTTCTTTGGTTAAAAATGGCTTAGGTGCTAGGTACAGAGCGTGCCATCCAAATTGGCGTCTAGGGGAGGGTGTGCGAGAGAGATGGATAATCTCTCTCACCACGCTTCCCCTCCAGCCACCAAGGTTAGTACAGTCACCTCCAAAATTCTCATCGAAAGATAACATCAGTGAAGCAAATAACATCATACTTCTACCGTTGGCAAAACTGGTTAAGCGAATATGAATTTTTTTATAAAGCTGAGATTGCCAGCTGAATGAACTATTGAAATTTACTGTACCGCGAGTAAGCAGGCACTGTAGTGGGAGAAAGCGATCAACGCGCATGCTCCAGTGAGAGGCCAATTTGGATGGCACGCTCTGTATGAAAGGTCTAAGTCAGAAATCTCAATTTTTCACAGGAGCAGAAACAAACTTTGAAAATTTTTGCAAAACAACTGTGATAATTTGAAGTATTTGGAATTAATTAATCTTAATTATCCTAATCAATTAATCCTAATCGCTCCCATTTGATTTAATGCCCCGGTAACCTCCCAAATGCCAGCATCCTAGTATAATACGGGCCTAACTGTATTTATGAAATATACGAATTCTTCCAGATCACTTTTGCAGGCTGGAACCAGGCTGGAATGAACCAGGCTGGTTGCAGTGCATCCTGGGCTTGCGGATAAAGTCTGTTACAAAAATGCAACAGTCTCCGTCTGCTTTGCATGTTATTTTAAAGCGATTTTAGATCATTTTGTGTGAATTTTAAAGACAGTAAAAATGGGTGCAAGTAACCTCCAGCGCTCACCTATCACTAAAGCTGACATATCTCAGTAAATATTGATCCAATCTTAACAAATAAGGTGTTAATCGATTTGTAATTAAATTTACTAAAAAAAGTTATTCTTGTAAAATTTTCGTATTATCAACGGTTTTCGAGTTATTCAAGAAACAACATTTTAAATGGCCGCCATTTGTCACTAAAGCTGCCATATCTCACTCAATATTGGTCCAATTTTAACAAATAAGGTTTAAATAGATTTGAAATTAAAATTACTAAAAAAAGTTATTCCTCTAAAATTTTCGTATTATCAACGGTTTTCGAGTTATTCAAGAAACAAAATTTTAAATGGCCGACATTTTGTTTTATAGATTTGAAAAATTGTCATAATTTTTTTTTGTAGCCTTGTCTAGTTGTCATGAATGTTGGTGCAAAGTTTCAATTCCATATGTTCCTCCATTATTAAGAAAAAAAAAATAAGAAGTGAAAAAACAAAATGACAGCTGTGTGAGTGACTAAGGTCTTCCGGACAATTTAAATATGATATTTAGATATGGTTTTTGACCAGGAACAATGCCTTAGAGTATTGGTAGGGAGTTCTGAAACACTCTGTATAATCAGATTCAGTGGAGTATTAGATCAGGTTCTAGTGGACTACCAGGCAAAGCCTGGACATAGGGAATGAATCTGATGATTTATGAATCCCTCCAACATCAGCATATTGATAAATTCATAATAAAATGAAGAATCTACATGCAATCGATTACCGTATTCAAAAGATTTTTCTAATGAAACTGATGAGAATAACGCGACTTATGATTATTAATAAATAAGACTCACCTGTCAAGAAGCTCAATCATTTTCCCATCTTTGAGGCCACCAAACACCTTGAATTTCTTTAAATTACAAACATGCGTCTTTTCATATTTTCCGAAGGTTATGTACTTTACAATTGAGTATTTCGCCAATTTCAGAGTCAGGAACTAGAAAAATATTGCATTATGTAGCTGATAACACAATTTATATTGCTAATATATAATAAATACGTTTCAAAGTCTTACAATAGGCAACACTTACCAAAAATTATAATTTATTGATAGGGCTACAAATATTTTTCTAGTACATTACACGTAATAATAATAGATCATACTTTTCTCTTGATTAACTTCAATTTAGATGAAGCCCAAAATACATTTTAAAATATTATCAATATTTTATTTAGGTCTATTTATATACCGGTATTATCCAAAGATAACTCAAATATTTTAATTTTTTAATGTTTATCTTTAATTCAATGGATCAATTCTTCTTCTTTCTTCTTTGACTTTGCCTTATCCCATTTAAAAGGGGTCGGCATTCCTTCTTCTCAGTCTACTTCTCCACAGCACCCTGTCCAATGTTTCCTCTCTCCTCCAGCCATTCTCCTGCAAATCAGCCGCTATTCTGTCTCTCCATCTCATCTTTGGTCTACCACGTCCTCTCACTCCACCCAAAACCAAATCCTGCACTCTCCGTCCCACATAATCCTCCTCCCGTCTCTGTACATGACCAAACGACCTCATCCTTGCCTCCTGCATCTTCTTACCCAGTGGACCAATTCAATGATTCAATGGATCAATTTATTAAATTTAATTTTAAAATGTTACTTTACCTGTGGTGGATTGTTTGAGTTTGATGACCATCTTGATGTTTGATCTTTTGATTTATTTTCTTGGATATTTCTGAAAAATAAGAGTATTATTACTGCGTGCTCACAATAACAACAATAATATAGATAATATATTTATATAGGCCTATATAATATTATTATTTAGTTATCACGTAAACAAGTCTGTGATTATGAGTTTCAAGTTTACTAGATAATTAAACCAGAGCCGGTTTCTTGTCATTGGATGTGGTATCTTTCATTATTTAAATGTCTTTCAATATAGACATAAATATCAGTAAGTTTTGTTCATTTTCATGTATTCGTCATTATTCAGTAGGCCTATAATTTCTTTCGTATTTTGTCCTTTCCAAGAAGTTTTTTAGTATTACAAAACTGAAAATATGCATTCTCATAAAATATTATGTTGAATTGTGACACATTGGATTAATAAGGAACCAAGATGTGTATGGTTTTCTTTAAGATTACGTCTTGTAGACTCCAGTAGGGAGTGTAAGACATGTTGTATACATAAAATATACCGATATTATACATAATTATACTGGTAGTCCATGAAGTTACATTTAAAATACAATATAGTGTGTATAATGTACACACTTAAATCCCTTTCACTACTCATGATAATGTTAGATATATACAGTGTTTCAGGAGGAATCTGCCAAACTTCTCATACTGATTCCTGACACCAAAATTATGAAAAGTTCCATTAAACATGGGTCCTAAAATGCTTAGTTTTGTTTTTTCCACTCATTTTTTTTCTAAACAATGGTTAAACATATGATATTGAAACTTTGCACCAACTCTTGTGACAACTAAACAAAGCTACAAAAAAATTATGACAATTTTAGAAATTTGAAATTTCTGTAATATCAACGGTTTTTGAGTTATTTAAGAAACAAAATTTCATGGGGCTGCCATTTTGTTTTATGAATTTGAAAAGGAATCAGTATGAGAAGTTTGGCAGATTCCTCATGGAACACGCTGTATAATCTAATCTGTTGCCTCCACTTGTCAGCCTGAGTATTTATTAACAAAATGAGTAGAAATTGTACCTATCGATACTTTAAAATCTGACTCAAATCTAATAAACTTGCCAGCATGCTATCTGGAAGTGGAAATAGGAATCAGATAGTTTTCCAAAAAATATAATATAGCCTACTATACTCAGTTCACGGAGTCGGGAGACGGCCAAAACAAGCTGTTTGCATTTGTGTGCGTATAGAAGCGATGACTCACAGCTGTTTTCGATAAATTTTTGTCCAATTCCAGTTCACAATACGTTCATTCAGACTTAAATCACGTACTACAGATAATAATAATATTATTTCAGTAGTTCTACTGCTGTGAATAGGTCTAGCTGCTCCTAGCTAGACTTTCGCACGCACAGGTTTATTTACATCATCTCTCCTTTCCCTGAACAGACTATAGATACTTTTGTAAAAATCAAGAGACTCGTGATTGTTCTAAAAATCAAGATAATTTATTGTAAATGTTAGTGAGCGATGAGAGGAATATGTTTGGGGTCAAGTAGAGACAGGTCTAATCAGGTTAAATTCAAGCTTATTCACATTTTGAGTTGAAACAACATTCTATGATGTATTTGAAAATATATATTATGATAATGCAGTAATTCAATGACAACTTCTTGTCCCATACAAATATATTAACCTAAATGACTAACGTGTGTTATCAACAAATAGGCCTAATAAGGTTAGCTCGACAGGTTATGAAATAAAAAGGACAGATTTTCAAAACCAAGCAACAATAATGAAAGATGGAAATGAGCTTTCAGAGAAACTTACGACGGAAGATACGTCGTTGAAAAACTAGAATATTTATGTATTGAATAATCCAATTTTTTGTAAAGACTGTCAATTTTTTCACTACAAGCCGCCATGTTTTCCTCTCCTGTCTGCTGTTGTCGTCTGTTTCTGCTTTCTGCTACTGCAACATCAGCGCTACCTGTCTGAGAAAAGCTGAGGAGCTCTTATCAAATCTCTATTTCACTCATCCGTCATCGCTCTCCATTGTTTTTAGTTTTCTAACCTAAAATGCAATTTTGAAAACAGTACCTTAGAATTTCTCAAAATATAGCTCTATTTACGTTATTTATTTTTTCAATAATTAGATCTCTTGATGGAAGTTCTCTCAATTTCAACTCTATCTGTGACTGTGTTACCATATCGCAAGTTCTCATCAGATACTATCCCATTCTAAACTTCAATGACGATTATGTGAATAAATTTTCCTGTTGTGTGCCGTATATTTCTTTCATCAAAATGAGAAAAATTTTCCTGTCATGTATTTTTCTGTCGTGCATCAGCACTGCAGTGTTCGGTTTGAATTTAGATTCAGTTCTCAGGAACTCAGAAAACTCTACAATTTTTCACAACTGTAGTTTCAATAAGTTGTACACTTACAATGCTAATAGCTCGACTGTGATTGTCTTAGTATTTAATCAAACTAAGGTAAATTCCATTTACAATTTTCATATAGTATTATTATAGTATCTATCTCTCAAAGAAACACTAATCTAGGGGTTGCATTCATTAGAATACAGTCATTATCAAATTCTACATTAAGCAGATAATTTAATTATATGGATAATTTATATGGAAATCAAACTCTGGTTTTTGTGCCACTGATACATTTGAATGTAGGCCTATGGTATTTTCTGTGACTGTGATTAGTTGATTAGATCTTTGTACAACTTATACCTTAGTATGAGAGTATAAGTGCACCTTCATCTGTGACAGTAACTTAAATAGCCAAATTATCATTTTCTTGTCAAATCTTGTATTGGAATTTCATAGCAACAATCTTCGAATAAACTGCAACGTAATTTTCAGTAATATTCGACAATAGTTCAGTTTAAAGATGTTGGCTATAAAGTAATTTTAATAGATTTATAACTTCTTTAATTTTTTTCAATAACTGAAATCATTTCATCTTTTGAAAAGTTCTTCAAAACTAGTTCCTAAACGCATCTGAAGTAAGCCTTTTGTTATAATTATAATAATTTGTAAGTGATCAATTCAATTTTTGTACAGTTCATTTTAAATAACTAGTTATTTTCTTCTTGTTAACAGAACACTACAGTTTTTCCTGCTCGAATAACCACTGCAAGTGATAATGCTACTGGAGAAAATCCACTTCTCTTTGCTGCTTGGCAAAAATCACTGTTGACGACCTGGGAAGTTCCTCGTGTAGTTTCCTTTAATAAGTAAGTGCCTTAATGTTAAAAATGATCCAATTTCTTGGTCGTGGACCAGGCCGTTCCTGGATAGATCGTGTCATGAAATAAAATAACTAAACAATGGTCAAACAGAACAAACACTGTACTAGATCGTGATGGCCGTATCACAGGTCACAAGTATCCTTATTAAAAAAAGTCATGGATCCCGTATAGAGTTATATCAATCAGCCACCTAGACACGGATGATCTGGAGAAATTCACTGGACGCAATCTCACTGACTCCGGTAAGTGGTTGAACATCTTCAGCGCTAGCACCGGAAAACAGTTCCTCATCTTGGACAAACGACAGCGTGGCAGTGGCACGTCCAGATTTGTTCTTCTCCGAGTGCCATAAGAGTGTAACTGACCCTACGCTGAAATGTAGACATATTGCACCTCACATATAGCAATGAAGCCATTTTAAATGTAATTACAATGTAATTTCCACAGACTGTGTGAATGCCCAATCTGCGGAAAATTGGCTGGCAATGTGCTTCATAATTGCTATATATGTAATGATACGAAGTGCTTTCTTCTGGAGCAGCAGAATGTCTCTTGTATGTGGTGAATCGCCCCAGACCAGGATACCATACGCATACAGGATACGACTACCAAAAACTGCATGGTATAACATCAACCTTCAGCAGGCCTCTCAATTTCCTGATTAGATATAATTATGACTTTTGTTAGCTTCTTACACACTCCCAGAATCTGATATCCCAGAGTTATAGGTGATTGAATGAATAATACTATATATAGCTTTTTCCTTGCACATGTTTTGAAATCCTCTACAAATTAACACAATTATTTGGGAATTATTGTTTTTATCATTGGGGCCGAGAGAGTGTATGGGAAATTTACTTTTTTGGTTTTTTTCACAGCATTGTATATCATGTTCTATAATTTATGAAGTGCCTCAGAATGTCCCATTATAATATTGTGAATTAATATCAACTAATTCTGTAACTACAAAGTCTAAAGACAAGCATTTCTTACCTTTCAGGAATCTACTCTACAAGAATGTTTCTCGAACTCTGTGTCCACAATACGTCCAGAATAACGTTGCTGAACCAATTTGGGACTCTTTCTTCATAACAGTATCAATTGATTATCCAAATGAAACCTCTTTTTCCATACGAGCTGATTTGGTTGATGATTTTGCTGTCGAGTAAGTATATAACGTACGATATTAAATAATATTTTTTCCCCGATTCACTCGTATGGCTTTATCTCTTAATTTTTCTAATTAAAAAAATACATAATATCATGGTATTGATAAGTCATGCGTTCTCATTTTGCTGTAAAATAATATTGAGCATACAAAATGCAGTTACTGATATAATTAATTATTGTTATTATTAACTTTGACCACACATGATTGGTATAGTTTAATTCTTCAAAGTATGATACTGAATTCTTTTTTTGGTATATGTAATTTAATTTTTTTAAGGTGCCATATAAGACAATATGTAAACTTTATGAATTTAAGTTCGCAATAGTATTGCCTATATAGGCCTTCATTGAATGAGATACTGTGTAGGGCATTTCATTTTACATTCAAAATTTTCCTGTTTTTCATTACTGTATTAAGATTCCTTCATTCTGTGCATTAGGCTACATAAGAATGTGATAAATAATCATGTAGCTCCAGTATTAATACCCAACATTCTTGTTCAATTCTTTAAACTTCATGTTTAAAAATATTTTTAAACACAAGCCTTCTTTTTTTATACATTATAATAAATTCTATGTATATTAAAGAGTCTATTTTTCCCAATTTTTTTCAGAGTTGGAAAACCGATCTCGTTCTCTGTCTCGCCCGCCCAGTCTCAGTTTCATTCCTTCAAGTTTCCTGATTATCTCAGCTCGGCGGTTCTGCGTATCAAATCCAACAGCTCAGTGTGCATGAGTTTGTCTGTTCAAAACTTCAGCGTATGTTCCATTTTTCAATTATTTCTCTGAAATTTATATCTATAATAATTAGGCTAGCTTTCAATGTCAGCACCATTCGTCTCACATTGATGGTTCTATCCGTTTCATTTACTCTTCAAGTAGTTCTAAATATAATAATTGTTGTATTATGTTCGTTGAAAATTGATTAAGAACTTAATTTAATATTTTTCAAGTTTTCAATTAGATAAAATTTGTAAAAAAATCTAAGATATGTAGCTAATCTTTCAATAATAAATTGATGAAACTTGTTGAAATTGTTCATTAAAGTGGAATTTGACAATTTAAATATGATTTTTTTCATTATGATTTACGTGTTTAATAAATGGGTAAAAATTTGTTTGATGCTGTTTTGTAATCACATAAGTTGTGTTTCAATTTTTTTTTTATCTTTCAGTGCCCGGTTTATGACCAAGAGAACAATCTGAAATTCACAGGTTATTGGGAAACAATCACAAAAAGTGGTGGCATGCTTCTAACGGTAAGTTACATCTTTTAACTTTCGTTGTTCACCTATTCCAAATTAGAACAAAACTGAATAAGTGGTTGCTTTTCCTATGTTTTCAGTGGAAAACCCTTGTTTGTGAACCCCTCGAATTCCAATGTGAAATCGCTTCTAGTGATAAATTTGTAATTTATTAAATGGTATTCTAATTTTATAATCATTCTATTATACGCTCTTCTTTCCATTAAGCATAGGCTACATATAGTGTAACGTTGATGTTTCGCCTTTGCCAAAGAATAAGAAATCGATTGCTAACGTAGATTTCACATCGCATTTGACATTTGATTCCTGAGATTATAAGAATCTCACTATTCAACTATCACCTAATGAAGCACCCTTTTGCTAAGCAGTCGCTAATTTTATCTCTCATCATTACCTTCCCATTTGCCACGCAAAAGCCTGGATTTCATGAGAGCACCACCCTCAAAAAAAATTATTGTTTGTAATTAACTCGGAAGAAATGGTTCATTTTCATTTATGGGAAGAAGCATTCCCTCTGAGTTTTTCCGCCTGAGAGGTTTCTCAACTTTTTTGCTACTGTAGGAACATTATCATTCATTTTTAATGTACCGTATTTATTGCTTTATTGTCAGGATCTCTGAAGAAATTTTCTATTTTAATTTCCAGAAAGAAGCATTCCCTCTGAGAGTGTTCTTAGTGTTTGTGGTGCATTCGAACGATGCAGATTGTTCCGGGCACATAGATGGGAATTCGGGTAGCCCAGAAGATCGTATCAAGCATGTTGAGCTTGAAATTATTCCTAGTATAACCTACCAGGATTATCTTATTGCAATGGCGGCTGTTCTTATCGCATTTGCATTAATGTACACCGGTGCTCTTGGTGTGCTCATCTGGGCACATAAAAGGTAGGTACTTTACTTATTATATTGTTTACAAATTTTCTTCTTCCATTTTGTATTTTTTATTCCATTCTCTCCTTGTTCACATTTAGGATTGTAAGTTCAATTATTCAACGATTCACAAAGGGTAGGACAATAGGCTTCTGCCTATTCATAACTTTTAATTTATCCATTAATTAATTTTTAAAAAAACTATTAATCATTTTCCAAACAATTTACAAAGGGCAGTGCAATAGGTTATGCCCAAAACTGTTCCTCCAATTTACCAAATTGTCTAAAACCAGATTATATCATACCATCGTACTGAATCACTAACTTCCACTTCGAAAACAAAATCAGAACAATTTTTGAATTTGAAATTAGTTCATATTATCTTAGTTCCAATAAAAAGCACTGAATAAGAAATTCTGAATTTTTATTTTTAATTTATACTAAAATTAAAACTAAGAATTCTGCATATTCTGAGGATTTCTCCAATCATTGTTTTAAAATTATTATGCTGTATAATTCGATTAGCTAAACTTGACAATCCTGTTCATGAAAAATCTTATAAAACTGCCTCATATAGAGTGTTAACTGTTGAATTTTCTAGGCAATCGTATTATATAATAATTTTCTTACCATTGATCAGCTACTGTATATTGAAGTAGATTGTTTACTATCTGAAATAACTAATAATTTATTGACAAAGGGTAATTGTTTTATTTGCAGGAGAGAAAGAAACGATTTATCCGAGGAGTACGACAATTTTTGTGGAGAAGCTGCTTCTGTAAATCACATGCATAGAGGTTAGATTTATTCTTTCTCATAACCATAGAAATACTCCTACATAAACTACAGAGACTGTATAATCATGATTATAGATATAGGCTATAGTCTGTATATGATTAAACAGTCTCTGTACTAGAATAAAGTACTATATAGTATATTAGAATAAAGAATGTAGAACGTTTTCCATTTACCTTGCTATAAACCATTAACCATTCTCTGGTCTTATTAAAACATATTTATAGCATTATATTTCTTATATTTATTACATTCATGAAAATAAAATTAATATTATCCTCAAGTATTCTTATTAGGCCTACCGTCTACTTGTGATTGAATGGACAATTAACTTGTAATTGACATACTACACAAAAATAATCAACATATAGGTATATTCATTTAATTTGGCGGAGGGCGAATAACTTTCATTTCTATGGTAACGGGTAATGTTCTGTTTTTCACTTAAACACTGTATATAACATATTATAAAAAATATATTTAAAAAAGAACATCACCCGTTACCTTAGAAATGCTTAAGGTATTTGCCATCCGCCAAAATAAATGAATATACCTATAAATTCATGAATTTTCATTTCATTTTTCTAGACAATGATGATGTTGGAGGTGGGTTTTTCGATTCTGATCAGCCATCTAGTAGTGCACCTTCATTGACAAGAGCTCCAGAAAGGTAGGTGACCCTTAAGAAAGTATTATTAGATATTGCATCTATTCAACCGTTAACTATATCATACTTATAAGAGTTTGACAAATTTACGTGACAGAACTTCAGTTTTTGGCCTAAGCCCGACTTAACATTAGGACACTGGTATGCCTTTTGAATGCTTGCTACCTTCGAACTCCAATTCAACCGTTAACTGTTATTCAACAATTGAATGAAAATCCAAATTCCTCAATCTATTTATTCTGTCGTCAGTGTTCGATGTTGTTTGTTAACTTTTTTTTAGTATTATTTGGATTTTAGTTTAATTAATTGTCATGTATAATTCCTAATTGCTATTTATATCCTCAATCGATCAAAATAGTTATATGTGTGTTTTATTGTCTAATACTTTATGTGTAGCAAACAAATTATATAGGTAATGAGTATTCCAAGTATTTTTTATTACCACAGTTCAATTATATTTCAATACTAATTAAAATACAATCATAATGAGATTAAAAAAATTGCCAAGATTCCTATCTTCATAAATCATGACTCTGGATTCAACATTTTTTCACTGGATTCTTTTTTTATTTTACAGGATGATAAAATTGTGTTTGAATGATTTGGCAAAGGTCAATCATGATGTGATGAGGAAAAGATCGAATCTATACTTGGTGAATCTCATGACAATCGCTCTATTCTATTCGTTGCCTGTAGTTCAATTAGTTTTAACCTACCAGAAGGTAAGATCGCATACTATTTACAATAAAATAAATATTTTTCTGCATTAAATTACTAGTTTCACACTCATACCTGATAAAATATCGTAGTTCTGATAGAATTATTTACTTTGAAGCTAATGCATGTTGGAACCTGTACCAAATCATTTTTAGTTGTCTGAAAAATCCATTCTTCTCACCTTTGAATTTCCCTTGAAAGTTTTTTTTTTGTTTGTTAGAGATGGGTTTCTCCGTTATTGTAATAACAATTTGAAAAATTTGATGAGATTTCACTTTTTTACAGGTTCTGAATTCAACAGGCAACCAAGATCTGTGCTATTACAATTTCTTATGCTCACGCAAACTTGGAGTGTTCAGTGATTTCAACCACATTTATTCCAACATTGGTTATATTCTGCTTGGAATCCTATTTCTTCTCATTGTTTATAGAAGAGAAGCAACTGAGAAAAGAAAGGTGAGACTTGTTGTAGGCTATAGATCTGTAACTGTACAGTGTGATTTTGCAAATAATTGTGATGTTGAAGGCATATTTCTAAAGTAAGTAACGTTTTAAATTGGAAAAAATAAGTTGATGTTTTTCAAAGTATTTTTCGTAAAGTGACAATGTGATTTTACAAATAATTATGATGTACCGTAACTGCGTGAGAAACTGTTAATTAATTACATTCTACTATTAATTTAATTTACAATTCAATCTATGCATCTTTTTCTTAATCCTAAAGTTTTATTCCATCGTATTTATGTGAAACTGATAATAATCTCTGTAACCTCCACCGCACTGTTCATTTCCATTCATTTCAATGCGGCGACATTGACCGCCCCTCCCACCGCGACTTGCTTTTTCTGTTCTTACCCTTCTAAACCAGATTGTTAATTAATTACATCACTGATATCTTGGGAGTTCGTAACCATCTGAAATTATAGGTCCATAATAATGCTTCTGATGACTTGTTTCATTCGGTTAGACGAAAACCATCCTTCATGTTCAGTAGATGCTAAAAGTAAGAAGTAAAACTATCTGAACAAATACTTTGTTATCCATGTTAACATGTAGCCTATATTTTTCAAGAATGTGTGAGTATAAAATTATTTTCTAAAAATTCACTTCAAATTGCTAATATTTTTCAGGCTACTGGTATACCACAACATTATGGTCTGTATTACACCTTGGGAGCCGCCTTATTCATGGAAGGCATTCTGAGTGGATGCTATCACTTTTGTCCAAATCATTCGAATTTTCAGTTTGGTGAGAAATTTAACTAAAAATCAATTAATATTTTCTGATTTTCAAAAATATTGAACACATTACATAAAAATTATGCTTTTTATAATCAAATGTTGTATGTTTTGAGTCCTGATTCGTTTATTAGTTTCACAATTACTGTGATTGATTCATAATTCATCAAGATTTAGTCCACTATTGACCACAGACTGCTTTTATACTAGGTAACTTTTTATTATAAGGGTATTTTGATGTTGGATTTTTTTCTTATCAAATTCTAATAACTGTGCTGACCTAGACTTGATTTATCAGCCGTCAAGTGATGAAGAAGTAGCAACTGGCAATCTCCTGAAGCTATCTCAGGAGTTTATAGTTTTTCAACTATCGTATTTGAAGAAAAAACATACAAAATATCCCAGGATTTCTTAAAATCAAGACTAGTTTTAGGTAATGATGTTTTAGATAATTTCAGTGGTCTTTATCAGTGAAAATAAATAGAGAACTATCCAATTTAATACTTATTGAGTGGGTTCTAGACGGATGGGAAAAGAGAGATAATAAATAAAGAGTTGATGATATAAGCGTGAGAGACAAATGAATATATAATTTAACCTTTAATTAGTGAGAAACTATGCAGATTTATGTTTGAAATATTACAACTTGATAATATCAACATCATACAACTTACCAATAACTACATCGTATCATTGAATTCAATCATCAAATTACTCATCATCACAATGTAAATGGATAAGGACACAGATCACCAGAACTTTTTTTATGCTACCCATGCCTCTCATAGGAAAACCACGTTTTCTGATTTTTTCAATTGTACAAGTATGTGATCAAAAGGCATATAAAAATACATGTTGGAAAATTATTTAAAATTGAGTTTTAAATCCGATTGTGCACTCATACACTTTTTCGTGTTTTACAGATACAAGTTTCATGTACATATTGGCAATAATTTCCATATTGAAAATCTACCATTCTAGACATCCAGATATAAATGCTAGTGCCTATACTGCATTCGGACTATTGGCTGTTGTCATTACGTTGGGAATGTGCGGCGTATTATATATTTCGACGGAATTCTATATAGCATTTTGTATCTTCCATGTTTGTATTTGCCTGTTCTTGTCGGCGCAAATATATTACATGGGTCAGTGGAAATTGGGTGAGTTCTCAGTTGATTGTGCCTTTTTCTCATACTTTTTCAAAATTCGTAATCATTCTGAAAAATGAAATCGATCTTCAACGTAAGTCGAATTAGGTTATACACGACAGGATGGAACTACCTTCGGTTCTCCCCACCGACCAAAGCCAAACGCTAGATGAGATATATTTAAACATGAATTACAAAATTGAAACACTATAGTTCTATATTAAAGTATAGATAATGCTATGCATTTGTAATGAATGTTTGCGGCAATAAAGAAATCTTGAAACTTCAAAGGACAAGCGATAATTTTTTTAAACTATAATTATTAAAAGTTATACTGTTATTGTTAACTGTTCAAATAAAATGGATATTCATGAACAATTTAACCACGTAATTTGTTAATTTCGTATACATTCTAAATTAAATATCGAGGAAGATTTTAAAGAACCTGTGAATGTTGAACAAGATTGACATTTTTGTTCTGTTTCAGATTCTAGTCATTCTTTGAACATCAAGAAAATAATAATTACAAAGATTCGAACTGGCAAAGAGAATTATTGCCGTCCGGAATATCCTAGCCGAATGGCTCTATTAGTATTGGGTAAGTCTTTTAGTATCATGTAAATCTAGCTAATCTTTTCAATATTTTCCACTTTTTTAATTTTCATGAATATTCAAGTTCATAAATCTCAATTCGAATATAGCCTAGAGCAGCAAACAATAGATGAATTTTAAAATAAATTCAGTTGGTAAAATTATATAGGCTAAAAGACTCTTTCAGTTTTATATAATTATCTACCGTTCTCCAGTGCTTCCAAGAGTTGACTTAATGGTTAGTGCAATCTTTAGTTCCAGATGTAGATCATTGTGATGACATTTACGACTTGTGTGAGGATGATACAATAAATGCCAGTGGGGATTGAGAATTGGGCCCATGATTGGAGCAGCCCTAAAATTTCAGTGATATTGAATGCATTCAAGGAGCGTGGGCCAGTTTCATAAAAATTTTGTAGTCCTGTAAATCAGGAGGAAGGCGGACACACACTAAATATGGATTGCACTGCAATATACTATTATTTGTAGCCTATAGTGTGCAACCGTCTTTCTACTGTATTACAATACTTTTAAATTTTATGCAAAATACCATATTTTAAAAATTATCTTGACTGGAAAATAACATTTGTTTCAACCTTTGTTCCTATTCTTTTCAGGCAATGTTTGCAATTGGTTATTAATAGGATCTGGTTTATTTTTCCATATGGGAGATTTTGCAACCTATCTACTCGCAATACTACTGTGCAATTTGTTAATCTACTTCTCATTCTACATTATCATGAAGGTGAGGCCAGTTTTTCAATAATTTTCCTCATATAGAGGAATATTAGCATAGCCTACTTTGTAGTTTAAAGGGGACTATGATATTAGGTATTATCTCCTCAGAATACTCTTACTTTATGCATAATTTTTTATCTCTCATTTTGCCTGGACTAAGGCCGCGATTGCAATCTTCAGGCTTTTATCCAATGTAATAATAGGCTAAAATGTTTTTAGATTTTTGTAGAATAGAATACAAAAACTTTTATTCTATTGAAAATAGCATTACCTTAAGCAAGCCTTATAAAGGCTACTTGTCAAGGTACATATACAGATATGCGTAAGTTTATCAATTCTACAAAAGTGAACAATGGAATCTACTAGTAAACAACTCAAATTAACGTGATTAAAAACTAACAACTAATTGTTGTATTTCTCAAACTAGTAGTAAAGAGTGAAATTCCATTCCCACGAGTTCCAACTTGTACCCAGTTCACACGGGCCAAGGCTTATTTGAATACACAGTAATGGGTTTCAAATAGTGTTATTCTATTGAAAAAATAATATATTTACGGAGTTACGGATATTTTTTTTATCGTATGGCTTTTATTGGTGGGGAGACCCTTACGGATAATATTGAAAGTGAGACACCGTTTCATTCGCATGAGATATAAATTGATTACATAGTGATGGAATGGAAATGAGAGATCAAGTTTTTCATTTTAGAAACTCTTGATGCAATTCATTAGTCACTTGCTCTCCCTCACACTATTTAGGATGAAAGAACAACACACAATTCGTTTTCCACGTCCATGACAGCACTCAATGTACTTTGTGTGTGCATTCTATTATTTCTCCTTACATTGGGTACCAATTCTTATGACTCTAAAAACGTTAAAAATCACAAAGTGGATTCGACCGAACCAGTTATATTCTTAGATGAAAAATATAAATTGAAAATAAATAAGTAACCTGTATTGGAATTTCGAACTAATAAAAAAAAACAAGTTAAATTCACGAACTAGCACAGAGATCGTACTCTTATCACTCTCATAAATTCTATTTGTTCTTGTACATTAATTTTTCAACTCAATCGATAATATTTTTACTGTAATTATTTCCAGCTAATACTTGGAGAGAAGATATTGCTTCAACCCTTGATCTACACGGTCTTGGCGCTGGTTTCCTGGGCAGCTGCTGGATACTTTTTCTACCATAAGACGATTTCTTGGAAGGTAGGTAAAACGTTGATAGATGAATTTCGAACTTGTCTGGTGAAACTGAATCATGGGAATTGAACAAAATCTCGTTCTCAAATCGATCAACCTACACATCTTTGGCTAAACTGATAAGCTACCTAGACTAAGATGAGTTGAATACTTTTGTCTGTGAGACTAAAAATTAAAGTTTCTGTCACTTGTCATTTTCAGTTGACCCCTGCTCAATCAAGGACATTTAATCGGCCCTGTGTCCTTTTTGACTTCTACGACAACCACGATATTTGGCATTTCCTGTCTGCGATCAGCATGTTCTTTTCGTTCATGGTAAGTTATTATTCTCTACCTAAGCGTAGTAGGGTATTTAATTTCAGAAATTGAATTTTCACACTAGCACTCTTCATCCGGTGTCGCATAGTTGTTTGTATATTATATACATAGAAAAGTATGACTTGAATTTTTTCAACTTCAAACATGACAAACTTAATGGATTTTTAGAATTTTGAAATAATAATATATATTGCATTTTTTCAGGTTCTTCTGACTCTGGATGACGATATCGCTAATGTGGATCGGGCCCTTATTCCTGTATTTTAGTTATCTACGAATTTGTGATCAAAATATTATTTTAATCAACTCTATTTTTACCTTCAGTCTTAATTATCATAGATTACCTTTATAGGGGAGCGATAAATTCTACAGTATGACTGATGTTATTTCGATGTTTTTCACGTTGTTAACGCTTGTTAGGATAAGAAATTAGTTTTTTATGTATATATATATTTTTTAATTCGATGATAAAATTGTGCCAAACTTATTTCGGATTAAATACTTAGAATATGTATTAATAAGTATACATTTTTTTCTGTATCAAGCAATTGATAATTCAATTTTCCTATTATTGTCTGGGGCCTATTGTTGATAATTATCTCTTTGCACTGTTGATCAATATAGTTTTTTAATAATTGATCGTGCTAGTATAAGTGTCATTGGTCCATTTCTTGCTCATCAATGACGCCACAGTAACTCACCATAAAAGCAATTTTATGTGGATGCGGCCAGTTGCACGAAAATCCAATTGAATTAACCACCGTAAAATGACGCCATTCTACTTCAGATTAGTTCATTGCTTCTCATTGCATTGTGTTAGATGACAATTTTTCTGAGGTTAAATTAATACGAGTTTTCGTGCAACTGGCTGCATCTGTATCAAAGGAATGTGGTTAGGAATGAGTGGGGTTAGCATGGCTCCACAAGTTTTGGTAGAACGAATGTTGTGGTGAAAAGAAGCGTTTCATAGATTGAAACTATTATAGAATAGAACTATTACCAACAAATTTCAATTGAGTGCAATGAAAAATATCTTGAATAGGAAAGGATAGTGTCATTGAAAACAATATAATTTATAAAATGAATCAATTTATTCCTATGTTAATTGTACCGTTCAGATATATAAATTCAATTCACTGTATAAATTCACGTAAATTCGTACATAAAAAAAATATTTGTCCTTTATACATTTCTACACAATAAATAATAAAGTACACAATGGCTGTCTCTATATCTTAGGTGTATGTACAGTACATGAAGACCCATTCTAAATATTAATATTTGGATTGAGATTAACTAGTCATTACAGAATAACGATTGCATGCAGACTACATAAGAATTATTTTTAGAAGTAATCACATTTCTCTCTCCATTCATTTCTACAAGAATTTTATTGAAAAATGAGAAAACTTAACGAGATTTTCTCAACTTAGTATTTTTTGTTTCGATAAGAAAAGTTTTCCAAGGTAGTTGGGCTTCTGTTTAGAAATGAGGAAATATTGCTTCTATCATGAAAAATAAATAAATGAAGAAATTCTTCCTTTGGACCACCAGAGAAACACTTGAGTAGATTTGAAAATTTTCGATACATTAATTTTTATCAATTCTTGATAAACTTGTTGAATTTCAACTGAGTTTAATTTTGATCTGGATGAAAGAAATTTGATTACAACTAAATAAACAGGATTATCACATTCTTTTATAAAGAATCAACCCTATATTTTGTCAAAACAAGGAACAAGTAGTTGAGGTAGATGATTCAGAATATACAATTTATCACGGTATAAGTAGATTTTTTGAAAACTAAATGCTACAATAAAGCTTACAAAAATAAATTTAATACTCGTAACTTAAATAGATAGATCTCGAATGAGATTGATTCTTATAGTGTATTTCGGGTATAATAATACACTAATTTATTATTCTTAAATAGCTACCAGTGAGATACATAGCAGCTAAGCTGATTTATTTTCGAACTAAAATTGGTCTAATATTAAATATTTTTTAAATGATAATTTTTGAATCTGATGTAATCTGTTAAATTATAAAATAAATGTATACGGTATGTTTCGATCATGAGTGTTGAATTGAGTACAGTATATCAATATACAAAAGTACAAATCTCTTTTGAAACATGCAAAAGATTACAAGATCAATTAGTTCTAAATTGAGAATACTTTAAATTAATGAAAATTTTATGTTTGGAAATTCAATACAATCTACTACTATTTCATGAAATGATACTGCTACAATAACGCTTATTCTAAAATACAGACTGTTGGCAGATCAACACAATTTATTTTTCTCTATAAATCCAGAATAGTATTAATACTGAAAGATTGATAGATTTCTCTATCTGGTTGAAAAGAACATAATTTTTCATATATAACATGGGAATCTATAAAACTATGCACGTGATAAAATATCTTCAGTCTTTCTAGAAACTAAATAGTAAGATCTTTGAAAAAGTCAATTGAAAGTACTGGCTCTTGATTTAGCATTCAATACTAGAAGCCGATATAAATATGTTCATGCATTTGAAGAAAATCATAGTCCACTTGAACTTTTATAAAAAACGAAAACTTACGCTTGTTGAAAATTTATTATAATATGCAAATAATTTGAATACCAGTATCCAATTTGTGAAGCTACCAAAATGAAATAAAAATAATCATTAAAGGAAAAATATTCCAATTTATTGAATAAATTCTCATTTTTCAAAATGTTTTGATCAAACTTTAGAGTCTGAATATTGACTTCAAGCGAAAGATCTCCTTACTCATGAAAGTATTTCCTTTACAGAAATTTGATAGCTTTCTTCACATTACTACGAAATGATCAATGTTTGTGATCGAATACATTCGAAGTAAGTATGAATGGTTGAAATTGGAAACAGTTTGCTAACTAGACTGTGACAGAGGTGTCTTGTCTTCAAATTATCTATTATATTAAAAAGCTTTTGGCGCATTCCTTTCTACTGTGCTTTACCCACTGCGAGATTTTATGTGAAATCTAGAGGACACTCACACTGATACAAGTCTGTTGCAATGATACTGTATTATCAAAAATGTTTCGTGCAAAACATTACCAAACTCGTACAAAATTATTAATTTTTGCATTGAAAACAACGATCTATGGTTGAAATTGAAAACAGTTGGCTAACTAGGCTACAACAGAGGTGTCTTGTCTTCAAATTTTACGAAATTATTAATTTTTGTAATTGAGTGAATATTGAAAACAACAATGTATGGTTGGAATTGTAAACAGTTAGACTACGACCGACGTGTCTTGGTAGTGGTGATAGTGATGGTGTATGTACTCGTGTATGTGGTGATGCTCATGCCTGAGCTTGGAGTGGTTGAGGTTGTGGTTGTGCGTGGAGGAAGGTGAGTTGTTGTGGTGCGGCGCCACTCTGCGTCGCGACGGCGTGAACTCCTGCTCGAGCCACCGCACCACCTGCGCCATGGCCCTGGCCTGCTCCTGCTCGCGGTGGCGGTGCTTGAGGTGGTGCGGGGACCGGGAAGACTGCTGCTGCTGCTGGTGCTGTGACGTCATTTCGGGCGCTCGCTTGCGCGTCGAGCAGTGCTCCCGCCAGGAGTGCGCGTGCTGGTTGTGCAGGTGCTGGTTCAGTGGACTGCCCTCATTGTTCAGCACTTTCGGCTGATGATCGGTGTCCAGGTTACAGTGTTTTCTAAAAAAAAAGAAGTTTGGGTTTCATTATTTTGATTCCAATTAACATGGTTAAAAATGAACGATTTGACAACACCATTAATAGAATAGAATAGATTTTATTCCTTCAAGTAAACAAATATACAATTGGATACGTCAATATATCAATTATACAATACAACAGTTATAATCTATCACAATATCATTTACATCCTATTTTATATATTTGAATAATATTCAAACACAGTTATTGATAACAAAAAACTGAATTTATGTACATGTACTCAAAAGACAGAAAATCATCAGCCAAATTTGTTATTGCATTTCAGTTAATGCAATATACACATCTCATACGTCAATTATACAATACAACAGTTATAATCTATCACAATATCATTTACATCCTATATTATATATTTGAATATATCTATTTAAAAATATGAAGACAATTACCGACATATTTAATTGACATATAAGTATATATAAGAAACATGATTTCTCCATGAATGGGTTACTTTTATGGTAATAAATGATGGACTTACCATCTATTCCTACTATAACATGATATGTTATCGTCCAAGAAAAGCAGTGAAATAGAAAGAAAACTTCCATTTCACAATTGCAAACACAATTATTGATAACAAAAAACTAAATTTATGTACATATACTCAAATTAAAAGTCTCCATCAGCAATTTAGTATTAGCAGTTAGCACAGACAAGGGAGTATCTCTCTATTAGCAGAGAGGAGGGAATACTCTCTCCTCTGTGTTATTAGCATCTCTTGAGATATCTTTAAGGAAAGTTAAACTAGAATCACTAGAAACTTTAAGAATCTTTTTCCAAATGGGTAGGCTACTTGCTTGATTGAGTTGGACAACATATTTTTTATTTTGACTTCTGACACATTAATTTTTATTTCAATTTCTTCTTATCAGCCTTCAATAGTTTTGTTACCAATCACAGTCCGGGCTTGTTTATAAAATTGTGAATATATTTTGTCAGTCAACCGACAATGAGTTTCCAGTTATATAAATGAGATCTCAGTCTTACCTAGAGGTTTGAAAATTGAGATTATTCTTCTCCATATTCGCTTGGATTATTTGCAGGAGTTCCTGCCTCTGCAAGGAGCTTGAACGCTTCTTATTTCGGCCACAGCAGGTTCCCGATGAAGGTGAATTGCCCGGGTGAGCCAGGCGGCTGGAAAAATTAAAAAAAAATATTTTCCCAATAATCCAATAAATTAATTAAACTACTGTATTTCTTTACAGCCAAGCAATCCAAATACAAATTCAGAGTTGCAGCTCCAAATAAATTTAGTTACATGCACAATTATTATTCCAAGATTCACATTAAAACTATCATTCTATAAAACAGCGCAAGTCTATGTGTATGCCTCTATATCACTGCGAGAATGTCTCTATGTGGAATATCATAATAGCTATACTCTATCACTCTTTTAAAAAACACTGAATTCTCTTTGTTAACTAATTCAACCTTGTGAAGCACAATTATTATAAATAATCACTCCTTTCTATTAAAATTTACATGGCTCAGTAGTGTTTAAATTAAAGCCACAAAGAATCACCAGACAAGTAACAATAATAACCATAATACCATACCATACTATATAAAAATGAAATCAGAATATTCTTTATTAGGCGGAGTTAGGACTAGAAAGTCCTTTCTACCACACAACCTCAAACAGTGAGATAACATCAACAACAATACAAATATAATAGGAGAAAAATCCAATCAATAATTGAAAGAGCAATCTAGTAGCTAGTCATTATTTTATAAAATCTATTATCTTAATTAGGAATATTCATTTCAACTGTGATGCTTGACAAGGTTTGAGTTCATCAACTTCACTAACAGCAAATTGTGGATCAAGATCCTTGGAAACAGAAAAATCAACTTTTTTATCCTCATTAAATAATACAAAAGTTTGTCAAATTAATATAGCCTACATTAGTTTATAGAATTTTATACGTTCTTACCCAACAATAATTATTAGGGTAGCATGAGATTTAGCGAAATATGACTGAGAAATATGCTTTGTGTGAGCTAACCTATTGATGAAGTTGAGCGGCGGCGTGCTGGGCTGATCGTGTTCGTCATCCTGGTCGTCGGAGACGTCAGCCTCGCGGTCCTCACTGGGCGCCGAACTGCTGACACTGTGTCTCCGCCGATGATGCCTCCTCGGTCGCCTCTCGCGGATGGTCACATTCAGGTCCCGCTTGTAGCGGGGAGCACCAGGCGCCCCTCCTCCCGGAGCCGCCCCCGAACCGCCGCCCCTCTTCCCCCCGCCGCCGCCGCTCTGGTCCGGCGACACCGTCAGCTTCACTTTGATCGTTTTGCTGCCGTAGTGCGGCACTTTTATTGAAGAGCCTAGCGTCTCGTAGATTGTCGTCACTAAACCGGCAATGTCCTGTACGACAACAAATAAATGTGTTCTAAATTATTTAAATAATAATTGGATAAAGGAATTGGATACAATTTAAAAAAAATGAATCACATATTATTATTGTATAATTACACCGATTAAAGATAGAAGAACATATGTATAGCACGATCCTTTCAACTTGTCAGAAATCAGCTGTTCGGTAGTAATAAAACAGTGATTTCGACACAATAATGAAAAGGCTTGAAAGTCTTAAAGACCTTTAAAGTCTTTAGAAGGCCTTTTCAAAGAAGACCTTTCAAAGAATAACTTTTCAAAAGACCTTTTCAATAATCTGCGAGATTCTGCATTTCGAGGTTAACGTTTGTCGATGCTACGGTAAAACATATCTTTTCTGACAAGTTAAAAAGATCTTGCTATAGTTTATACAAGAAAAACATTTAGATAACATAGATTGCTGGTTAGGATATATTTCTGTGGTTGTGCCTCCTTCCTCAGTTCAAGCTAGAGAGTTATTATAGTATAATGAATATTACATGGTTCTATAATATTTTATAATACAGGAGATCCTTATATTTTTACACAGGAACGGGAAAGTTTGAAATAACTTAATTAGGCTATAATAAACCAATGAATTGTGCAAAAAAATTTCAAAGCTCAAAATGTGTTAGGCACGAGTGGAATTTACATTTTTAAATCACATCAGTTAAATGCTGTTCATTGCCCCTAACACATTCATTTAATCGATTTTGAAGACTTAAGCCCGGTCTAGACGCAACGATAAGTTTTTCAAACTTTTTGTTCAAACTTATCAGGATTATTTTAAATTGTCATAAAACAGCTGATTTAACGTTAGTAAACGAGCGTACATCAATCAGCTGTTTTCTGACAAGTTATATGGATCCTGCTAAATAGCAGGATTATTTTAAATTGTCAGAAAACAGCTGATTGATGTAAGCTTGTTTACTGACGTTAAATCAGCTGTTTTATGACAATTTAAAATAATCCTGATAAGTTTGACAAACTTATCGTTGCGTCTAGACCGGGCTTTAGCCATTGTGCGACGCTCTGGGATGTTGGCGACGTGCTTTTCAATCTGAGTCTTGAGCTCAATAAGGTATGGTATATGGTATACAACGCATCTTTACCTAGTCTGGTACACATCTTTAGACGTCCCTATAGAATCGTAAGTCGCATACTGAGAGGTTTGGAGACCTCGGAGGCCAATCGACGTTAGCGTTCCTTGAAATTATGCGCTCCCCAAACAAACGTCTCAATGCAGCCATTGACGAAGTGACTTTCAATTTTATTGTTATTTCATTTAATTCCCACTCTTGCCTAACACATTTTGAGCATTAAAAATTTTTGCATTGTTTTATTATAATTATTTCAAATTTCCCGTTAGTGTGCGGCACTCTGTATATTGAAAGAGTTTTGCAAAACTAATTACAACACTTGCGACCAATTTTTTGGGCCAATTAAGGTGCGGTTTGCGTCAAAAGAAAAGTTAGCTATCCTTGATGTGCAGGTTTAATTTGTATTTTGGAAAAAATGCGTTAAAATTCTCTTCTTGTGCATGAAACTCTTGCAGAGGAAAGATCTGTCTTTAAAAAGCAGAATAATTTTCATTTATACATTACTTTCTACTGCATTCTGATTCTGCATTCAACTAAACAATTGTAAAGAATGTCTGATTTTTATAGCAAGAGGTTGAGAGAGATTTCGAAACGACTGTGCTCTTGTCAAAGCTTTGTGCTGGAAGCTAGGCCACAACAATGACTCAAAATGAGATGTAGAATTGAAACGAAAAGAATAAGAAAGAATGAGACGAGTGAAAGCAGTCCATAACAATGAATGATATCAGACAATGGACTTTTAATAATCTCCGGTGTTCTTTACTCCTTTGTTCACTAGAGTACGGTGTGCATCTCATTTGATTGAGGAGTCTTTCCGAAGTTATTTGTCTGTCTTTATTCAAAGGCATCACCTTCTAAGCACTGTAGGAAGTGTACAATAGAAGTATTCTGGGGTTGGAGCGTATTCTGATTAGCCTGAATATTGTTAGTCTCTTTGAGTAGGATTTGTTTGACTCTTCCAGTCCAATCTTCATAACCTTCTGTTCTATTCTGGTTACCGGTACTTCGGAAACATCCTAACAATCTCTTGCTGTAATTAAAAGTTGGAGGAAATAATATTTTTTCAGAGCTCATTTCAACTGCTTGTAAAAACGAGATCTTTACTGTAATAATGAAATATCATTCTAGAAGTAACAGTGTTTTATAGAATCAGTAAAACGTGTTCTTCAGCCTACAGCCTAGGCTGTATTATGAATAGGAGAAGATATACCGGTAATAATTATTAGAAAAAGTTACTCACATCTTTGGTAATCTTGCCATGCCCGTCGAAGTCATAAAGTGTAAACGAGAATTCTTGACGATCTTTGGCTCCATCTCCTCCATTTTCCACGCTGACGTCACATTCGAAGCCCTGAAACAAATTTTTCATCAAATATTAGTTTGCCAGAACATTAATTACATTCCTATCATACGCCAACAAGATTTTATGACTCCACAAAAGACTAATACGAATATTTACATCCAAACGAATTTTCATACTTATTTTATAGTTCGCTCGTTCATTTTAAGTGCTATTCATCTTTCTTCTAATGAATTACTATCATTATAGCTTTTTTACTATGTTCTAAGTAAGTATATAAGCTTTCAACCACTATACAAGATTAATAGAGCTGCATCATCATAGAGTATGAATTCTTACAGCCTACACTTCCATCACTGTAAAAAGCTGTAATGGGGTAATTCATTGTAAGTTCAGGTGCCTCAGCAAAGTATAGGTATTTTCATTTAATTTGATGGATGGCGAATAACTTTAATTTAACATTTCTATGGTAACGGGTGATGTTCTGTTGATTTCTTTACATAAATACTGATTATTAGACTACAAGTAAAAAAACATATTTAAAAAAGAAATAAACAGAACATCACCCGTTATCATAGAAATGTTAAATGTAAGTTATTTGCCATCCACCAAATTAAATGAATAATCCTAACGCAGTGTAAACTGTCGTTCCAAATAGTTCAAATTCGTCTAGGAATTTTATCATTGTGATGGATGTGTAGGTAAATGGAGTAAGATGGTCTATCCATTGAATTCCATTTTCATAATTCAGTATTCAACTGGTGTTTCATAGACATGGACAGAGGAAAGGGAATTTGAAGCGAACTGGGGAACGGTAAATTTGAAGTGTGGAGGGTAAATGCAAGAATGGAGATTGGAGGAGCCAGCAAGCAAGCAAGCCGCTCCGATACATTATGAATGACCAACTTGAGTTTGTTCCAAGTTCCAACTTCCGAGCTATTACCGACTAATAATAGCCGAGCGCCGGCACCCACCCTCTCTCCCCACTCGCCAATGTATCAAGGCATTCAACAGCATCGGAGACGCGAATGAAAATTTTAAAGCTATTCATTGCAGTTTGTGATCGTTAATTGGATTTCGAAAGGCTTGCGGGTCCCCCCCCTCCCTACACCACAACACACGTCAGCTGCAGTTGCCTTGTTTTATAAATGCGATTGCATTGTTAATGGAGCAGTGTACCCGTCTGCACAAGTTTACAAAGACCACGTAACACTTGGCATTCATTTTAAAATCCATTCAACAATACCCTATCTAATTATGATTATTATTTATGTTTGGTGTCCTATGATTCAGCATCCACAATCAAGTACAGTAATATAATTGAGGAACCTCGTCAATAATAAACTTCAGCTATCACCAATGTTGGAATCATACATAGGCTACTGTATCTAAAACACAATTGACCAGTTGTACAAAAATTCAATTGAATTAAACTACCGTAAAATTATGAATCAAATACTGTAAGATTAATCAAATACTATAACTTGAATGACGACTTCTATTGATTCAACCGGAGAGGCAGTTTTCAAAAAGTAAAATTTATGCACTTTCTTGCCCATTCGAACAGATTTGTGCATTGAAGAATCCAGGTGAATTCAAACTTTATTAAAGTTGGGTTCAAAAATAGACTGTGAGAGAAGTGCCAGCAAACGGTAAAACATGGCCTTGAAAGCGGCGAGGCCGTTATTTTCATTCCCACTTCTTGTTGTTCGATATGTTTACGAGCCCTTTCTTATCCGAAAATACCCACTTTACCTGTGCACACCATACTCTTTACTTTGCTCACAACCTCATTCAAATCTGCTGTTCAACTTCAAAACGCCTACTTTTAAAGCACGAAAATGGAAATGTTTTTGTGATAGGGCGTCTAATATTTTCAAGGAAACGAACGGGTCAAAAGAATAATCCACAGTGTTAATCCCGAGAGAGTGTCTCCGCCAAAAAAGCATGAAAATGATTTACAGTTCATAGGCCTATTGAATTGCATAAATTATACCACAGAATTGGTCGTGTAACAAACAAATGAAATCGTTCATTCCCAACTAAAAATAAAACTATTACAGTATTTTAGAATAATATCACCCCGTGCAGCGCAAAGCGCTGCTCACTTGAATTTTCTAAAACACTTAGTTTTAAATAGTTGCTATTTTGTCTATTTGCAGCTGACAGCAGCTCAATCGAACCAATGAAAGCCTAGCTTGTTTCTACAATGAGACTATTTATTGTCACAGTACGGTACTACTTTTAGAAAAACTTTTCTAAGCACTATCTATGTGGCATTTCACAAACTAACTCAAGTAGATTTAATAATTTAGTACATTTTAATGCCAAAAGATGGTTTTTGGTTTTCATTATTTTTCTCCCATTTAAAATGATATTTTTAAAAAACAAATAGAGCCTGCAGAAATTCAATTTTCATCTTTTTTAGCGCAACCTGCATTAAAATCGGTCCACTCCACGAACTTTCCAAAGTCTACTCTACATGGCACCAAACTCTTTTAATATCGTAGATTATTGAGCACTTCCAACCATTTCATTCACAAATCTTCAAGTAAGTAGTTCTCACGTCTGAATTGTACCGACCGTATACAATTTATGAGGTTACAATGCTCTATTCAACGTTCTTGCATTGAGCAAATAACAGAAAATGTTAGGAAAATAACACGTATATTCACGTTCAATGTGAGAAACCAGAATGGCAGTTTCCTTTAATTATTATCAACATTAAGTTATATATTAATTGTCTATACCAGGGTTCTCTTTCATGGAAATTTAGAGATTGCTGTGATACCGGAAAAAGGCAGTTACACATTAGACATGAATAGCACAGTGTACTATTTGAGAAATTCTCCAGTATTACTGGACTTCTATTTGATATGAAACAGGTCCCTGTACACCTACTTCCACGACTACCAAGGTTCTAATGATAAGTTGTAGAAACCCTGCAACACTATGCCAGTATGCCTAGGCTTGGTGGAGGAGCACAAGGCCTTTACCATTACCATGAGAGGGACCGAAAAAGAGAAAGGACAAGAACGATTGAGTGAGTCGTGAGTTGAGCAGGGTGACGAGGGGGGGCATCACTGATTGAAGTCGCCATTTGCCGACGTGAACGTGCCAGGCTGTTTAGAACTATAATACATGGATATACTACTATGTCTACAGCATGACCTTCGTTCGCATCAGGCCTCGTGGCCTTTCCCTGAAGCCCAAGATTACTAGACATATCTAGTAATCTTGCCTGCAGCCGTCATCGTTCTCATTCACCTCAGCATTCACCAATGTACTAAAAAAATACATTGTAGCTTTTACATTAGTAGCTTTTTGAATTCTTCAAACAGTGCATTCTGCTGTAGCCTGACTAGCCTCCAATAGTTTCTGAAAACTGGGAGCCGACTGACTGCAAATTGCCCGTTCAACTTTGATGTCAAAGTTGACATTACTTGGCAATAGAAGCCGCCAACAGCCTTCCATAATCAACAAAACTGCAGATTAATAAACACTGGGCACTACACGAGACTGAGAAGATGAGCTGTCTGGGGGGAGAGGAGAATTTATGCAGTATTTTTATTCTACACCTACTATCAAAATGCGTTGAATGATCAAGCTCCACACAGAGTGTTATCACTTGATTACGAACAGCATTCTTACCTGGTTGGCTGGTTGTAAACAAATTGTATAATTTAATTCATTCATCTCATTATCAAGAAGAAGTTCTACAACATTTCCGAATTTGATTGAAGCACAAGTATTTTATTTCCTTCAAACAAGGTTAACTTATACCTACGGTAATTTACTTGAGGATTGTTCATTTGAAGATTAAATCTTTGATAGAAACAAAAATTTAATAGAAACACAACCCCAATATTTAGCTTATTTACGTGTTTAAATCCAGAAATTGAAGATGTTTTGTTCGATTGCCTAATTCTCTTTCCAAAAATATTGATTGTTCAATTGATACTTTTTTCATGCATTCATTCATTAAAAAAATTAGTCTTATTCATTTATTTGCCTAATTTTTAGAAAATATTCTAATATATTTATTGAATTCATATTATATAACTTCAAAATATATACTGTATCTGGTAAATATTTTTATCAGTTGATTTAATTATTTTTTCAAAGTGGTGAATAAGCAGTGCACTTACTTCGAAATTAAGCTGCTGCGACTGGTTCTTGTTGTTGGGCGTTGTGGGGGGTATGGAGGTGTCGATGAGGGGTGTGTTGTGGTGGGGGGGCGTGGGAGTGGGTGGCGCCGGAGGGGGAATTGGTGTGGTGGGGTGGTGGTCGTGCTGTTGCTGCAGCAGCTCCTCTGTGTCCGACGGACGTCCGTCACTGCAGTCGGTTGGCAGCACTGCTGGAAAAAACACCAAACACACTATTAATAAATTGCAACAAGCAACTGAATATAGCAACAAATAACTAAAAGTGTTTGAAGTGAGTAACGTTTTAATTTCACGTTCAAATGGCTAAATCATACGCTAAAATTATCAGTAAGTATAGCAGGATTCTTTTAAATTGTCAGAAAACAGCTGATTGATGTACGCTCGTTTACTAACGTCAAATCAGCTGTCATAAATCAGCTGATCCAGTAATAATTAAACAGTGATTTCGACACAATAATCAAAAGGCTTGAATTTAAAGTCTTTAAAAGACCTTTAAAGAAGACCTTTCAAAGAATAACTGATTAAAGACCTTTTCAATAATCTGAGATTCAGCATTTGTAGGTTAAGGTTTGACATATGCTAGTCGATCTTTTCATTTATTATGGATAACTACCACAATATCCTGCTATACATTAAAGTAAAAGTTGCTGCTACAAAACTGAATTTACAGTATTTTGAACATAATTCTAATAAGTTTACGATGTAAATTATGATGTGATTAGCCAGGAATACATTTTTTTATGTGCAGCTTTTCAAGACGTATCAAACGGTAAGCACCTGTCAACTATGTGCAGCCATACCTGGCCAACACGTTCTTATATCGTCATAACAGCTCTTCACAGAGTTGCTTCTTCACTCCTGATTCTCTGCTCTCCTATCATTTCCCCCTTCCACCCCCACCTGAACCAGCCCGGAACCTGTAATATCTACTGTACGCTGGCTTTCAACTGTTAAACGTTTAATCCTGCCGTCAGTTCATCGCGTCGGCGTCTTTCATCTTCCGGCGAAGAAGAAAAAGTGGAATAAGATGGTGGAGAAGAGAGGCCAGGTGTTGTAAATAACTAATGGATAATGCGCTGGAACTGTCGACGACGCCGTTCGAAAAGATTAAAAAGAAGATGGAGATGAAGACAACATTCATCAAGGTGGAAAAAACTTGTCGCCCTATCTATCCCCCGTACATTGCGCACTCTTCATGATTTCTACCACTCAGTGTTTCCAGTTTGCTTTGAAATACTGAATAACATCCACATTCTATCTGTTGCTAATTGCAAAGCTGCTACTAGTGTTTGTGTTTGAATTCTGAATCACAAAAATAGTTGTCATATTGGTTAAAAATATTAGGGCTGCAGAAACCCGATATTTCTTCTATAAACCCTACTATTTATCTCAGAATAGTTTTAACAAAGTAGAGTCATATCAGCTAGAGAGTCAATATTTATAATGATTTGACAGTATCAAATGCCAAAGCTGCTAAAAGAACTTGTGCATTTAGATTCGAATCATCTACAGTAGGTATGATACAAAATTCACCTTCAATTATTATTATTTTTGAAAAGTAAATGTCCGACCTAGACATCATGATGGTGAAACTATGGTGAAAAAGCATCTCTCTGAAGAGAGGTTTCCTATAATATGGAAGAGGATATCCAAAAGTAATAATTTACATCTAACAGGTGGAAAAAACTATCAAATCATCGATTTTGATTATTCTTTTGGATGGTTCAAATACAGGACAGTGATGTTCAACTGTTTAACAAGACCGATTAACCATTGCGAAAGTAAGAAATTCAGCCTATCTTTGAGTTGAATTTTTAAAAAGAATATCAATTTGAAGCCAGGCATCAGAGGTTTTAGAATCAAAACAATGTAGAATTTTTGATGCACAAAGAAATTAGAAATAACCCTCAAAAGTCTGGTCTGAAAGTCAACAAGTAAATAAATAATCCAGTTGCAGTTCTGTTTGAAGTTTAAAAACATTCTGTTTAATTTTTCCAATTGCATACCACAGAGGAACTTCACAAACATAGTTCGGCGAGAGTGTTCTTCTTCAATTGATCATTGCAAGCAAGATGAAAGGTGCCAGTGTTTTTCTTCTAGTGAGAGGGAGAGGGATAAAATTCATGAACTGTTTACCTTGGAGAGTTTCAGACGGAGAATTTATTGAGACTGTTGCAGGTCTCGAGGCTCGACGGGAGTTTGTAGTCGCACCGCCACCGATCGTAAACGGATCTAAATATAGAGGCGCTACTTGAAATGAGCTATGGGTTTGCCCCCTGCCCCCTGCGCTTGCTCTAGCCGGAGAATGCCGTACTCAACGACGAATAAGTATTTTTAAATTCATTTATTTTTGTACGGTAAGAGACAGGAGAGAGCATTGAAACGTTTGTAATTGCTGGTTATGGTAGGCGGGTGCTTTGAGCCGTTGCCAGCGATCATTCGATGAATGACCCGACAGTACACACACGCACTCGCCAACTTTACTATTGTACAGGATTTCATAACAGTGCCTGTCGTTATTTCTATATTGCCAAAGTATTATACTGTACTTCCATTGGTCAAGTCTAGCATGTATGTATAGTAGCACCAAGGCCTACTACCTGCTACCCTGGCAATGTCCACCGGCCTTTAAAAGTATAATTCGTCCCAGATTACTGCATCAAATCAATATATCATATTGACATAGATTATGTATGTTTGACACATTCATCAGAAATCAGAGGAATACTTGATAATTAGTGTAATCCATAGTCCATTAGTACATGTATATAGTGTTTATGAAGCAATTAGTGTTTATGAAGATGTTCAGGTAAGCTATGTGAATGTAAACATCCGATACAGAATTTTTTTCATAATTCCTTCAAACAACCACTTGCACCACAGACTAGCCAAATAAGAGAATGGATTGTCTCTAGTAATACATAAATGTGAATCATGATCAAAAAGCAATTTTAAAAGTGTTCAAGTTTTCATATCTAACATCCAATAAAATAAGAGAATGGATTGTCTCTAGTAATACATAAATGTGAATCATGATCAAAAAGCAATTTTAAAAGTGTTCAAGTTTTCATATCTAACATCCAATAAAAGAAGTTCTTTCATAGTTTCAGTACAAGGTATTCAGCAATACTGAGGCAATCTTGGACATCAGGAGCATCTTTAGTAAGCCGAAGATGACGAAGGAAGTCAGCAGGATCAGAGGTAAAGGTCACTGAATAAAGGTGGAGGTGGAGTGAGCGAGAGAGACAGAGAACCGGGAAAGGTGAAGGATCGCTGAGTCGTGAATGGTGAACGAGAGGAGAAATAAGAGAGAGAGAGAGAGAGAGTGGAATCAATTGGCGGTGACGCAACCTTGCGCGGCCCCATAAATCCGAGCGTCGTGAACCGGCTCAACATAATTGGGCGTGTTCCAACGGTGTCCGGCGCCTCTTTGAGCCGCACTGCGGCGGACCGCGCAGCGCCGCACGCACCCGGAACAAACAATCGCGCGCTCTACATGTCCAGCGTCCACGCTTACCGTCGTCAATAATAATGACTGGCACATATTTTCTTTATACTCGAACAAAAGACTAGTAGACAAAATGAGAACAAGAAAACAGTGTGTAAGGTAGTGAAATATTACCTTTTTGAAGTATGTGTAGTATTTTGCAATCAGAATGAAAAAGGATTTCCAACAGAATATTATTCATTAGGTAGATTTAAGAATGTTCTAGGAGAATAAACCGCCAAAAACAAGGGCTCTGCAAGAACCTATCATCAAAGACAATTAGAATACTTAGAATACTTATACTGTAATAGTTTCCTATCGTTTTTGCTATCATTAATGATTGATTTATTATTTATGTTCGGTATTTTACTTCTTTCGTGGTTTGTGATTGTGTTTTTTATGGAGAAATAAATTGGGTGGTAACACCAAGTGTGATATAATTTTCAAAACAAGTTTCACCTTGAAACTTTTATTCACTCAATATTATTAAAAAATTCAACCAACTACAAAGTACATACAGTACAACCACCGGCTTATGCCTAAAACTATAATTAAATGGAATTATTCAGGCTGTATTAAATATTAATTGAATTACTTTCCTATTAAAATAGAAGTTGATTCATTAATTATAGGATAGGATACAAAATAATATAGGATTTTTGTTCAGGATCTATTTAATGTACGAAATACAGTTTGTTTGACACATCCAATTTCTTGGATTTCGTTTTGCCTAATTCAGTTTCGCTGTGTTAGTTATTTGTGACCGTTTAAATTTTTTTCTAATTTTACAATGGCTGGTGCCTGCATGATCTACTCCTCTCAACAGCACGATATCGCATTTTTACGACTGGTCTGTTTCTTTTGATCGCTATAAAAGAAAAATCCTATTTGACTCGCACTAGGAGGTTGATAGCGAGATTACCCAACTCGAGAATTCGTCCGTATAATATGATAGTTGGATGAGTATTTTTGTTTCAGTGTTGAAATGATATCTTTGCGGGACTGTCTCTTTTAATCTTTTATATGAAAAACACACTTCAAAATTTTATACCGGTTATAAAACTACACAGGAATTTATTAGTCACCGCGGGGGACATTATTGCCAGAATTTCTCATGAGATTACACACACACACACACTCGCACGAGCCGGGATGAGAAGGGTCTTGAGAAGGAAGAAAATTCTATTATACCTGAAGCCCCCGATGGATCATGCCAGATACTGTCTGCAGTAAATTCGTACTGGCCTTCATCAAAAGATGAAATTTCATGGTACTGAACCTAAAAAAGAAGCTGGGGTATGCTCCACACCAATACACAGAGCTCGGATTTTTTCTATTTCTTTCTTTCATATTCTCGAAAAAAGAATCTTGTTGATTTCCCACGCCATCACACCTGTCGATCCAAGCAATATCGCCTATTGTGTTAGAAACGTGAAATATAGAATGAACTATTGATACCTCCACCACAAACATTGCGGAAAGCGTTGCGAATCGTAGAATACATCAACGACCAATACAATGATTCTGAGTTGTCGGAAATGGAAAGTGATATCAATATATATTTCATTTTTAGTTCAGTGGACAGAAGAACACATAACACAATAGAAATTACTCATTCCAATTTGAATCCTGTGTTTCCAATTACAAGATCTTCTATCTCACATATTCTTCTCTATTCAAGAGACTCAAAATTATTCATGTTCAATAGTTATGTCCCAGATGTAAATCAAGTGAGTTCTTCCATCCAAGAATAACATTTCTTATATCATTTCCAGAATACAGTAATATTGTACTGAACTCTTGGTATTTTCCACAGAGTAAGTTCCTAATTTCTCATTAAATAACACGATGAATTTACGTTGTATATTTTTTGTAAAACTATTTATTGAAAAATACAAATTTATTTATTTTAATGTAAAATGAGAGCAGACGTTATTTAAGTGTGTTTTACTCGATTACTAAAACGTTTGGTGATGGTTTCAAGCAATAACTTGGGAGCTATTTGCGATGAGTGATTCCGAATTAGTCATGTTTAAAGTTGTCTCTAGTTCCTGTGGTTCAAAGCTACTTTAGCAATATTTGTTTTCCGAAAATTTGAGAATAAAAAATGTCGTTTCGAGTTACACAGGAACGTGTATAGACGAGGAGGGGTCGTTTGGAAAAAATCAAAGAGATGTTTTAAGGGTCGTGAGCAGCAGAAGCAGTAGCAGCAGCGCGTCTTCCATTTGGCAACAGTTTCAAAGAGCGCGAATGCTTGTGAGATCCGAGAGCAGTAATTTACTTTCTAGCAGCGGCCAACCTTCAGTAACACTAGAAAGTACAAAGCAGTTTGCCAAGGCGAAACGGTATAATAAAAATCACTACATCCTCTGGTTTTGACCACTTGGCTGGTGAACTGGGCAGACAATCGCAACGCACCCAACCAACAACAAAGCTCTTTACACCAGCTCATTGGCGACCAACGTCATTAAAACGCCTATAAATGCATGCTACGCTTGAAACTTTGTATTCAATCTGGCCAAAAATATTCTTCTTTTAATTTCTGAAGAAACGGGCTGATTAAATAAGAAAGATATAATATTGATTATTTATAATCAAAAAAGTACATTTTCAAATATTTAAGAAAGCTTTTTTCGATTCTTACTTCCAATAATAATTCGCAATTAATCAAGGCAGTGGATTCACAACGAATTCGACTATTTGGCTGCTCTGGTTATGTAAATGGACACCGATAATGAAATCGTGTATCAAGCAGGATCAGAGCTGTGAAGTTTATTACTACTGTATTACACGCACTTCGACACTTCGGCTCCGTAAACCCCTTTTCTATTGCCTTATTATACACGTATACAAATTTTAAACTCCCATTATTCCGAAAATAATCTGAAAAATATTCCAGATAACAGTCCAGTGAGTAACATTTATGTTATTTACAGTAAAATTTGACTGCATGTCGTCAATTCTAGTGTTGAAACAATACTGAAAAATACATCTATTCTATTGCCCAATTCACACAGAAGAGACGTGCCAGAGATGCAAACGGAGAAACATGCTCACCTAAAGCAGGTGTTTCAGTGTGCATTGGACTATTTGTTTGTAGACGATAATATGATCCATACGTCCGCGCCACGTCTCTTCTGAGTAAATTGGGCCAAATGTTATGAGAGCCAAGTTCAAGTACAATAGCTTTCTTATTGAGGCCCCATGCAGGTCTGATTATGAATACCTCTCTAGTGTTAGTTCAAATTGAAGTATTCTACACGACGTTTTATTCCAGATACAAAAAATATTAGATTTCAAAAATATAGTGCAAGATTTCAATTCAGCCTACCATGCAAATACGTCAGCTGTACACCGAGCATATACGTTCAATCTGGTTCGATGAGGAGCATCTGTTCCAATGTCGCACCGGTTTTAATCTTGGGTTTCTTATGGTCACGCGGTTTCAACGCCCCCGTGCGAGAGAGAGTGCGCGCGGATGCGGTGGCCGATTATAATAACGAACACAGGTTAAGAAGAGGATTGGTGTGTGAGTGAAGGTGAGGTGCGGGGCAGGGCAGGGTAGCAAGGACATCGCGGAATTCAAAGGCGTAGCCGGGAGGGCATAATAAAGAAGACAGCCGGACGATGTTTTCGGATTAGATAGCGCGGCGGCGGCGGCGAGCGAATGGAAGGCTCAAGAAGGAAAGGTGAGGCAAGGTAAGAAGGAGCAATGGCCTTGGCGGCAGCGGCGGCTTATAGACGCTCAAAGGAACGCTTGCCGTGCCGACGGCCATACAGTGCCTGCTGATGCTGCTGCTGCTGCTGCAACGACATCAACAACAACAGCAACAAAAAGAGAAAGACGACGCCTCAACCTGAACCTGGCTCCAGCTCCAGCTCCAGCTCAGCCGACAAAAACTGGACCGCCTTTCTTTTCGCTTTGCTTCGGTTCACTTCAACGATCGTGCTGCTGCTGCTCAGGCTTAGGCTGATGACAACGCTAGCTGCCAGCGGTCAACCAAAATAAGCTACAATATTCACTACAAATCAATTATAACATACCATTTATGGTTTCATATTAAATTTACTAGGTATTCTTCTTCTATACTCTCAATTCATAGCAAGGACCAAAGCATGCTTGCTTTAGGGAGTCCGATCCCACTAGACGTCAAATCTGCGACTCAAGTAGAAACCAAGCTGAAGAGGCGAGAGAATTTTGATTCACAAATTTTTGTCAGAATGCATTATGTTCGAGCTGCCGACACTGAAAAAAGATCCAAGAAGGATACTAAGCTGGAGAATTGGCTGAAGTTGCAGGGAACTCATCCCGCCATGGATCTTTGATTGAAAACTTCCTGATCAATTTAATGCGCTTTGAGGGTGAACAAGGATCAATCTGATCAGATACTATATTTATTTATTTAATACAAACATATATATAGTACAGTAAAGTACAGTACTTGCTTTATTCTCGCTTCTTATCTACGGTTTCAGGTTGGACTATCAAAGAGATCTAATTCTAATTAATTAAGAATGTTCATGATATTAAAAGTTGAAATTAACCAAATTTTTCTTGCACAAACCAGATTATTACCTACACATAAAATACACTGACTGTGAAAAATATCTCACTATACATGTAGAAGGCCTAACATTAACACTAACAACAAACTGGGCTTTTCTATCTAGTTGAACTACTTCTACCTTATATTGATGATTCCGCAATAAAACGTGGGAACCGCTAATGAGAAGCAGGAAGCAGGATCAGGATGGTTAGATAACATATTGTTGAGTATCATATTTACATCTACCTACACTTTTACAATTCCTATAACACAGACTCGCTCAATCACTGATCACGATTTAAAAAAAACTACTACACGGATTGCAATGTCACTTGTTATCTGTAGAATGACAGTTTATATTATTAAATACAATAGTAGGTGTAGAGCTGTAGAGAAACGGTATTAAAAGTTCATAAAATTTGAGCCTTTATGCCTCTAGTTCTTCAACATACATGGTAATGTTTTTACAAAACCTACAATTCCAGACCTAGCATCGATCTGATGTATCTGTAGGATTCGAATTCGAAATCTACTCCGTCATGACCTGTAGAGTAATTATTATTGCAGTGGAGGGAAAGTGTTCCTGAAGTATGAGCACTTGACATTTCTCTCGAAATTATTTCACGTCTGATGCTTTCTTTCAAGCTCTCTCCATTACTCAGATTGACGCCAGGAAGAGGAGGAGGAGGAATAGGTGGTGAGGGAAGGGGTGGAGAAGGAGGAAGGGAAGAAGAAGGATGAGGTCTTGTTACCAGCAGAAGTCGTTCACGATGATTTGAAAAGAACTGAGTATTGTGCCTCTAGGGGCTAGGCTTAAAAAAATGGGGTTCATATTGCTAGCTGCCACAATACTCACAGCTGTTCCAGTTGTTATTGTTTGTTGTCGGTGAAATATCACGGGGTTATTCGTTGAAAATGAATGGTAGCTGGGATGAAATTACAATCTACAAAACTGTCTAGGTCTAGGGTGATTTCAACTGTTGCACGGAAACTACCCTCCATCATGGAAAGCATCAACGGAATGGGAATCCTTTCTAGCATTTTCTCTACCAAATAGGCCCCAATAGCCTACACAGATCGATGATAACATAACATTTATGATAATATCATCACTGTCTTAATCAATGCATAATGCAATAATACTTGAAACTTTGAAATGCTTTTCAAATAATAATGCGTAATCAATAGAGCAAATGCACCTGACCATATCAATATTTGGTCATAATCAGATCATAAATTGTTGATAAAAGAAAATGATTTGAAATTAAATCAACGGAATTGAATACTCTTTGATAAATATATTTTTATATGACTCATGTACAAAAAAATAATACTTTAAACTAAAAATACTACAGTTCAAAATTCATATTTTGGTTTTAATTTTGTGAACTCTTCCCTTCACCCCCTTGTACCACATCTTGTACATCACTTGGTTAATATTTTTTACATTAAAAAATAATATTGTGTATGAATAAATTCACCAATCTCAAAACAAGGATCGGATTGAACTGAACGGAATACGCCGAACTGAGACCGGCGCTAAGCGCTGAACTGGAATACACTGTAAATTCCAATTCGCTTTCAGTCGTGTGACCTTGAGATAAGAGAGCGAGAGAGATGATAATAAAAAATGTGTTGTTGAACATAGCCTAATTGTTGTGATCACGTGACCCTGACTTCACACCCAGAGAACGAGAGCTGCTGCTGCTGGGGCTTCGGCTGCAGTAGCAGCACCACGTCAATTAAGATGGAAAAAGTTATTCATCCTCATTAGATCAAAGCGGAACAACACAGGCAAACGCGGAATGCACTCACACACTCGCTGATGCGAGCGCCTGCGCGTACCGTCTGCTAATTGACTATAACCTTGGCGGCGTTGGTAGCTTAGGGGAATTTGCATTCCAAATCATTAAAGGAGACTTCGTCGTTGTCGATAGGGACACAACCAAGATATAAAGCGTCCGTCCCCGACATACATTACCTGAACTTTCTTGTTGGTTGTAGCTTTTAATTAGAATCCAAAAAAGATGCAGACAAAAAACTAATTAACATTTTCGTATCTCTCAGTCGCAGTCGACCATCAAAGGCTCGACCTGTGAATTTCAATCAAAAAGGCGTTTTCTGAAGACAACGTACATGTTTTTTCGCTATACTAGATCCGATGTCAAAATATGTAACAATTTTGTATTGTTCTTGGCGACCAATACAAAATGTCCAAGAAATATGATTCACTCATTCCAGGTGAAACATGGAGATAGATTCGATTGTTGATTTCTTGATTAGTTAAGAAAAGAAAATATCAGCTAAAATAACTAGCTGGTGTTCTTAATTGAAACATGCCTATTTGAACCCTAAATCTTAAAATGAGAATTCATATTACTTCATACTACTTAAAAAAAAGCGGAATAGATTTGGACCCTTTATTTCTTATTTACGCATATGCAGGAGATTTGTTTGTCAGTCCCTTTCATCCTGGAGAGATGAAAGGGACTGACATTCTTCATTTTTCAAAGAAATGCTCGTGCATATGTGGAGTCACAGAATGTGTAGAGGATTACTAAGTTTATATCTATTATGTTACCAGTGCCAGTGGTACTTTATATAATTATTATGCTCTTGTATAAGTGGAGTCACAGAAAAAGTAGAGTATTACTAAGTTTATGTCTATGTTATAAGTGGTGCTTATTGTACATGCTCTTGTATATATATGTGGAGTCTGGAGTCACATAGAACGTAATAATTACTAAGTTTATATATAATAAGTTATCTGTGGTACAATAGTGTTCTGTGCTGATGAAAGTTTTTCATAACAAATCGGTATAAAATAACTGTTTACTTTATTAAACCCTGTGACATTTTATTAGCAGCTAAAAACTCAGACCTGATTCATTTAAACCAGCCAATGTTTCATCAATCTACTCTGTTTAGTCTAGATCAATCGATTGGAAGTTGCTGATAAAATGGTATCATTCTATTCTACATAGATATATAACAAAACAGTTTCTTCGCCTCGTTATTTCAAATGGAATTCAGTTTGAGTCCTGAGTCCTATCGGCGTTCTTGTCTTGTGCCCCTCCACCCTCCGCTCCACACAACACAGCACGGCCACACAAGTCGCTAGCGTTGACTTGGAACAAGCGACGTGCCGAATACAACACCCTCTACACAACACAAGGCAGCAGCCCAGCGCAGCGCTCCGTTATCTCGTGCTATGCTGGTCTCTGTTAACCGCCCCCTCATCCTCCTCCTCCTCCTCCTCCTCCTCCTCCGACTGACATCCAACGCCCGCTGTCAGTCGCTCCCGGTTCTCGGAAATTTATCCAGCCAGGTCCAGCTCACAGTTCAGTCTGTCAATCCTCCTCCACGACAACGATGGTTCTATACCATTCAGAACATTAGCAAGGGTTCTCCAAAAAAACGAACAATTTTATAGCACAATCAGTGCAATGCACTTCCAGAGTTCCAACTTATGTTAAGTATGGTCTATGTAACTTGATGATGGTTTCAATGGTTTCGATGATGGTTTTAATTTCCATAAATTTTCTTTTCTTGATGTTATATGGTTTTTTTTACATTTTTGTAGTCAATATTTTATTAATGTATTCTTAGGTTTTAGTTTTGAAGGAAATAAATTTATTATTTATTTATTTAATGGAAACTTATTCATTCTTTGAGACCAGCAACCACATACGCTAATCCAAAGTTTCAACTTATTTTAAGAATGGTATATGTAACGTGGAAACATAATAATTCATTGAGACCAACGGCCACATAATTCATAGTTATTCATGTAGGGGTTTTTAATTGTATTACTGATTGAGACTTCATATAATCTGATTCACTTAAATTAAATGTGACAGACTTGGACTCTTTGGTTCATTCAATTTCTAAGCATATAAACGACATTTCTTGGACACTCCCTTACAAAAGTTCCCCTCGTAAATTCATTCGTTCATAATACTATTATGATATTACAATAGTATATCCTATATCCAAATATTCATGTAAGCTCACTCCTAATAACCTTTATTCTAATATCTCAGAAGTACATAAAAGATGAGTGGTTTTACTATTTTTCAATTATTTTTTTAAAAACTGTATTTGAAAATTTATTAAACTCACACATCCTTATTCTACAGACAAAACGAAATAATAGACAACATAGAGATTATAATATAATCTATCCAACTTATTAGACATAATACGGTGATGCAGAGTATTATATCCTATCCTTATCGAATGTAGTGGGGTTCCCTGAACATCTTCACCCAGATTCTTTATGCAAAGCCATAACGAGCAATCAGCATAGGCCATAGCCATTCCTTTACTTTTCTTTTATTCGGCGAGGTTGAAGTGAATGTAAGCCTAAATTATTGATGTTCTATTTTACTATTGTCAGCTAACCGACAATTTTGTTGGTTATAAATAGTAACGATAAATTGAGTTGCAATACCCTTAGGCATCTTCAATGATTGTAATAATGCACTGTGTTCACCAAGCAAACAATTCATTAAGACTCATTACCGACCATGTTGAGATTCAATGAGTAATATTACGCAACGTAAATTTTGTAACTTTTAATAAATTGGCTCCAAAACTGAGCCAAAAATAGTAATGTTGCAATTTTCCCAGAACATTAGTACAATAATATGTACAATAAAAACAAAACATCAATCTTTCGATTTATAAGTTCAGAACCCTAACATCTACTGAAAATAAAGTTTATATTACCGTATTTTTTCCTGTCGTCCAATCTGAAAGTATATTATCACTAAATCAACTGATTGAACCTCAAGATGAAAAGCGATCCCTTATAACTTTTCTATACAAAATGGTATTCGCTTAAATCAAATTCAATCGAATTTCATGATCGAAAATTACAACTTATTCAATTTAATAGTGAACGAGAACCTGAGTTATTCCTAAATTTTTACCCAGGATTAAATTTAAAGATATTAATGATCGTCTAAACATTTTCACCGGGCTCCTGTGTAGGGATGCAGCAGCTAAAACCAACGCGGCGAAGAAAGTCGTTCCCTATTCAGCATCTTTCTTAAGAAACGAAAATTAGAGACACAAAGACATCCTTTCATCTCTGAAAGGGAAACGCTTCCAAGAGCCTAATTACTACTTTTTCTAGTTCCGGCCGACGCGGCTCACCAACACCCCCTCTCCATCATCCCCCACAGGAAGGGGGCACCCCCTTTCTTATCATCCCACCACCCCGCAATACCATCCACACAAACCACGCTAACAACACACTTCTTCGCGCTTCCTGCCGACGAACTAAAACCTTTTTGTTCTAAAATTATGACAAGTGCTTCCGAAAAAATACAGATCAAAATAGGACACAAAAGATGAATGATATGATTATTGTCTGGCCGTCTAAATATTTCCAGAACACTGCTTTGTTATGCAGGTACAGAATAACACTGACAAAGTCTTTCACGTACCCAAAATAACCATCCCTTCTAAAACCTTATCACAACGAAACATCTTTTTTCTATGGTCTATGAAATCATTCTATATTATTGCAGTGCATCCGCGTGAGATGTGTTCGATAACTACCTGAAGTATTAAAATCAAGAGTATAGTGCCTATATAGGTTTCCATCACATGTAAGCACAGGTTTTTGCGAAATCCATTTTCACAAAATACTCATTCAGTAGCAATTATTGACCTATAAGTAGTACTGCTCTAGACATACTTTGAATCTTGAACCTTGAATCCAGAACCTTCAACCTCGAAATAAAAATTTAGTAGTACAGTATTACAATGACTGATTATGAAAGCTATTATGATGGAATAGACCAAGATTTATTAACCAAAGTTTATGATAGCTTGAAGTGCATAACCATTTCTCATGAATGGAAGATCTTTCAAAAAAGAGTAGATAAATTAGAAAAACCAAAGTAAAAAACAATGAGGAGATTTTTCAAGCATATACCTGTAAAATTGAATCAAGTTAAGATGTTATCCCATATTTCTTATACTTCAAGTTTTTTACATTATGTTGATGTTGTTTTTCAGCAATAAAACTATTTGATTTAATACACCCAACCCATCAATTGAATGAAATTCTACTGAAAACAATGACATAGTATTCGAAACACACATTAAAATAAGTCTCCTTTACATCGCCAATGTCGACAAAAATATATTAGTTTGACAATAATTATAATAATTGAAAATTATTCCATTCCAACACCACAAACACGCAATTTTAGTTCCAACTAGTTCTTTCCCCCCATTTTATTTCACGGTAATTCCGAGTATTCCAGCACATTTTAGTATATTGGTACGTTCCATAGCGTCCAGGAGTATTCTCCCCTGGAGTGAAGGAAAGAAAGGCATCATCCACCAAGTTCATGGAATGTGGTGGTTGATGGAGTGGCTACTCGGGCCAATGCCAATGCCTTTCTTGGAGCGGCGGAAGTGAACAAAGCAGCCAGCCGAGAGATTCCAGGAAAAGGATGCAGGTTGCTTTCATGGGCAGCAGGTAGGCTTTGAAAGAATCAGGCAGCTGTACTGTACATCTTTTCTCTACAACGGTTCCCCAAGATAAGCTAAACATTCTACAAACTATGTATAGGACGGTAACCTACACAAACGCATTATTTAGTTTTCTGGAATCGAAAGTAAAACTTTCGAAAGTAACGTTTTCTAGAATCAAAAGTAAAACTTTCTATGATGGGGAAGTTTGTCAAAAGTGAGTTGCTAAGTTCACTAAAGAATAAGAAATAATAAGTACAGTACCTACAATAAGCAATTATAAAATAGTTTATTTTATTCCATTACCAGAATTACCAGAAACCACACCAGAAAATACCAGCACCATTACCAGAAAATACATCAATGATTTCTATTACTAAATTCAAGTAGATTAGTATTAGTTGATTACAGAATGGCTGTAATACAGGTGATTAGAAACAAATAATAAATTTTTGATAAGATTATTCTTGTTTTAAGTTTTAGTCGCTAATGACCTCATTCTATGTAATAACCTACTATCATAATGCAAGGGGCTATGATAGTTTGAGGGTCAAGCCCTAGCCTTCGAAATGGGTGAATTTTGTATAGAAGCAGCGTATTTCTCCGAAGGATGGATACTTAATATACTTTACCATTTGCTTAATGCTTGTTAATTTACGTTATACTCAATACCCTGCATTGATATTAATCATCACGATAATAATGAGAATTTTAATTGAAACTGTTGACTACATTGCACGTTCATCTCACAATCAATTGAGGGAGGAATAATTTCCTGTAACCAAACGACTTCTGTTCAGAGTGAGGCCTCGTTGAAAATCGGTTTGGGTGATAAAATCGAAGAAAAATGAATGCATGAGCACGATTGTCACATTTCGAGTCAACACGCAAACGGAATATTCAATGAGAATGTCAGGAGAAAAAGCAGTAAGAAAGGAAAAAAGTGAGTTTCCAGTGTACAGCAATCGCACCCTACCGTGAATAGATGTAGTAAATTTTGAGCAGTTCCTTCTCACACAGTTACCTCTGGTTTATTTGAAGAAATATTGAAAATTCAAACCAGCGCATAATGTTTTTTGATATCATTATCAATGGTGCAGGAAGCTTTGATCACGAACAATAATTTTGCATTTGAAATAGAGATCTTTCCATTTCCTGCAAAAGCGCGGTCTTCATAAATTGTATTATTTTCTCTTCATATTAAAGTTTTATTTTCCATCCCATTATTCCATATCTATCATTTACTCATATTAATAATATTTTATCTTCTTTATCATATTTACTCTCCTTTATATTGCTGTAAGATTAATTCCTAAATCAAACTAAATAATATTATGTTTCTTCTTGTATTTTCGGATATTCAATCATAACCGTCAGTAACCAAAAACATGAGGAAAATATACCAACTATCAAAGTTAGATTCAAAATCAACTTCAAACAAACAATGTATTCGTATTCATCGTTGACAAAAAAAAGTGGATGAAAAAGTTAATCGCTATTCTCAAAAATAAGAGGAGCTAGGACTGTACCTGATATAAATTTTACTCGTATACACTGTACTGATATTCATATTCAAACCTAGGGTCATTGACACCAAATTTTTAACTAATTCCTACTTCTCATTTCATTTGACCCACAACTTTCCAAAATTATTATTAGTTAACTAATAATTGTTGCAGAAATACAAGGTAAAAAATTTCAATTAGTGAACGAAGTCGTTAAGTTATACTGTACCACACCTACTAAACAGTCAGTATCTGATTATACAGTAGTACAGGGTAACTATTATTATTTTACAGTAGCAGCGAGTATTTCCGCTGTCCCCAGTTCGAGTTGGAGTTTATAAAGACTGTTAATTAAAGTAAGTCGAACGGAAGTTAGTCGTCAAGAAATGAAAAGGGGAGTCGTCTGTTGTTTGGTGCAGTTAACGGTGTTTCGTTTTGCGAGTGGCAGCATGAGTCAGCCATACAAACTCTGGTTGCGTGATCTGTGACTTGCCTTTGATTCTTACCTTGCTATTCCTGCATCTATACCTATTTTTGAAGTTCTACATACATAGTTCTAAGCCCATGCGTACTGTATACACCATAGCCGTAGGCGAATGGTAAACTACTTCGAGCGATTTATCATGGAACCAAGACGATAGTTCGACAGTCTCCAACTCCCACTATAGTAAGCTCCAAATCACGTGTTTCCAGAACTAAAAAACTTTTCGACCATTTGGTAGAAGTAGGAATCGATTCCAGCATTCTGCATTATAGTGGAAATTCAAGAAAGATACAAAAAGGCTTGAGAATATGCACATTCCAGCACGAAACAATTGGCGCTCACCGCTCACAAAACCGTTATATCCAATATTTCATTCAACTTTGAACAAGCAGGAATAAGTAAGTGTTGGAAAATAAGAGACAATTTCACTAGTGGACTTGTGAGGTTTGAAAATCACCTCAACTGTGTTCTGTGTATAGGCTAATTGAACGAAATTTATCTCAAAGATTAAATTTAGAGAATGTAAACAATGGCTTTGATAACTCATTTGGCGTGAGTTTTCAAGTTGAAGAAATTAAATTAGCGAGCCAAGTTTTCCCAAGAAATTTTCCCAACTACACAAGGTAATAAATCACATGTGTATAAGGGGTTTGCTGACAGGCTAATTTATGACTAGGTTGAATTCTTCAGACGGTTACTCAGTACTTATTTGCGTGATGGTAAAAGGCGGCGTCATTACCAACATGAAACACCAAGTGAACATTCCTTTTATTCATCTTCAGGCTACTAATTACCGCAGTCATTACTGAATTGGGTTTACTAACAAAGGTGGAAGATATTTTCGGATTATTAAAACGCAAGAGAACTTGTAGTAAAAGCTCTCAGCTTCGCTTATCATAAGAATACAAGAGATGTAATAATAGACTACTTCACACAAACCAATAGGCTACGTATAGTTGGAATTTAATATTTTCTCTATGTACAGTATAATCAAAAGCATTACAAAATGCTTTGCATCTTCGAATAACATTGCAATAGATGACACTATAGCAGAAATGAGAGAAATCCACCAATATAGAATGGATAAATTGTTGGGTACTACATCAAGTGCACTTCATACAATATTGTTATCAATACACTATGTAATGACGACATGTAAAAATTTCAAACAATGCTCCTATATGAAAACCACACAAAACAATCAATTAAGAAACAGTTGAACAGAGTCTGGAACGAGTCCAGTGGTCAACTAAACAGTAAACAGGCTGACAATGTGTGCAGAATGACAACACAGTGCGATTCACAACGAATTTAAAAATAGGTGTCGCTTATTTATTAACAGCTCTCGTGGTGTTTGTGTATTGAGAATAAAACTTTCGATAATTGAGACAGTGAAAAGATGAGTGGTGGATGGGGGGGGGTTGGAGAAGGAAAGAGGAGTGAGGTGGCAGATTGCCGAAATAGCGCCGGCAGACGGGTTGAGATCAAAGCACTTTGTTGAGGTTTTATCATCGAGAGAGAGAGCGCGAGAGAGAGTTGTGTTGAAGCAACAGAGTTGGACAGAGCCACACTTCTAGTTGACACTGTTATTTCCTCTCACGATAATTGTCCGGCCTTTGAAGTAGACCGTCACCGCCGCTAGCCCAGTCCTGGACTAGGCAATTTGAACGCACGCCGAAGTCTATCTTTGTTTTATAATTGTGCCACTACCACCATATTTGATAGGCTCTGTTCTGCGCGGCTGTCATCGTCGTATTAAAAGTGAAGGTCACACGCGTTTCCCATGCCGGCGTTATCGTGTTTTGATTTTGCGGCACAATATCAAACAACTTCCGCCACTTTGAACTCGCTTCTTCCCACCCAACCTTACATCATGTCTCTTCTCAAGATTGACAAGCAACAAATTAGGTACTACGGGCCAACAGAATTACTATGTGAATCTATTCAATTGATAAACTTTTGATTTTACGACACCAGATTTTATGTGACAGTTTTTTAGTATTTTCCAAGAATTGTTGACATGTATGTGGAAGTTTTTAGTATTTTCCATGCATGTGTTTTTTACTATTTTCCAAGAAAAGTTAAAGAACTTTTAAATGTATATGGAAGTTATATAGTGTTTGGTATTCCAAGATACAGTGCGTTCACTTTGCTAAGGCACCTGGACTGACAATGAATTGCCTCAGTACAGCTATTTACAATGATGAAATTCATCGACTATGATGAAGCCAAATTACTGTAATATACCAGATGAAATCTTTATGACAATAGACATTGAGATGAAAATAGACAGTAACTCCCGATTTGGCTTGGGCAGTAATATGTATAATTCCACTGAATGCTCCAGGCTAGTGACCCTTAACAAACTTTAGAGTTTTTTTATATGTTATTTATTTTGTATGTTAATACTAAATGATCTTGGCAATAAATATTGATTGATTGAAAAGCTGCTCTAATCATGATCACTCTCTCTGTGAATGTTCTATATTTTGTTCTATTCTGAGATACCTACTAGGATTTAGAATGGTAGTATTTGCCTATGCGCAATGATCCACCCGCCGGGTCATTACATACCTTTGATCTCAATTCAACTCAGCTCTGTCTTGGTCGTTTCTCACTCCTCTACTTGTTTCTTCCTCTAGCCTCACCAGCGCTTTACCGACTCTATTCTCACTCGTTCCAAGCATTCCAAGTCCAAGTTTCTATCTACATGGTTTTTGATTTATTAGAAAGTTCACGCTTATGCATCTATGACAAGAATTTTTCTTTCAAGTTATAAAAGAAAATGCAAAGCAACTCGCGCTTGCCTGTTTAATAAAATGTCGGCGGCGGTCTTCGTTTGTGTGCACCGTCTCTAATGAAGTTTCACAGTTAATTTAGTTGGCAAGCCTGACAGTTTAAAGGCAAGCGAAGAGGAACCGGTTGTTATTCAGTAGGATGCCGCTGCAAATGCTACGTAACTTTTCGTGTTTTCAAAACAGGCGTCACTTGGTCGAAAATTCATTACTTCATTCTGCTAATACACAAACACAAATCAAACATTCGCAAACATGCATAATTATTATCCAAGTCTTGAATTTATTTACTCATTTATTCATCATTTAGATTACTCACTCATAACTATGCTTTGACACTTAACTGAAATAACTAGCTATTGAGTATTTTCTGTTGAAAGAAATTCTATACGATGATCAATAGATGGATAATATTGACTTGATTGTACATCACAACAGTGATGTGGGCGGAGTAAAGAAGTGCTTCCGTAAGTAATGGAAGAGAATTAAGGAATTGAGAGAGGAAATTGTAGAATAGGTGATGAGAGAGGAGAGGATTGAGGAAACTCATTTTCTCAGGTTTCTGTTGTAGTGCAGCTGAATGTGTACATTCAGCTACATTCTTTTTTTTCACTCGAAAAATTATAATCTTCATGTTTAAAAAAAGGACCAGCAAATAAGTATGCTCAGAAACTGAGCACAAGTTGTGAAAATATGTAATAACTACTGTCTGTTTTTCTGTGATTCAAATACAAGACAAGACCATGGACACTCTTTACAAGAACGTGATACCGTTGATTCTCTTAACGAGGATTATTATATTTCTATTCATGTAGTTCTCTTGTGAAATTACACTGAAGTGCATCCTTACGAAAAATTGAGTTGGAGTTCAAATTGGGGCCAGAGATTACGACTTTGACGTCTGTTAATAAATCATGATTCGCGAATGTAATGAAAAAACTAGCATTAATTTTACTTTGATTGGCGGCGTTATAATTAATTATTTTTATTCATATTGATCAATGCAATTTACCTTACACATGTTTGTTATATAACAGAGCACTCGAGCATGTTGGCTATAATCCGACTGACACCGTTTGTGACGTACCGACTAATTTATTAGTAGTCATTCAAGGTTGAGTAACCCACTTCTGCATTCCAATACGCTAGTGCTATAATGCTAGCTATAGTAGCATATATAGCTATAGTGATAGGTGAGCGCCACCTCACCTAGAGAGATTGTTTTCTTCTACTTTTTTCTCCAATTGAGAACGTTCAATGCCAGAAATAGAGATGAAAGCAATTGAATTCTATTTACAAGTAATTTATTTTTAACAGGAAATTTTTAAAGTGTACATTGCACTTCTCTAAAGATCAAAGTAATAATACGCGTTTCAAAGGGAGTCGATTCCAAGACTTTCCACTCAGGTGGTCCTGAACTTTTTAGCTTTGTAGTCGTATTGAAGAATCATTAGCTTGCATTCTGGAAAGACTGACCAGCCTGGAGAGCTTTCTGGGTTATTAACCAAGGGCAATACTGAACCTATAAGGCCCCTGTCAGACTAGGCTTTTCGTCAAGCGCGTTTTGTAATATGAGCCCACGCGCGTTCTGGTAACATCGCGTTTTGATGCGCGTCTTGTGAAGCGCGTTCTCTCAACTACGGTCAGTGACCCTAGAACCTAGGTGAGTCGACACTCATATTTTCGCTACTATTCTTAATTAATTCAATCAATTACTCAATTTATAATTTTATTGATTCAATCATACTCGTATGTCATATTGGTGACTGGATGGCCCAATTATAATGGAATTACATTGCAATCTATTAATTTCTCAATAATTATTGAAAATCACTGCCATCTGCACGATAAGATAAAGATAAGATTACTCCATTCATGTAAAATAATAATTATAACTGCTTAGATACTAGATTACAAAAGTTGTAAGTATAAGTAATATAATTCTAGTAATTTTATGAATTGTAACTAAAATTTTTCAACAATGTAAAATGCAATCTAATATGTGAACATAAGTGAGATTTATCTACATGAAACAGTGAAGTTTGGACATTTAAATTTATTTAAATAAATCCATTCTTGGAAAAGGATGTCCAACTAAGGCTGATTTGTCAACTTTATTTCCAAGTCAACAAATTGAGAAGATGATTTTTTCATGAAGTGCATTGCATTACAGTATATTATATTAATTTATCAAAGCTTGTAAAGTGGATAAAGACTTGAGAGAATATTATATTTCAATTTTTAATATTTTGCATAAAAATATTTTTGATTACCGAGAGTATCTCTATCTTCATTAGTCAAATAATAATAAGAAAAGTAAAATATAAAATAAATCAGATAATATCTTTTTATAAAGAGTTCTGGAACTATAAACTGTTCGAAATAATTTTTCTCATACAATAATTATTAATTCTATCCTACAATTATATACAAATTTATACCATAATTGCAAAATTTTACTAAACAAACCAAAAGTAAGGAATGAGAAAAGCATACTTATGATTACTTGTAAGATTATCTAGGTGAAAGAAATACTACTGTTTTCTAGATAAAAAATTAAGTAACCAATCTATAAAATGAACATGTAGAAAAATCCTTTATTTTTGATTATTTTTGAGAATCGACCTCGCTCATATATAATTCGAGGGTGCTGACTCCGAATCTGAAATCACAATTCCATATCTCCAATATTGCACAATTTAGATTTTGGTGAAGATTTCGCCACGCGCGTCGTCGCGCAGCCCAGTGTGACAGGCTGTCAAGCGTTCTCATTAGATTCTCATTACGTTAGCCAGCTGACCGGGAAGCGCGTCATACATGAAGCTGGCTGAGACGCGGATAGTCGACCGGGACGCGCTTGATGACAAAACGCGCGTGGCCTCAAAGCCTCGTCTGACAGGGGGGCAAGCGATCTCATTACATTTACATTACGGGACCTCAGATGACCGGAACGCGCTTGGGCTCATATTACAAAACGCGCTTGAAGAAAAGCCTAGTCTGACAGGGGCCTTATTCTTCGGATCTTACAAATAATGAGAAAAGTAGTAAAAGCAATCTGATATGCCTAACTGATGACAATATTGACAACTCTATAAAAATCAATGACAATTGTATAAATAATGAATAATAAAACTGGAAATAGTAAATAAATAGAAATAATAAATAGTAAATAAAACTGGAAATTATATAAATATTGTTGATAACCATGTATAAGAAACGCTCAAGTTATTGGACAATAGTCTTTCTAAATATTTCATTTTATGTTTTTTATTCGTAGATATCATGAATAATCATAAATAAAACTGGAAATTATATAAATATTGTTGATAACCATGTATAAGAAACGCTCAAGTTATTCGACAATAATCTTTTTAAATATTTCATTTTATGTTTTTTATTCGTAGATATCATACTTATGGGTTATATTGTGGAACAAGCATCACATTGCGGAATAAACATAAGAAACCTGAACCTCGCACAGGATATTCAAATACACTAGAAATACAAGTAGGGTATTCAACTAACACAGGTGACCTAAAAAATGCTGCGAACACAGCAAGGACTGTAAACGCGAGTACTAATTATAAATCAGCGGCGAGTTAGTAAAGTCTCGTGATTTCGCAGATCTCTTATCACTTAGGTACGTAACTGAATTCACATTTATTACGGCTGTTATCAACGAGTGGCATCGCGGCGGCGATTGTGAATGTCGGTTTCATAACAATCCAAGGCCGGCCCCGATGGAGGTACCGGTAAACACAATGTTTGGAGGAGGAGAATAAGATAAAGAAGAGGGCCAAGATGATGGAAGTGGCGTCGGTATAGTAGTTGGTTTGTATGACGAAGAGGAGGAGAAAGAGGAATCGAGGATGTTGTATGGACAGGGAGTGTAGCGCAGAGGAATGCCGCTGTCACGTGTGGGCCACGAATGAACCAGTGAGAGAGAGAGGGTGTGAGGCAGAGAAAGCAATCACTGCGTGAGATGGAGAGTGATAGAAGCCATAAGGAAGAAAGCGAGAACTGGCAACAAGTTCTTCCAAAAGCACCAAACAAACTCTCGGTGCACGGTATGAGAGGTAATAAGGCCACTAGCCAGGTAATAAGACCCAATTACACATGGCGTTGCAAATGTACGACCAGCCTCCCAACGAGCGGAAACATGCAAAATTACAAACCATAACAAAGACTACTTTATGAGATGAGAATCTAAGTTGCAGCCCAATGTACTTTTAGGGTGGAATACCGAAATACTGAACACTAACAGTAGTATGAAGCCAACAATTAATTTAGTTCAAGTAGAAGATGTAAGTGATTCTAATCAACAATGAATGTACAATAACAGAATAATTATTTTTTCAATGTTCACTTGTAAATCATTATTAAGGATATTCAGGTAGGCCTACTGTACCTATTAAATTCAACATGAAAGCATGATTAGAATGGCTAGTGGAAGTGAGTGTAGAATGCTACTCTAGCCAAAATAATGTAAAATAATTTGAGAAAGTAGGTACGTGAAAATAATTTACGTGTACCGTATTCTGAACGGTAACATGTAATCAACTTTGATCAGCTAAAATGTTTTCTTAATAATTCATTCATATCAATTACTATTGAACTACAGTTTATTTTTAAAGTGTTATTCGACAATCTTTTGCATGATCTTTTGATTGCTGGATTCATTGGAAGTACAGTAATGTCCTAACTTCACAAGTTTCTTCAAAATAACTCAAACAAGAATGATTACCGTGTATATTACTCATAATTTCAACCCCCATCTTGGATTCTTCTATACCAACAAAATATTTTTAGCTTAGGATCATGTAGATTGTAGACAGTGCTATCAGAAAAGAAATAGATGCTTGTTCTCAAATAGTCCTAGTGTCCAAGATGTGATCTGAATATTAAATAGACAGTAACAGACAGCCCGCAGACAATTGAACTTTTAGCCCACTTGCAAGGCCGTAATTAAGCAATATAATATGACACAAGGCCGCCTCTACATGAAATTTACTCCGCTCGGCATCAAACTCTCATACATATAGCCTATGCTCTTCTCATTGTACTCATACTCCATGGGCCTAGAGTACTAATTAGTCTCCAAGTGAGACAAGTTATGCTTTCGGCGAATTCAATCCATCGTTTGTTTCATTCTTGTATTGTTTCAATCTCCCTAGAACGACCTTCCAACGAAGGTTATTGACCTGACCACTGCGTTCTTTCAAAACTTTCAAAATGTGGACTACATGAAAAGCTAAAGATAGATAGAAGGAAGCTATTGTTTCCACAGTGGGGTCTATATTTGGAAGTTTTATAAAAACGTGTTTACTAAAAAACTTTTCTATTCACTCAATTCTTTTCTTCCAAGTTTTTGAAAACATGTCTAGCAAACTTTGAGCATGGAACAGTAGACGACAAAATGAATGATTGACAGATGATCAGATTGTTCAAAGCTGAGGAATAGAAGCTTGAAAAGGAATATTCAATTACATGGAAAATTGTAATTTACAACACACAGGCCTTGTAAAATTATATTTTTAAAACATCCATGTTCAAAAGTACCAGAAGTTCAGAAGTTTATAGCATTTCAGAAATAGAATAATTATTAATACTGAGATGCAAGCTTGCCCACGTAGACAAATTCCTGAGATTCTTAGATCTCAAAAACACTACCTACTTCATAGTTCAGCAGCATAGCTGTAGTTGTATCTAAGTTGATGAAACATGGAATTGGTACAAGTGCTCAGAATGTTTCTGTCTTGATTGTTTGAATAGCTCATCAGTAAAGCACGCCACACATTTGGAGAGCAGCCAATTCAATCAAAAACTACAATCCACCATTCAGAATCTCCGTTATTGAAAGTTAATGGAACGCACACAAATTGAATTTATTCACACATCCAGACGTTGCACACTTGCATACAATCTGTTGCAGAAATAAGGAATTTTGAACAAATCACAATAATCGAGTAGATTCCGAGGTTTCTTTCAACAAATTCAATTCGATGAGAATTCAATTTTTGCATCTGCCTATTGGCAGAAAACTCCCAGAGAACGAGTGAAAGAGAGACAGAGAGATCAGAAAGAGTTATTGAACAGAATAATGTGAGTGTAGCAGCATAATGTACAGTAATACAACAGCAATTTAAATGAAATGCTATTTATATGTTTTGATTGTAACGAAGTATTTTTTGCTTCCACAGCAATATTATTATCTTTATTTTCTACTATCATAGATAACAGATTAGAACTACTATCTCTTCTCTATGCTACTATTTGCATGCAAATTGTTTGTGAGTAATCATCTGTTTCATTGTACTTTGTACTCAATTTGTAACACTAAATATGTAATGAATTGGCATCTGCTGAAAACCCTACGGGGTTTTAGCAGGACCAAAAGATGTATTTATTAACAATAAAATTGATTGAATGAATGCAACAACAGAAATAATTACAATCGAAACGTCTGAAAAGCTCAAATTATTTTCAAAAACGTCCTAGAATATGATTTCAGCTCCAACTATGTTGGGTTTTATCGTATAATTTTTAGACGGTCAATGATCTGTGCCAAATAAAATAAAGTTCACCAGAGTGTTTCAAAAATTAATAATAATTTCATTTTGCAAGGGACTGTACTCAGTACAGCATGAATGAAGGAGGGAGGCTGAGGCAGAGAGGCTCCACACGTCGCACTTGGTCAGTGTTGTTTCTTTTTAATTGACCGTAACTACTTCATAAAGCATATGGAGAGCTGGAAGACGCAACAGGCTGTATGTAGCCCCCCCCCCGCAACAAAGCAGGGCGCCAACCCGTTATGCAATTGCGGCTTTCCTTTGGCAAGCCGCTCCAATGAACACTTGCACCACTGCTTCTTCTTCTATTACTTCTTCAACAGAAACTCTCATATTACGGGCAGGCGCAGCTAAAATTCTGTAATTGAAAATGGTTTTTCTAATTCGAAACTGGTGAAGCCTGAACAAGTTCAGAAAATTGTAAGACAAGTTGAATAACTTGAGAGGTTTGAAAGGTGTAATGTGTGAGTATTCAATTTTTACAAGTTTATTCTATTCTTCAGTATTTGAGAACCAAAACGCCAAACTTCTAATTATTGAAATATTATTTTTTTAAATATATTAACATGTACACAACAATGAGTATATTAATGAATAAAATTTTATATACAGTGTATATTTTGAGTACATAACTTATTTTAGAAATTTCGATGAGGTAATTCATTGTCAATTAAGTTGTATTAATAGAATAAACAAGTTATACTTTATTATCACCATAAAACCCAAGCCCGAAGAATGTTCTCCATCAAGAGGTGGTAAGTTATTTATAATTAAGTGTGATACAGAAAAGTAAAAATAGATATTATTTTTTAATTCTGATCAAATGGCATTGGGGAAATGATTATAGATTGCGTTCTCTGGAACTACTCTTTCCAATAATTTTACCCCGTCAGTTTGTTCCACTATAATTCTCAGTACTATTTTCGAAGTGTTGTGTTCTGTTTTAAAAATACTATCAAGCCTTGACAACAGCCTTCCCTCCAAGAAACAGTCGGAGTACGGAGAGAATAGGTAGATGATGGGTGAAATCTTTCCAAACGATTTGATTTGGTGCCCGTTTTTATGTTCTTTTTTGTCGAAAGAATTCCGCGAAGGTACCAGGATCAAAGGGCATCTCCTCACTGATATGTAAAAAAGCAGCGAAGCGGTATCCTCATACAATGGCCAGCACAACAAAAGTGTTCGACAACAGACATAAAAAGGAACCCGGCCAAGAAACATCTGTCTTTTTTGTGATGTCGAAGAAGGTTGAGGAGAGCAGAAAGGACATTTTCACAAAAGGTTCGTTCTGTCAGTCGGTGAGGGGACTTTTCTTGGAAGCTGTCGCTCATTCAACGTTATTAGCTGGGTTAGGCCAGGGTCATGCAGCGCTGTGCTAGTGCTAGCTAGCATAGACCCTGCTAGCAGGTCGAGGGACTGTACCAAAGAGATGCCGTGATCAGACCCTATGTTGCCAAGCCGACAAGGCACTTGCTTGCTCGGGTGCGTACGGGCGTCTATGCCATGCCTACGACATCGTCTTCACCATGTTCAGTTCTTCTGCTATGCCTTCCAGCTATAGTGTGGCTGTGGCTCACAATACACCTGGGCGACACTACAGCCAAGACAACGGCCACATGTTTAATTCTAGTACTCTATAATGTTATGCCAACCCAAACGCTCATCGGTCAAACTTTGGTATTATTTTATACAATGACATCCAACGTAGAACTTTTCCCTAAGTAATCATAATCCATGCTACTGATACAAATCAGGTTATTTGATAATTGTATCAATTTGTATAAGTCTGAAATTCAAAATCATGTTTGTACTACTGTAGTACATTGTTCAAGTACATAATTAAAAAAACTTATATGATAAGGATGATTACTGTTACATTACTAGCCCAACGCACTTTCAAGGCAACGCATATTCAAGCTTGATATTAGTTTTCTTATCGGGTTTATAAACATAAATTCATTGCTCATGTGGACTAAATTCAGTTTTTATTATTTTCAGACTATTAAGAGAATGTTTAGACATGCATTGCTGGAAGATTCTCAGTAACTCGTTACTTGATGGTCATCAAGCACAAATACGAAAAAATAGTATTTTTTGTGATGATTAATGAGTGTGATAATAATCTGTAACTTTGATGGATTGTAATCAGTCGTTGTTGTAGCTAGCTATTCTATGATATTTCTTTTGATCTAAAATGAACCACAACATTACTCTTGATTTACAGAGATAATATACAGGTAGATTACACCATAATGTTATTTTTTCAAATATTCATGTTTAATGAATGTAATAGTACCGCGCGGAGTTTAAAAAAAACGAAAGTTTTGACAGTGAGTGGTAACACAACGACAAAGAAACAGAACAACTGCTTGGAGCGATAGAAATGATGTGACTGCTCGAGTGAAAGTATAGAAGCAGCGGCAGAGACACTGGCGCCATTCATGAACTCGCGCCGCTTCAACAAGTTATTTCTACAAGAGTAATGATAATATTCCGAAAATTACCTGTGAATTGTTTGTATCCGTTAAGAAATTTAGTTTTCCACCACTTGACTAGATGGTTGGCCATTTGGGTCTCGTTCATGTCCGCTGAAAAACACTGAACACAGAACAGTACGGTTTCAGGAGGTGCTAAGCGAACACACCGTCATCTAGACCCGAATAAAACACGTCGCATCATGCAAACAAAACACTTTGAGCAGCAAAGCCAAGCTTCACAGGTGAACACTAACGACATACGGACGGTGACCGCAGTAAAACAAAACAATACGCGCGTGTTAAAACTTTAGCACTGCACCAGGTTACATGCACTCGGCAACTAGTCAGGGGCTCGACTAAACTCAACACACTGAACTGAACTCAACAGAATACTGAAGAGTGAGTTTCTTTTCGGCTCCGACCGGCCTGGTCGCTGGGTTGGAGGGAGGGCGTTGGTTCCCCCACCACTCCGCCTCATCATCCACGGCTATTATCTTGTGTCGGCTTCGGCACGACACACAGAAAGCTAGCTGTCTTGCTCTTCTCTTTTCTTCTCGTCTCTCATACAAGTGGAGAATGGAGAGCGAGCAACGAACAGACAAAGAAGAAGAAGAAGTTGGACCTGAGCCACAACGCAGCCAAAGGCCACGTTCGGCACAAACACAAAAACTTTTCATCTTCTCTGACACTCGTCTTGACGAACCAACTAAACTTGGGCCCTTCCTAGTAAAGCGTGACGTTGTTCCGTGAAAGTCCACCTATCACAAACTTTTATCCAAATTATAAACAACGTTGTCTTCTGAGAACAATGTACTTCTGAACAATAGAATGTATTATTCTTCAACTTCTAGTTTGACAACAAAGCCTTGGATCCTGGGGAAATAATACTGAAATATGAAGCTACTAAAAACCATGACGAGGAATAAGTTCCTTGTACAAATTCCGGGAAGAGCCCTTATTTCTAAGGAGTTGTGCTCCCAGGTCAATATGGAAGTAGAATAATAAGAACTATAGTCAAGGATACAGTATACGGTTAAATATATACTCAATTGGACTGATATACTTCAATTCAATTGCATTTACTTATTATTTTCAGTTTGAAACTACTCTGAGAAATACTTTTGAAGTAATCAAAATTAGAAGCAGGATTTTGCAGTTGATCAGGGTGAATTATAAGCAAAAAAAAACTTTTTTCGAGGAAACATTCAACCATACATCCAGACATCAGAATACTATGAATAATTTCCATCTGGGAGAGGAAAGAATTGAAATTTTTTATGTAGACAGTTTATTGGATTTTTTCAGATCTCATCTAGTTTATCAAAAACCAATCTTCTTTATAGACAAACATCAATGTTTAGAATTCTTCGAGCCCCACCCAACATTTTTGAGTATAGGAAAAATGGAAAAAAGTAACAGAAAACTGATATCGGGATGATATAGTTCAGGAGGTTTCCAACGACTGCATTTCTTCAAAATGATACGATTGATTGATCGGTTAGCAATGATGTTGCAGAAATGTTTGTGGAATTCGAGTAAAGTAAACAAGATGGCGTCGCTGGTCTGCAGCTTCGATATTGTCAACCTTTTACGGTATTATCAGTAGTTTCCCGTTGCGGGACCCTGGTGGGTGTCCCTAGTGGCGGTGATTGATCGTTGCAAGTAAGAGCTTTTTCAGACAGTCAGTCAGTGGTGAGGAGTAGGGAGAGGCTGAGGCACGAAGGAGACCGCTAGCTACCTGCACCGGAAACTGTGCTGTTCTTCGAAATTAGCTTGTCTCGATCAGTTTCCTTTGCTCTTACCTCCTCGATTCAGACTCGGAATTGGAGTCGCCATCTGAAAATTGCTGGCGCCAACTCTCTCACTCACTCTCGTAATGCAAGGCGGGTGCTGACTGGAAACGATAAAAAATGAGCACTTAGCTCCCAGAATGCCATCAAGCATCCATTAATGTTTGAACGTCTCGCTTTATTTCAAATCCGGTAGCCTCTTTCAGGCTTTCCTGTCCTACAAACAATCCCTTTGTTTTTAGGGGAAAACTTCCGAGTATCAGTGGAAGAGATATCGAGTACTACTGTTACTGACATGGAAGCAGTTGAAAAATGCTGCTTTAAAATAAAATATAAAATAGCTACTAAAAGGCAACTGCAACTGAAATAGCTGGAAAAATAGTAGAAAAAATAGCTGAAATGTAAAAAGTATTTTTTTTCCAAGTTATGTTTTCATCTACTTGTTTATAAATAGCCTACATTTCCATCAGATGCCATACTATAAGTACTAATATCGAAAGATTGAAAGGCACAAACAGCGTACCATCTCAATCTTTCAACTTAATGTAACTTATATTATGAGCATAGCTTTAAAGTAATTCTAATTCCATTATTGATTAATTTCACTCACTTAGAAGAACATCTCCTCTCTTTCTCTCAACAGCATAGGTCTTGAATCTATTATCCAATCGCATCCAGCTTGTTAAAAAGTCCTGCAAAACCCCCAAAGGACGCAATTATGCAGTTAATATAAATTAAATTCAATCTTGTGAGTACAATAACCGTAACAAGATATTATGAATGCATCAAATCAATCCATTCAATTGAAGTGAAGAGAAGTTTTTGTTTTTTAAATATTAAGAACTTCAAAGCTTAGTGCCTCTGAAGGAACGAAACTAACAACTCACCGATTGAACATTTGCAGTTATAAATATAACAAATAATAATGAACTTTCTTCTGGAATTAAACTCTGGATCCAACCAGTAATATAAGAATAACTATTAATACAATCATTATACAGAAGCTTATTCAATTCTTCCATTATTTCTTTTGTTAAATCAAGTTCCACAATTTCTGGAACTTTCTAGATTTTAATAGAATCTGTGTGAGTCTTTAACTAGCACTCAGATTCACAATAAGAGAGTTCCCAAACTTTTACGAGAGCGAGAATTCCCGTTTCAAATAGCTAATGCTCCAGTCAGACTGAGAAAGACGCCTGAACAATCTTACTTAGATGAGTGGCTTTACTTCTCTGCGCTGCGGATAAACACTTGAAGCTCCATCCCAAACCAGACATTGACTTTTGAAACGCCGAAATGGTTCCACGTTTCTGATGGAGTCACATTGCAACCTCTAATCTAAACTTCCAAAGAGCTTGGCAAACTTTTCACTTCTAGATTGTTAATAACTTGGTCAGAAATATTACAAATGGATGAGATGAGAGAGAGAGAGCGTGAGAGAGAGAGAATTCACGTCTCTGCAGTACTCAATTATTCGTTGTGAGTATAATATTTTGAAAAAAGTTAAAAGTTACTCATTTGAAAATCAAAATGAGATTATTTTCTATTTATTGCTCTAGGATTTTATTTATTTATTTATTGCTCTAAGGATTCTTTCATCACGTATACTGAGTAGTAAGTAGTAAGCTTAAAACGGAGTGTATTATAACCCACTCAGCTCAGTAGATGAATTGGTATATAATACAAATTGATTAGATCTGAAGATTAAACCATATTGTTCTCAGGATCTTTGATAACTCAGATCCAATGACATTGAAGATCTATTTTGAAATAATTGAAAGTAAACCTACCTATGTTTTTGAGGCTCGTAGTAGACTGTTCTATTCTACAGAACGGCCACATGGTAACAAAAATATGATACATATGAGTAGTAATCTCTGTTACTATGAGGTCGCTGGTTCTACATGAGCATGGTTCTACAATTGACGATATTGTCTGTCCTTTACTAGCATTACCCAGCTAATAACATTTGAATCCCACAAGAACCGAAAGCCGGGGACTGGACCTAGAACCTGATCGCCATTTTTTGTCACTTGAAATGTAACATTTGAAGTGCATCGAATACATTTTGTAGTTTTGTGTAAGAAATACATCAAATAATGAGTCAAATCACCACCGGGGACCAAGCTAGCAACCTAGTAGTGAACGGAAGACACATAATTGCTGGTCTCATTAGTAGGTGGGTAGAATTAAAATAATAAGCAGGGCACAGAAAGTCGAAGGTAGGTAGGATGCGGGCTCATGGCCAATTTAACACAGCAGAAGAGTATTATTTTTCGCGGCGTCCTGTGATCAGCGAATCTTAGCAGAAGAGAAGGAATCGGGATGGGGTGAGTGGAGGGGAGAGATAATAATGAGAGTCAGAGCGATTGGAAAGAGATTTCACAGGTTGAAGCGTGAGAGGCTAATTTGGAGGTAGGCAGCACAGCAGAGCAAAGCAGAGCTTCAACTGCCGGTGTGAGGAAATACGCCTCGGGCACACATATCGTTCACACCTGCACTGCTCAACAACATTTACCTATCTCTCTCCTCCTTCAAATGCTCTCTCTTTCACACATTTAAATTTCTCTCACTCCTGCAGCTAGCCTTTTCATTTCAGTCATTCAACCAGGTTTGAGACTGTTACTGATATCATCCTGGCTTTCCTTCACACTTTTCTGATTTGTTTTCCCCCTCTTAGAGCTTAGATATCACCAACTTCAACTGTCACTATCTTTCTTTTTTCACTTTTTCGGGAATCAGTCATAATCTTCTTTCACATCATACTGAAACTTTTAACAGGATAGAGTTGTACAGAAGTTTCATTTCATTTTATAAGTGAATAGTGTGAAGAACTTTTATTTCATTCTAGACACTTACCTACCCTTTAAGCTAGCCTTTATGTCAGATTCTTATAACCTACCTATTTAGTTTAGTTTCGACTCCTAAGTGTTAGAAAATTAGACTTAAAAAACTTGAATAAAGTAAGAAATATAACACTTTTCAGTACAAACTGAAAAAATCATTATGCTCAACATTTGTAGCCTACTTATCAACTGTTATATCAACTCAACTGTACCTACTTCACTCAACTCTGTACCTGTGACACCTGTAAACTGAACTTGACTGTGTACTTTAACAGTGATACCATACATACTATTTGATAATATTCATAACAATGAATGTTTTCACTGAAATGTAGTGTAACGTAACTACTATTATCGGTCAATAGGGCAAAAATGAAGAAAGTCCAGAATGCTGAAGGTCCTGCCAGTGATGATCAAATCGCCTGCTTCTAGTGGTGTACATGTGCAATCGTCTGTCTGTTTGGGGTGGTGGAGAGGGGGGTCATAGATGATGAGTAAACGACAGAAACGCGTACTGTCATTGCAAGTAGGAAATAAAAGTAGTGAGCAAGAAGAAGAAGAAGAAGAAGAAGAAGAAGAAGAAGAAGAAGAAGAAGAAGAAGAAGAAGAAGAAGAAGAAGAAGAAGAGAAGAAGAAGAAGAAGAAGAAGAAGAAGAAGAAGAAGAAGAAGAAGAAGAAGAAGAAGAAGAAGAAGAAGAAGAAGAAGAAGAAGAAGAAGAAGAAGAAGAAGAAGAAGAAGAAGAAGAAGAAGAAGAAAGAGAAGAAAGAAGAAGAAGAAGAAGAAAGAAGAAGAAGAAGAAAGAAGAAGAAAGAAGAAAGAAGAAGAAGAAGAAGAAGAAGAGCGGTGTAGGCACCAAGCACAGCTATAGCACAGCACAGCAGGAGTGTAGTTATTAGCCTACGGGGCTTATAATGCTATTTGTCGGCGAGCTCAAAGACAAGACCGGTCCTAGGGACCGACAATTACTGGCCAGTCTTCTTATTCTTTTTTCGTTTTTGTCTCCATCTTCATCCATCCATCGTCCTTGTGCTTCCTTCTTCCTCTCGACCGACCACCAATTATTATCAGCAGCGCCTCCTTGCGGTCCTCGCACGAAACAATGTACGACAACGAACATGGACGCAGCCACAGCCTTCATCATAATATTCCTTCCTTCCTCATCGTCTATATCTATTTCTCCCTTATCGCCTGAAGCCCAACTCCTGAACTCGCATCAATTCATCCGCTGCAGCTGCTGCTTCCAGTTGCATTGCAACATGTACTTGTGGTGCTCTACTTAAAACTAATCTAATTACATAAGATTAAAATTGTAATTAATTAGATTATTAATCTAATTACATTCAACTAGTACGAATGAGTTGGAGTTTACCTATTGATGGAAATAGAATTTTCAAAATATCACGAATGCTTGAAGTCGAAGTAAGTACTTTTGCCTAATCCATGAAGGTGGGTCCAGTCCAGGGGGCGCAGACACCCTTCTGAATAACATAAGCTCAAGGTAGAATGCTTCCTCAAGGATTTGCCAAGTTTTCAACCATAAATAAGATTGAAATCTTTTGAAAATACTCTTTTTCATCATTTCTTGAGAATTTATCCTTAAGGTGATTCTAGCTGTACATAGAAAAATATCTCTTACAAAGTGTAGTATCATGGATAATCCATTCATAATCCATATCTGGTTAGTCTATGGTAATATATAAATATAACTTATGCAATAATTGGTGTTGGTGTTTTAATCGTAAGCGATATAAAATAACTATTGCCATTCACAGGCTGTAGTCTAGAAATTCATTTCTAAATCAATTATTTATTTCTCTGCCGTACATGAAATTCAGAAAGTCTCTCAATCTGCTCTAAATACTATTTCAAATAATACAGTAGTTTTATAAAAATTTTGCCAAGAGCTTTCTAATGAATTATACATTGAAAAAATAGATGAAATTCCAAATGAATTGAATACCATATTTACGAAAATTAAATTATTAATACTTCCACTTAACTCAATTACAGTAGCAAATGTTTGGTGATAATAATGACAATACTTCGCCCCGCGGAATTTTGATTTCTAACACATTACAGAGATTCCATTTCGTCCTGATGATATCTAGACAAGGAAAGCTTGTATTTTTCAGTCTGCCCTTTGCAGCTGTTTTCCTGCCTTGTTAAGAAAACCTTTAATAACACTGCATGTGGTGCTTAATTTTGTAACACCTTGTTTCCAGAAGATCGACATTAACAAGCCAGGAGTTATGACATGTGTGCATGATGCAGCCGGCAAATTATAAGTGTATGAAACCGAGTTGTGGATACCAACTGCTCATCTACTAGCCGAAAGGCGTTTTCTTTAGTTATAGGTGTTGCTATATATCAAAGTTGAATTACTGGGTGGAGAGAGCGCGGTAACCCTAACAAGGGTCAACAAGGGTGCCGCGGATTACCTGGCACCTTGTTAGGGTCAAAATGAGGGCCAACGCCTGAAGCCGAAGCAGCCAGCCCTTTTTCTCAGCAAATAAATTACGACCATCGGATCGGAATCAATGAGTTGCAACTCAATTTGGAAACCACGTCCAACCGCTTTCTGTTTTTCCGAAATTATAATCTAAACTACAAGTCGTTTATCGGCGCTTCGGTTGGGGGGTGAGGGTCATTCAAAGTAACCGACTAGATCCCTGGCTCGTTATTGTACATCACACCTGCCTGCTGGTACCTTCACCCTACAGTTGCTTGTTTGATTGGAGATTTTATCTCAGGCAAGGAATCAATGTAGTTTTTCTTGTAGATGGCTGTGAATGAACCGAGTCTCCCTATGAATAACAGTGTAGATACTCTATGTAGATACTGCGTAGCAATTCGTAGGGTTGTGTACTCCGTAGTTGTGCGTTTTTCGTAGTATGTTATACAGTAGATACTCATACAGCATAGTACTTTATAGTGTTGTACGTACTTCCCATTCCCACAGTATATAGAAGGAGATACCGTGGTACTTCCTATTTCATAGTATCAAATCAAATAAAATATCAGTTTTCTTTGTAAAAAATGTCACATAACCTACATTTTTGGACTATTAAAAAATTAAATGTATTCTATATTGTGAAATGTTGAAATTCAACTAGTTCAAAGTTCAACTGGTTCTTACCATCTGAGCAACAGTTAGCCAAAAACTCTTCGATGTCATGTAGTGTAAAGTTATTAAGATGTAGGCTACTTATAATAATGCAGACGTTCAAAAAACTACTGCTTCTTATACAAATAAGTGCTTTGTAGATTGTAAATAAGAGAGTAACATTATCATAATTATTTATTTATTTAGCGTATGGCTTTTAATAGTGGGGAGACCCGAGTAGGGTTGTTCATTGATGAACTGATGAACAAACATATTTTAGACAGAATATTATAGTCGTATTTTTCGAATAAGTTGCCGCTTATAAAGCACTAAAGCCTTTTAGGTGTTGTCCCTACTACAAAGAATCATTCAGCTTCAATTCTAATCTCTATGATGTTGAGTGACTTTACAACAGGAAACGTCATTTTTCATCACAATAAATTACTTTTTTTATTCCTCAATGACTTGACTAAATCAGAAGCAGCCCATTACTGAGCAATAAAAGAGCTCCAATAAAATATCCTGGTCCTGAAAAATTAAAAGTCATTGGGGTGATGAAATATGAAACCAGCAAACGAAACAAATCCTCAGTATAAGCAAAAGTTTCAATGGAGAAGCACTGTTTTGAAAAAGGCTACAAAATAAATAGCTGTGATATAAAAGGGTATTTCAAAAAGGATGCACTTCTAAGTTTGAGAACGGGAATTTCTTACTTTATTTGAGGTGCTATTGCGATATTGAGGCATCATTAGGTACTACAGAATGGGGAGATTCCATCTGAAACTTTCTTTCACTCGTTCGCAAGATTTATAATATTATGCGCAATAACTATCAATAATACACAGATTCATCTTTTGAAACCCCATAGCCGAACAAATACAGAAGCTGAAGAAAGAAATGAATTCTGGGATAGCACTAGTACATGTATGTGATGTTCAATTGTACATAGCGTTAATCAAAATGAAAACGAAAGGATTTTGTCAATTCTACTATTTATTCGTGGTATAGCAGGATTCTTTTAACTTGTCATAAAACAGCTGATTTAACGTCAGTAAACGAGCGTACATCAATCAGCTGCTTTCTGACAATTTAAAAGAATCCTGCTATACAAGGACTATGGTTTCGTGGCCACACAGGTCACATCATCAGCTTGACTCAGCTAACGAACATAGAGTTAACATTAGTTTCGAATACAGTAGTGCCAATAAATTTCATGTGGGAGTAAAATATTCCTTATGCAGAAAATACAACCCCAATCTTTGAGATGCGTCCTTTTAAAACACCCGTTCAATTTCAGCAGCAAACGAAGCAAATACTCAATATAATTAAAAGTTGGAGAAATGCTGTTTAAAAAGTTGTGATATAAATAAAAATAAATCTTTTCTACCACTGCTGAACAACGAGCTGAGTGCAGGCGCGTTGTATCGACCACGAGTGATTCTCTCAAGAAATAAGGTACAACCTCTTAATCGCTCGGAGAGTTTCGGTGAGAGTGATCCACGTTCGAGCAGCGTCAACGGAGAGAGCGAGATGAGAGAAAGAGAGAGTGAGAGAAAGAGTGAGTAAGAGGAAGAGGGAAGGAGGGGGAGAAAGAGAGAAAGCATATTTTAAGAGTGAAGCCAGAGGTATTATTTGAATATAATTAATATTTAATAAAGCGACAGAAAGCGGACGTGGAAAATAAAAGTTGGGGGCAGGCAGGCAGGAAAAGGCCGGCCGTGGCTATAGCCGTGAATAAACGTTTGATTGAAAGGACCGACTCAAATTAGTGGCTCACCCGTCGCCATAATAGTGGCCTTTGGGAACAGCCTCACACCTGAATTTATTATCAACGTCATATATTTTTCGAGCCCCGCCCTAGTCTAGCCGCTGCCGCTCTCTGATCGATCGACGGCGGCGATTCCACGCTTCAATCATGAATAGTAATTATTAGACATTTTCCAGCCTAATCAATCTGGTTGGTCGTGGAAACAACTTCCACAAAAATACGATTTATTACACTCCTGCCGGTAATGTAAAAATGTGAATAATAATTGGAAAATTAGAAGTTGCTTCCATGATAATGTTTGTAATAAAGTATTAGAGAAATGTGTGTGTGTTCATTTTCTGCATGGAATTTTGATAATGAGATTCAATAATTTCATGAAATTTTGCTGCATTTAGCTCTCTCATGAATCATCTTTCATTCAGAATTGGTGAATTTATAGTTGTCGGGACTACAAATCTTTCATTGAAAAGTCAATAAGGACCTTAATATTGATTTATTCCTCAACTATTGTAATGTAGTAATATTCCATTTTTTCTCAATTTAATACAATGAAAAAAACTAGTTAAAAATTACATAATATTGATTTTGTTATTTTTAAGACTTCCAAAGCCTTAAAAATATATTTCGAGGCTTCCAAAGGGTTTATTTTCAAAGAAAATATTCTTCAACTATTGTAATATTCAATTTTCGCTCAATTCAATACAATCAAAATAACTGACACTGGACATTAAAATGTTAAGTACTGTTATAATTCTTGAATGCGAATTGCTAGTATTTTGTTTATAATTGAGTAGTATCATTTTTCATTCTTGTATTTTACTCCAGACTTCCAAATATCCATGTTTTCGTTTGTTATTGAAAGTTGTTGTTATTTGTAGCTCATTTTACATGATTCATGTAAATGTTTTTCCATGAGCATTACAATGCAGTATTCTAGCAAATCCGTAATCATCGATTGGGAAATAAAACTAAGCATGGAACAATTCAATATGTAATGTGTCTGGAACAAAGAATACAGTCACGTAAGTTGAAACAATAGAAAACACATCATCAATTGTGATATATCAGAGTTGTACTCGATGTTCGTCTATAATTTGACAAGCAATGTAGGTTTGGCTGAACTTTTATCGTGTAACACGGGGATTTGGTGTGTTATGTGGGACGCCAGAGACCATTGTTTCTGAAGGTAATAAGGAAAACCAACACTCGAAAAATGAGAATGGCATCGATCGAGGCATTAGAGGGTTGTCCACCGTATAATTTCGGCAGGCGATAATCACGTCTGCCTCACGCGACTCTTGTTATCAGGCCTGAAAAATTGACCAAAACTCCACTCCATAATCAGCTGTGTGACGTCACAAAAATGATCATGGAGACTTTTTTGTGGAAAGTAGCAACGACGCTTTATTGGGGTTTTCCGTGAGTCTTGAGAGTTTCCGTCGACTGATGGATCTCAATCACTTTGTAATTTACCATGACAAAACTAGTCTGCCTCCATACATACACATGGAGCTGAACCTTCATGTAGATCAAGTTCTAAATAACCAAAGATTGCGATACAAAAGGAAGTCATAAAAAGGATTTTTGATTTAATCGATTGTTGTATTGTTTGAGTACAGAGAATCGTGCCACAGAAGGGAAATCAAACTTAATGATTCTGATCTGAAATGTTCTAAAATAGATTAAATAGGCAAGGATAACAGAATAATTTTGTAGCAGACATCCAATTTAGAGATAACACTTGGTATTTTTGTACCAAAAGTAACAAAGTCTACAATTGGATGCTTTAAAAATATGAGTAGCATATGTAACTGATATCTTCTTGAACTGAATACACTTGGTTGCCTTGTTACTCTTATATTATTTGGTGTCTTACAAGAAGTGGAAAGTGTGAAAATGAAACAAGAAGTGGAAAGAGTGAATCCATACTAAGCAAACTTACCTAGCGTCCATCTTGACTTAGCCATTGTGGATTATCGTAAGCGGTGTTAAGTTTCAAAACATTTATTATTACATATTATCTATTCAATTATCAAATTTATAAATCCATATCAATACTTTTTCCATCTCTGACTCTCCTGCTCCCCTAAAATGTATCTCCTTTTCAAGAGTGTTCCTATGAAATGAGAACAGTGGACACTCAGATATCAGATGTTGCATGTTTTGAATTTGTTGAAATCATAAATAGGTATTCATGCACTATTGAGTTCAGCTATAGAATGCAGGAGTTCAAAATGATTCAAGGAGTTCTACATCAAGTAAAAACTATCATACTAGTCTACCCCCCATGGAATACTTCCATCAACTGCAATTTATTGATCAATACAATCTTCCCACTAGGAAACAGTTGTTATCGACGAGAGACAATTTGTTACACCTCATTTACTGCGAGTGCCCCTCAATCTGTTTCCATCTTGTCAATTTCATGTTCTTGTCAGATCGATCATGGCTGTTCCGATCCGGTGAATTGCACTGATGATGTACTAGGGTGAGCTGATCAGAACGAAATCGTGATCATTCCTCCAACTAGGTTCTAGACAAAGAAAGATAAACGTCTGATGAAGTTTAATATCTTTAAACCACATTAATTATCGGAGAAGATAATTGACAGCAGTCAGTTGAAAAGTGAATTTCATACTTTCAGATCTTTTTAGTACAGGATAACTGAAGAAAAGAATGTTATTCACGGTGGTGATAAGGGTCTTTCTTCAGGCTAAAGCTAGGGCTTCATGGAAGTCAAAATATCTCCAAACTCAAAAACTGTTATTTCATGATGAACACAAGATAAAGAAAGAAGATGAAGAACATGATGAAACCTCTTACAGCCAATTCTGGAACTTGTATAACAGAACTTTGAGAGAACATGGATTAACAGGATAGTTTTGTAGCACACATAGAAAATTACAAACTTAGAGATACCACTTGGTTTTTTGCACCAAAACTAACAAAGCCTAGCCTATCTATCTCGGACGAAAATGAAACACAGAAATCTGAAACAGGAGAATAGAAATATTTTAATCTTCTTTTGAAAATTACATTAGGAATGTAATAGAAAATGGTTCTATTTACACCCTTCTCCATTTTATTATTTCTTGATGTTGATAAACTCGTTAATGAGTGCAGTCATTATTTTGATGGCATTAGTCATTCTTTAAATAATGCATTATTAAATGCTTTAAAATAAATGCTATTAAATGTTTTTCACATGACAAATTTTTCAAATTATGTACTGGTTTCTTACATAAACCATGCTATGTTTGTATGTAACATTCGTTTATGTTCTATGTATTACAACAGTCTAATGAATAAATAATTATTTCATTAGTACAATGGACGAGAGGGCTCTGTATTAGAGGAGGGCTATGTCGCTACAGTTGATGTCTCACAGATTTCATTCATAAATTTTCCATTGCTAGATTATTCCTCCAACTTGATCGTTACAGAGTGTAGTGATCTGCTGTGCTCCCCAGCAATAAACTGTTGGCGAAAAGAGAGTTTTGCAGCACAAATTGCAGTGGCGGCGAAAAGCGGAGATTAGGGTAATGAGACGGCAGGAGAAAACCAGTTGCATTGGAGCCATAATTATGCTGCTTTCTGAGGCGGGGGAAGCAAGTAAAGGCAGTAATCGGGGAAAAGGTTGCACACTGCAATCCGGCGGGTACCTGGGTAGGCCTGGGACCGGCCATTAGCCATCCGCCTTTTGATCGCAGCCGGCTAGCTGCGACCGCGGTTCAAAGTAGCGACTCCCAGCTGCAATCAGCCCGCGCGATAAATTCATACACACTCCTTCTTTCGCTGGACAGCTAGGAGAGGCCTAACCCTTGCCAGCACATACCCCTCGTCAACTCGTAATTGATTTGAACTTTGACGTATCACGACTAGAGGCACCATTGTAATCCAATGGTTTTGGATTGCAATGTCTTAAACACCTAAAATCTTAAATGTCTTAATTGTCAATATCTTAAAATCTTAAAGTTAAATTTTGATGTTTATTTGTCTAGTACAGTACTTCCATTGATTGAAAACAGAGCTCACCAAGGGTTTTGTTGAAAATGTGAGTGTTGATATTGATATTCAATTCAATTCAATTCACTTCATTGCCAAAAAATTAAAATAAACAATTCACTCCTACATATATACATATATTGAGTGAAAATACGTTGATATTCATTCATATAGATTCATGAATAGATTCCAGTTCCTGTAATTCGAATGAGATTTTCTGTAGGCTATGTTTTGTTTAAAGGAATAAATTTCATTACAGTATTACATTTTCATTTATTGTTTCATTATGTAGGGATATGAATTTTGGTTTAATGCAAATTCTAATCACCTTAAAACGTAATAGCATCAGCTAACCAAATATTCATGTCTTATCTGTGCTAATTATAGTAAGTAAGAGTACCTGTATCATTCTATCAAATTCGCTGTCAAACTTCAAATACCTTGGTCTCAAGGATTAGAATTGCTGAATCATGAAATAAGTATAAACTCTATAACTTCACTTGAATATTAAAAAAATATATTCAGTGAATTGAGCACTTATTTATCGATTCTTGGCCACATTGATGTATAATTTTGAAAATATTTTGTTTTATCAATCCTCATTTTTCAAACGTTGGAAACACTTGTTCGTATAAATTGAAGAGGAACAGAATTTGGCATAATCCTGTTGTACTCTCCTCCAGTCCTCCATAAAGGATTCAATAATAATTAATGATTGATCACATCTTTAATAAATTTTCAGGAACGAATAAATGGATTTATAACTACGGTAGCAGGAAGTTGAAGTATAGGCCGAGAATTTTAGTGCAGTAGCCTGTTGTTGGCATTTGTAAGTGGATTTCTACAAAATTACATCGAGGAGAAATGCAGGCAGCATCTGTTGGCATCAGGCTCTATTCCCAGTACAAGCGCAGATGGGAAATTTATGGCTTTCCTCCTGGCTCCAACTTGCTCCGTCCGTGTCCACACTTTTCATTTCCCTGGCGGGAGATTCTGGAATTTTTCATCGCGTCGTAGAGTCCAAAGTACCTGTACACACTACTATAGCCCTCGAAAGTTGACGGCGTAATTTCAACATTCATCAGAAAGAAAACTTTATTGACAGAAGATTGAACTCTGATGAGAATAGTTGAAATGTTGGTAATATCTGATGTCAATAAAAGTTTGAAAATGTTGGTGATAACTACATTCGTGTTGTTAGAAATCATAGGCAAATAATATGAAGCTGAGTTGTGCTTAGAGATGAAATTTTTTCATAAATTTATTGGTTATATTATTTTTCAATCAATAAGTTTCTGTCCTTTTTTGAGATCAATCAAGATCTTACTGAATTTCAATAAGATTGTAGAAGCAAACAGTCTGTGTCAGCTCTTGTGGAACTGGCCGAATATTCTAACTTATTTTAGGCATTTCTATATTACATTATTTTATTAGGAAAACTTATATTAAGTGCTTTCCTAATGAGGAATGCACTTGATATTTTCTTTCTGTATATTCTATAGGAAGTGAAGTATAATTGTCTCAGGCCGATTTCTTATTCTAACTTGTATTACAATATTAAACCTGACATAACGTATTACTCATAATTTATATGTTATACTTTATGTATAACATTTAAGATACTTTATGTATCTTATACTTTTATGTTTCAAACAAAAAAGATCAAATTATCATAATCCAAATTATTCCATAATCCAAATTCCTCGAATATTTTCATTCAACAGAGTGCAGGTTTGAAAGAGACGAATAGATGGTTGTGTTACTATCCACGTGCATGCATAGCGCCTCCCGGATGTGTTGTGACAGAGGGCAGACCAAAGCGTTGCACGGCTCACATTGACGTTGTCTCATGTCAGTCTGCGCTTGACAGGCCGAGTGGACTGCGGTTGCGGCAGCATCCGATTCACCGAAAAGGGCGTTCTGACCGGCTTTTTATATGGAAATAAATAAACTTGATTGTATTAGTGCGAGCGTGGCCGGCCGCCTGTAATTAATAGCGGGTAATTGGTGTCCAAACTGCAACGCCGAGGCTTGTAATGAGTGCCGGTACAGTCCGCTCACGCCGGTACACTCCCAGTCAACATTCAACACGCCTGACCTGAACCGCTTCATCTCGCCATCAAATGAAGAAATAGAAGGAAAAGGAGAGTTGGACAGCAGACGGGAACGGTATAGGAAAGAAGAGCAGTCGAGAACAACATCCATTGAATAAGCTAGAAAGAGTTAGAAACAAGAAGCTCGTGATGTTGGCCGAAACTTTCATTAATCTTTATGTGCTTCTCTGATAATTCGGAAATAAAATCATTCCAACATCAATGACTTCATTAAGATTGCTGATTGACTGATTGTTCAATGAAGCATTCTATAATAGCTGGGATTTAATTATCATTCTCCTGGCTCGATCCAACGCTGGCTTCGTAAACGGAAATCGGAATCCGAGTGACTGCAGTTTGTTGGGCAAAGTAACTAACTATCTTTCAACTTGTCATAATACTGATGTATCCCTACAGGATACAGTTCTTCGCATTTCAATTATTCTATTTTATCGATATCTTAAACGAGTTAAATGTTTCAAGTATAAACAATTTATATTTTAGGCAAGTGTAACAAAACTGGGTTCCTTAGAATAACTAAACTTTTTCAATATAAGTCAAATCTTAACTTTGGAAGTGGGAAAACGTTTTAACTATAATAATTGATCAACTGTGGTAAGAACAAACACTAATCGGAAATGAGTTTTACATTAAAATTCAAAATGGTATTGATAAATAGTGTGTACCAAGAATGGTATAAATAGTATTAGAGGTGATTTCAGTTGAATAAAGTGATGTCATTTTGAGAAGAGGGAATGAACTATAGGAAAAGGTTTAAGACTATGTTAAAGAAGAACTGTGAAGATCATCTTTTGTGTGCACTCTACTGGACTTGATACAAGAGAAATATAAAGACATGATGACTGAGATCAGAGATCAACTGATCACTGTTTTATTTGTACATTTTCAACAATATTAGCGATGGAAGGAGCTCAAGTATTTCAATTTCAATCTACACATGTTAGTACTACACATTAGTACATGCTAGTACATGTAGCTCAGATGTAAAATGTAGAGAAATGCATGAAAGAGACTATTGAATGTGATTAGATATTGAATTTGTATTATTGTACACTCTACAGTCATAATACAGATAATTTTGTTCACCAAACGCCTTGAAACCCCCTCTGCTCTCAGGCAAAAGGGAAACTGACAATACTCATCTGTTTTTTATCATCCAACCATCATCTGGCATATAATACTCAGTCCGGAAACAAAGGACGACATTATGTGTCGGTATCGGTCAAAGAGAGCGTTTTAAATAAAATGGAAACGCAGCTGGACAATTTGGTGGCAGAGAATCATTACAGTGGGGTAGACAGCTGGAAGTGGGGGATGGTTGACCAGGAAGTGACAGCGTATCCAGGTAGCGAGTCCGGAAAAAGCAGCTCTGACTCCAACTTTGTAATCGGATAACAGCGGCGGCAGAATTTTCAGGTGGAAATGCAGGCAGAGGATGAAGAGGCGATGTTGGGAAAGAAGATTGTGACCACTGAAATCGTTCAGTTCCAGTGCCGGCCGGCGTGAAGGGGCGTGGCCACGTTTCCCTTTGATGTGCCGCCGCTTTGATGTTTGCCGCCCGTAATTGCGGCTCTAATGAAAACATCAACTTGCTTTTCAATACGCCTCCCACCGCGAGATCCACCCATCCCTCGGTGGGGAGGGGGGGGAGTCACTCAGGGGTGTGTGACGAGGGGTCACCGGAAAGTCAGATGTTTCCCGTGAAACAATTAAATAAGACAAAAGCCTAACACGTATTTGAAGTGGGGAAATTTCATGAGATGAGCTGGCTTACCAGCACAACTACGGTTTACTGTTGTACTAATTTACTTTGACAGTGAGCCATTCAACACAATATTGTCTTTTATAAAAAAATCTGTAAATGCTTTTCAAAGTAAACTTACATAGGCATATTACTTATTTATTATTCAAAGAAAGCTATTGAATACAAGTCAGAAGTAATAATTACTCATTTTCAGGTAAATCAGAAGGGGTCCTCTCATTCAATTAATTTGCGTCTTGAGAGCGGTTCAAGATTCAAGCTAAACCACATTATAGTATAAATAACCGAGTGAGAAGAATACCTCTCTTGATTAACCTGAGCTTCCTTACACTCCAGAGAGGGAGTACAAGAATATAAGGAGATAAGGATATTTAATAATAATATCTATGACATAATCACAAATACTTGAGTTCACTATAGAAAGCAGTTTATACACTTTTATAGAAAGCAATGTGGAAGGGTACCATAGAGTGCTTTCACTGTTTGGAGAGATAGGAATGCTCCAAAGGCCTTGAGAACTCGATTATGAAATTTTTGAACATTTTCAATATTGTAAATCTTCTTTTCTCAATATTCACGAATAAGAAGAGTGGGTGAGAATGAAATTGAAGGTACACTGTACACATAACGTCTTGGGATTGAATTAAACTAACCTGTAGTTGTAGTTAGTTTAATTTGAATAGAACTACTATTCGACTAGACTACGACTGTACTAGAAAACTAAGCTGAACTTGCTTCTTGATCACCACTTCTACTAAACTACTAATTCAATAATTCATATTCACTATTTTCCAACTCTCATATAGAGTTGATGTAGAGATAATACCACACAGTGAAGAAGATAAAGCATCAATTAGCTTTGTTACTCAATTACTTCACACAGTGAAGTAGACTCCTCCTGTCTCTTCAATATTGAGCGTCATTAAAATCTAGTTCAAGTTCAATCGGCTGGCTGAGGCGTTTGATCATCAATGACCATATTAATGACTTTACGAGAACCGGCTATAGCGCCCATGGAATTCCATGTTTTATTCTAGACTCACTGTAGGAGTTGGGCCCACTCTTAAAATAAATGGGACGATTTTGTTCGCTCTACGCTCTATCATGCGAACGTTATTCATAACATAAAGCGATTCTTCACGCAGTCAATCCTTCGGCCTGGCTGAGATTGAGATTCTCATTCCCCCGTATTCACCGTTACTATTTCATGTGAATTTCTGTATGATCAAGAACCAATTTAGCAGTTGCTGGTAATGTTGGAAAGGTAACGCTTTCTAAACCTAGAAATTCAAGTTAAGAATGCAAAGCTACGTGATAAATTAGAGTTTTCTGCATTTCATACTCGTTTTACAGGTGCTTTCATCATTCATCATTACTTAGTCAAAATAAATGTATGTTTTACTCAAAGCTTAATTTCCCTTCAAGAATGAGTGAAAAATCAATCAAAAGTTTGCTCATGTGTGAATCCCAGGGGGTGGGGGTTAGTATTGAACACATTTATACAACTCACCATTACTAATTTAGTTGTTCTACCACTGACTTTTGTAGAACCATAAAAAAATAATTACGAGTATATAAACTCCGTATAACTATAATACATTATACTATTATAGTTATGGTATTATATAGTTTCTGTTACAACTCAACTACTCCGTGGCGAAGCGTGGTATACTTATTTGGTCATATAGGAAATATACCCGGTGATGACCAAGTAAGTATACCACGCTACCACGCTTCGCCACTACAACTACTATTAATGATAGTGGAAGCCTAGCTTCTACATCTACAACATTAAAATGGAGCTCGTAATATGAAATTCACTACAAAATTGAAATTGAACTCACAATAAGAAACTGGCTAAACTAGTAGAAATTTTTACAAAGAAATTAAGAATCACTCTTGAACAAGAAGCCAGCCATCCAAGAGTCCATTTCGCAACAAGTTTGAGTGATGAGAACGAATAACCAATGTTTTTGAAAGTTTACTGAATTTTCAACTGAAAAAAGTAAAATGAATCAAAAAGTTTATTCTTTTATATCAATAAAAATAACTCAGGTTTTTATTTAATGTAGAAATTTCATGTAAGAGAGGAAAAATAATTTCAACTGCATAGTAAATTGGTGAAAATTATCGGAAAGTCCATTCTACAACTAACAGAACTAAATAAGGAGAACGCATAAAACCAATGTTTTTAAAAATTGTGACGATTCAACTGGAAAACTGATCTTCACAGTTCGAGACGACCGTTTTCCAATAGGACACCGTGCCCGGAAAGAGAGAATAGGCACTGCAACGATAAATTGTCCGAGAAAGGGGAGACTAGCCGAGTGACAAGTGCAAACAAATGCCACATAATTGTTTGTTTTAGGTGATCTTGGGGACGAGCCGCCGCCGCCGCCGCCATTTTCATGTCGAACACGTTTCCAGGCTGTATAAACAATTTTCAGTCGGCCGCGTACGTGACCTGCCTGCCAAAGTCTGTCGCCATCGGGATGGGCTCGTTTCAACTTGCTCTGAATTATTATTGTCACCGATCCACTTTGCAGCACTTCTCACTCGCTGCCGGTCTGGTTGCTCGCAACTCGCTCTCCCAAGAACCAGAGAGATGCAGTAAATTTAATGTGAGACAATACTGTATACTGAACTATAATGTTTATAGTAATGTGCTAAACTCCAAAGTAGAATCATAGAGAAACCACACTTCTAAAAAAGAAAACTAGGGAATTTTGATTTCGATTAATGTTAATGTCTATACAGTACTTAATTTCTTTTCACAACTAGGATTTCGCCCTCCCAAGAAGTAGAGACTAAAGTAGAAGTAGATGGAAATGAGATACTGAAATGGTGTGAATGTGCTGAATTCCACAATAGTAGCCTATACATCTAAAGAAAAGTTTACTAGTGAATTTCGTTTTCGATTAAGAAGATACAGTACTATTATTCCATTTTTTTACACAACTTGCTTTGCAGAAGTGGAGAAGTGGAGAGACAATACTGAACTAAAATGTAGTGAAAGTACTGAACTCCATAATATTGTACTTTTAATATTCTAATGCCCTGTTTTTCAGTCGTTCAATAAACTTATTGAATCAATAACTTTTTTTGCATTTTAAAACACATGTTTATTGATTCAATAGTGCTATTGAATCCATAAATTTCATTTCAATTGATGTAAAATTTCAATTGATGTTAAGATGGTACTAGTTTACATTTAATTACAATTACAGATTCCTAAGTGTTCAATATTAAACAGTTTTCGTTGTCAGAGTGAGAGGCGAATCTTTCAAAGACCATTTGAAGAATCAATTCTAGAACAGTTGCTGCGAAACGTAAACTGCTACGCTTCATTCAGTAAATGTTGCTTCACAGGAGACTTCAAAATAATAACAATAGGTACTGTAATTCATTTTCAATCCAGGTGCCTTTGAAAAGTGAACAAGATGTAAGCAACAAATTTTAACCATAATTTTTCGACTAATAACAGTTATTTATTGTTTCATTCATTTATTAATGCAATAATTCATCTCGATCATATGCCGGAGATGGACTGATGAATGGGGCAGCTAGTATCTTCGAAGTCAGAATGGAAAAAACTTGAGCGCACCGCTCAGAGACAGCATAAAGCTCCTAAAAAATAAGAGAGACACTCGTATAGAATAAAACTGGAATAAAATTCTTCGCTCCTTTTATGGCCGAGGAATGTAGCTAGAGTCTAGGTATGCTTTCCAAGTTCCAGCTGTGAATCGAATTTAGAGGGGTCACAGTGAAGCGGCGGCGGCTCGAATAGCTTTGCTCGGTCGGCAAGCGATATTAAACCTTTATGTCGAAATGCTCGGAATTAATTTCAGTAATTTGACGCGGTGCATCATCCAGAGGCGTTGCTCTTCTAGTGCAGCCAGCCTGTTTTTCTACCTGCAAGCGAAATTCGCTTCATGATGCGTAAAAGCATTTTCCAGCAACGCAGACAGACGCAGCTGGCCACGTTTTTTCATAATCCTGTTTCTACAATAATAAAGCTAAAAGGAGCACATGTCATTTAATTTCAAATTGTGGATGGTTTACTTGATTACTGGATGTGTAGAATTGGAGCGATCAATGCATTTTAAGTCTTCTATTACAGTAAACCTGAGAATAGGCACAGGACATTAGAAATAAAATTTGTAAATCAATTAATTGATTACTGTATGTATAGAATTGTATTTATTCATATCCATTTTATTATTAGCATTTCAATATATTCAATTGTATTTTACTAGATGTGTCAATGAATTCAATTTTTACGCAGAAGAGACTAAGGCTAGGCGTACGCGGTTAGTCAAGACAAGATAAGACGAGATTAGTCACGTTTAGTCACAGTACTTCACATAGTTGCTTATGAAGCAACACACACTGATTAGTCATTACATCAGTGTGTGCTGCTTCATAAGCAACTATGTGAATTACCGTGACTAATCTCGTCTTGTCTTGTCTTGACTAACCGGTTTACGCCTAGCCTTATCTTTTTTGAAACCATCTCGCGCTCGCCTCAGCTTTATCATTCAAAAACACATGTTTGTTATCAGAGTCGCTGAGTATCCGCGGAGTTTCCACGCGTGAGTAGTTCCTAACTTGATTCAAGGATTAACATGGAAAAACTTTGTTAATGGCGTTCCAGGTGTACTTTTCAGAGATATGGAGAGTGACAAGAGATTGACACTCTTCATAATGGAGAAAAGTGGTGGAAACAAGGACATCAATTCTATCTTCCTTTGTGCACTTGAATATTACTGTAAATAAATATATGTATATTCTTCAGCAAATTTTATATGTATATTCTTCAGGAAATTTGAGTGGGCAGACTTGACTTTTTACACTTACAGTACCTAACATTAGCATACATTTTACCTAAAAATACAAAATTTATGATTCAAATTGATCAGAAAAAATTGCTTGATAGTATTCTCCCAATAATTATCATCAGCTGCTTATTATAAGCAAAGGTTCAAGAGTTTCTTCTAGAATTCACATTTTTTTTTAAAGCAACTACTGAATATCTATATAATATATTGTTATATTCTGTATATAGTATATTCAGTAGTAAATATTATTTACTTTCATAAACGAGTATTATATACCATATCCGTATATTATGTGTTATGTAATATAATTTTGTAATATCTTTTCCCCCCGTCAGCTGTCTCCTTCAGTTTCAGCCCATTGTCTCATTTTCAAACTTCCATTAAACTAGATATTCAATACGAAATTGTGTCTGTCTTCTTTGCAACAATAGAACACAGTCTGTTACAATGCAGAATAATATAAAAAAGTGAAGTGACACCACATCGACTGTAGATGCTGTTGACAGGTGTTTTGTTTGCGATACTCTGCAGCCGCCCACACTACTTGTGTGCCACTAAGATATTGTGTTGAGTGCAATTTTCTGCTCATGACAGTTATTGTTATTCGGCGAATGCTGGTGGAGCTTTCCTCCAAGTAACGTGCTGCTACTCCGATTGACGGGTGAAGGGTGGGAGGCGGGGGTTGGTTGGCTTTCTTCTTTCGACAAACAAGCGAGGGTGTGAGTGATGGAAAGAAAATCTAGTGATGGCAGGCGGGAGGAGGGGGGGGGGAGATGGAGATGCGACCGACAGGCTTGTAGCCGACAAGTGGATGAGATGAGAGGGTGGAAAAATGGGGTTGGTGAAGTACTCTTGATACTTATTGGAAGTTTCTCCGACTCGGGACTTTCTTAGAATCCAATTTCGTGACTATTGTGAGAGCGGTGCTGCTGGAATCCTGTCCCGATTCTATCCCCCCCCTTCCCCCCACTATCATCCACCAACCGCTACAACAGCAAACTTCTATCTCTCCTCAACATTTTTTTTAATGTAGCACAATAGATTGGAATTATTTTTTCTCGTATAAAAAAGTAGATAGCGCAAAAACCTGCACATTCCTCTACATGTTTTCCTCCCATCCGCTTTCTGCTGAGACTTCATTTTATTTATCAACTACACATTGTATGTCTTCGCCCCTCTTCCTATTCTATCTAGATGGGATTCTGCAAAATTGAGTTTCTCCATCTGCCGGAATATTGTTTGTTTTTTGAAAGCTCTGATACATCGACCGATAAGGCTATTGTGCGTTCTCTATGGGAATACAATCCAATACAAATGATAACAAGATTTTCGAACATAAGAGAAATCCGGTGCTGGTTCTCCCAAACCAGCGTAATATACTGTAGTTTCATACTATCTGGGATATGATATTAATATTTATGAAGACAATCTAAGTCTCAGTCTAGATTTATGGCTAAATCTGAAAGAAATTATTAATAGCTTTCATTTCATTTATTAACTTACTATTTCCAGGAAAATACAAAATATAGATAGAATACAAAAAGAAAACAGTAGCAAGGTGCCTAATTGAAAATCGTATTGACGCACCACAAATATTGTTGAAGCAATTAAAAATATTATAATGGCACCAAAATTCAACTTTAGATCATTCTTATACCACAATCGAATTATCCTTTGATATATTGCCCACTCCAAGAGCATAGAGTATTTTCATGAATTAGTAAAAATTGATCCAAACCATTAAACCTTGCAGTCTTCTACCTTTAATTATTTTTCACAAGGAATTTTGGATTTTACTGTTGATTACAGTCCGTTCCAGGTGGATACTGATGTCTGGTAGCTCCTCTACTTTCTATTTAATTGAGGAAAGGCAGGTAATGTACCTAATTATTACTGATATAAAATAGTAGTGGCATGAAAGTATCGTTACTAGGGGAAACTTCGAGACGAGCCAGCTTTTATTGGGAGGAAAAAGTTTATAGCCTTCATAAAGCAGAGCAATGACTGAGGAGACTCGTCATGGTTTCCAGTTTAGACCTTTTCGTCGGCCGCAACAGACGCCATTTTTATTGGTCTTTCGAATTTCTGACTACTCACGGAGATGTGGAAGACTGGAAGAAGACTCTCCGCAGACTCCGGACATAACACGAAGTTACAGATTCTGAAATGCATTCCAGCAAATATGTAATATAGCAAAATTAGCGAGCCGTCATAGCTTTTCTACTCAACTTCCTGCGTCAATCAATTTTGTACGTTTCAATTTATACGTTTTAAACACAGAGTTTTTTGTTTTTGAGTCGAGTCTGAGGAAAGTCTGCGAACCGTCTGGGCCTTAGTCACAGCCCCAGACACTGAGCTAGGCTGTAAAGCTGAAGTAAATAAAATCTTTTGAAGCCATGTGGATTCTACATTTACTCCCTCAACCATCTAAAAACAATAAGATATTAGACAAACGCACATTTCTGATTCCATCTGTCCTTTAAGAATTGTGGAACCGTTCGGTAATAGAGAAGATTGGATAGCGTGTTGTATGTTTAATAAGTTGAGGAAATATTAAATACGTTCTGTGGCTGACGTTTAACTGCTATCTCTTATAAGATATTTCCACAAGACAGCAACTGTGCATGAATAAAAAACTAAAAACCAAATTCAAATCCATCTTGAAAAAGTGAACTTGTTACAAAACAACAAAGAGAAACAACTTAGGGTATTCCAAGTATAGTGGTTTTATTGCAAGAAAATGATGGAGTCACAAGGAGTCACAAGAGTGATAGGAATTTATTGTTCTAGTAGCATTAAATTAATAGCCTACTTCCAAACACCGGAATTTCATTCGATAAATATTTAGTTTTCTTGGAAACTTCAACTTCCTCAGTTGACCTACATAATTGGGTAAAAGTAATGAAGGAACAATTACATGGTAAATTCATTTTTTAATGTACTTTTTCTGTAGTTTGATGGAGCTCAATTATTGATAGTTTTGTAAATGGCTTTCTGGAGGAATATGTTCTGAAAGAATAAAAAAATTTACTTTTTCTAAATGGATTTTCCACTTTTCTGTATGAATTGACCGAGAATAATGCATGTAACATTAAAAAATTTGTCCAAAACTTTCACCACCAATCCCTGAGTGGTTAGAAACATTAATTATTCAAGCTATTCCATTAATATTGGCAAAGAGTGAACTCTTAATTACTATAATCATTATTCGTTAATAACCATTATAGTCTCCAAGCCATAAATGGAAAGGGCGTTTCTGAACGGTACAGTATTGTGATGTAAATTCGGAGAATGAGTGAGCTCGTGTATGGACCTCCATCCAGTTCTTAACTTGAAAGAAAAGACCGAATCAAGCTATTTTGCATGAGTGGCGCCTCACGTCCAGACTGAATCACGAATCACAGTCTCTAACGTTATCTGGCATCCATTCTGAAACTCAAAACAGAAATCTGTTCTGCGTTTCAGATATTTATGAAAATTGGAAGTACAGTAGTATCAGAACCGTCAACTTCTGGTCAATTCAAAACTCAAATATGATGTCGTAATTTGTTTATTCGAGAATAGATTATGAAAATATTTTATTGAATATTGAAATTTTTTCAAAAATTGTCACATCCCTGATACCAATAGCGTTCCTTCAAATAATAGGATTTCTAGCAACAAAATATGAATTGAAAAAGCTATTCTAGCTCGATATTTCAGCTTTTATATTGGCAATGTGTGTTTGATGCTAAGCCTCAATAAATAAAATTTTAATTGCATTTATTCAATAATATTTCTTGATTGTCAAGAGATTGCAAGAATCCATGGATGTTCTATCCGCATTGTTGTATAGTACATATCATCTCTATAAAAAATTATGTCTTCTTTTTAATTTTCCAGCTCAGAAAACAAATGAAACCAGAGAAACCACGCTTCGCAAAAGAACTCAGCTTCCAAAACTGAGATTAGAAGTACAAGAAACAGTATTTAGGCCAAGCTCGTACAAACTTTAATGAGCGCCTAGCTGGCTGTCATGTGTTCCATCGCCTCCAAAGTTTCCGAAAATGAAAATAGTCCTCTTTCACCAAATACAAGTAATAATTACTGTATAAGAACCGTGCTTCCATTTGGTTCCACTTCGGCTAACGTTTTTCAAGCCTCGATTTGAAAACAAAGCAAAAAAAGTTAAAAGCTAGAAAAAAGAAGCAAATTAGTCTTGAAGTGAATCTATTACGACCTATATGTTATTTCATACTCTTTTTCTAAATGAAACTTCTTCATAACAAATCCTCAGAACAGCAATTTGAGAGAGATCCATTTATCAGTTTATGGGTTCGGTTGATATATTTGTACAGGAAATATGACTCACATATAGTGCAGGCAGTTTCATTGTCCGAGACTTCTTCTAGTCGTAAATGGATTCCCTGGAACAGAAAGTGAGAGATTTAATTTGATAGTATTCATTTTCCCCGTAAAATTACTCACATACACCATGAACTTACATACATGCATAAACTCACACCACAAGTTTACATGTAGTAAAGGAAGACATATTTTTTGACCATAGCTTGTGGATTCCTGTATTGTCCTGATGTGATATGAGCATTTCGTTTGAATTGATATCTAAAGTTTCAATTCGAACATGAATTGATATCTAAAATTTTAGAACTTTAGAATTTTAGAATTTTAATATTTTGGAATTTTAGAACTTCAATTCAATCATTGGTTGTGGTGCAATATATGGGCTTCTCTCAATAAAGTGTTTAAATTGAATAATTTGGATGATTAATTAATAATTGTTCAATTTAAACACTTTATTGGCAGAAGCTCATATACTGCACTTTCTCCCAAACTTTTAAAGTTTAAATTAATATCCAAACTATCAATAAGCTCCAATAATGTTGTTCCACTGAGGAAAAAATGCACAATTCTCTCCCATCAGGGAAATTAATAAATTTATGAACTTAGCCACAACATGATTCAAGCCTATGATAAAAAAATTGAGGATAAAAAATTTCCATTAATCATTACAAAAATATGGGAAGGGACATCTCTTACGTAATACCTAAGATACAAAGATAACTCAGATTGGTGTGATTCAACAACAAAAACAGTATGTTTTTGACAAATTTCCTCGAGTATTCAGTAGCCGGTTTGGAATGAAAAACGTCCGCTAAGAAGCAAGGATTTAAAGCTCGGATTTGGCGTCGGAGAAGAACCTTGCTTCCGATACGTGGTAGTAATTCTCGATTTCAGGGGAAATAAATATCATTGAATAATCTGTAGTCAGTCGCATTTACATAAGAATGTTTATGAAGAATTGGTGATGAATCCAACTAGTTTTGTTTCTTGACTTCCTAATTTGTCTCCGATATTATATTTCAGGATAACGTGTCGTGGCGACTTTGTGATGAAGTTTGCGCAGAGGCCCCGCGGTGCCAGGCTGTAAGAAGAGGGTCGATGCAGGATCAGCACAGCCGTCAAAGGACCACCCGGACGGGCCGGGGATCATCGCTGCTCGCTGGACAACATAAATTTCATTCCAGTGTAGACGGCTGCCGGGTGCCAGTGCTAAGCTGGGGCAAATATGTCTGATCAAAGTTCAATCTTCGATTCACTATTGCTTGACGTTCGGCAACAGGAGAGATAATAATTAAGATAATATAAATAAGAAATATTATAATAAATAATAAATATAATAATAAATAAGATAATAATTATTATGATCCTCGAAAGAAGTTTGCAAATGTCGACTAAGTCGCGGATTATTCAATAGTTTTTATAACCTTCCTGTAAAACAAAGGAGGGTTTATACATGCAGTGGTTCATTTTCAATAGTATCTATAGGAACGTTTATACGTGCAATGACTATACTCCAATTTTATAAACTAAAATTAGATAACAAACTGTTTTGAACTCCAAATACACTGTTTTCTCCTCATTTACAAACCAGGGGCCTGTTTCATAGAACTTGGAAGTCAAGTAATACAGGGAAAAGGCGAACATACACTGGACTTTCACATTTACTGCATAGTGTTGCACAATCCTAATCATGGCTAGTGTAATGACAGTGTAGTGTATTTATATACGCCTTTTTCTGTTTACAGAACTGCCAAAATTCTATGAAACAAGCTGTAGGTGGAATAGCTTGATATAAAATTGTGATATTACGATCATTGAAGATGAAAAATCTACTTTTCTTTCTACTATACTTTTTAAGATGAATTTACTTTCTCAATAAGATCTATTTACTTTTCTCAATTGACTTCATGTGGGAATTATTAAGAGTGCATTATTATTTCATTATTCTATTTATTATTATCGTTAAATATTATTCATATTATTTTATATCACCTTTATAATATTTCATTAAGACTGCTTAATTTCATTGATGAAAATTTTTGCCGTTGATAAAATCTTGCTGCTTAAACACACCTCTGCCTACTTCGAGCTTTTTCGTCAAATATTGAAACTTATTACAATTTTTAGATCGTTCATTGAATTACAGTGTTCGAAATGTGACATCGAGAAAAATGTAATGTGATTGGTGCAGAGAGAGTGCTACGTGGCAAAAATGCTGCTGACCACCACCAATTGGATGTCTTGTTAACTTGTCGCTTTTCCTGACGTTTCCATTCGGACGGATTTCCTTTTATTTCCTCCAGCCACATCTCTGAGATTTCAACCCCAGCATGTGCACATTGTTAGCGACTTCTCTCCTCTCACGTTCCCAATCCAAGACCAAGTCTCACTCGGACAAGCCAGAATCAAAATTTTCAACTGAAAAATCACTGGCGATTTTTAGAGAGGGAATTTTGCTCACATCTTTTGGCGATTCCTAGTTACCGTTATTACATGTACTTATACTATATCTCATGAAGTAATTTTTGTAAAGTTTTTACTACAAAACATACCTAACGTGTTCTTTACGACTTTAGATTAACCCTCACAATATTCATAGATTCATAGTACTTCAAAAAAATGTGTAAGGGAATAAATAAACGTATTAGCTAGTTTTTCAATCAGGCTATTGAATCACAAATTGTTTTTCAATAATAATTCAAAAGACTTATTCAAATTGAGTCCTTATAGTTTATTTTATGATAAATGTAGTGCTCTGTAATACTGATGTATGATGAGAATTCATATTGGATATTCGATGGAGCCTACGTTCTTCGAGCTCTTGAGGAAGGTTTAGGGGGCCTTCTAAAGTAAACTATTGCGTTTATAATTATAAGTTGGGGACCGGTAGATGTTACCTTAATAAGATACACAACGTTTTAACAAACCTTTTCTGGTGCTTTTGATGTTCAATTACCCAACAATGTGAGGAACACTTCGTGCAAGTAACTAAAAATATTTACTTCGTACTTTGTATTGAATAATAAATAGATATAATGAAAGAACAGTTGAATTGTTCCTATAATGAGTTATAGTGGACTCTACCAAAGAAAATATCTTAATAAGAAATTGAATTGCCTTTGATTTTACCAAATACATGATTCATCAGCAATCGGAGAGGGTCCGAATCTAGATCAAGGCTCATTTTGAAATAAGCACCGAGTTCAACATAAAAGTCTTAACATCAAATCAAAATATGTTACTCAGTGCATGGAAAGTTTGCAAATGAGAAGAATGAAAAGAAAAATAAGTAGTGGAAATAACTAAAGAAAGCGATTCCAGCCGTCATGGACAAGCAAGTGGCGGCGACGCACGAGTTATGCAAATATAGGGGAAACGGGTCGCAGGAGTATTGATGGGGGAATGAGGGGGGAAGTTAAGTGAATGCAGGCGACAAGGGAACTCCATTAGGGCCTGCCGGACCGATTAAGCACCCGCTTACAAACTACAAGCTCCAATAGATGGGGGGGGGGGTTCTAAGTTGGGGGTACACAGACAGCAAATCACGAAACGCGAACCTTAACTCTCCCCCTCCACCCCCCGACCGGCACTGCACTCCTATCACGGACGCACGGCATTAAAATTTCATTGCGCTTCGGCAGTCGTTCGTCATTCAGTTAGAGCTTCAACCGACTCGAGCATAATTGCAATTTATTGTCGTGCCGAGCTGCTCCTTCCTCTTCTTACCCGCTTCCACCCCTTAGCTCCACATTCAGCGACCGTCTTACACCTATTCGCCTCTTTTTATCAGCTGGCTTCAGGTTTAAGTTACTTGCAGTTGCGCACATACACAAACACACTGTGTCACATTCACGACTACTTGTCTACTACTGGTTTTCCTCAACTATATTTATGCTCCTTGGAATAGGAATTCTCTTGTGAAGAAATCATCAGCAGAAAGGAAAGATTTCTCCAGAGATGAGAGGAATGGTGATGGATTGATAGGTATGGAAGGACTCGATCAGACAAGACTACTGTATAGAGAATAGTGGTTTTGTATAGACCTTGTGGCACTCCAACGTAACAACGTTTTAATGATAGTCGGGGAAGAGACATGGAATTATTCTTAAAAATAATAATAAAAATATATTGCTTTTGAAGGGGAGAAATTTTGTTAAAGGGGGAAGAGATTTGTTAAAGTTCTCACTAGAGAATTTTTTTCATATTTATCATTAAGTGATTGAATCCACTTCCATGAGTTTCGTGTGAAAAGACTCCTCAAACAGATTAACATACAAGCAAATTTAAAGTTGAAAATCATGAAAATTCATAAGTTAACAATAATTATAATAAAATAAATAATTGGATATCGTTCTGTAAGTCATGATCGACTTACATGTAAACTTGAAAAGATCTTATGACAAAAATCCACAATTCTTCTCCTGAATGAAAATGCATGGAATATATCAGTAGCGTTTAATATTAATAATAATCCTGTATCAATGAGTGTTTTTGATTAATACGGTAGAAGTGTATTGGTTAATAAAGTAGAAGGGAGGTTTCTGTAGTCTCTCAATACTATCCAGTCTTCAACTTTCAACACTCTACAACTCTACCAACTCTTACTATTCTCTCTACTCCTCTACATTCATATTATCCACAGCATTATTATGCACTATCGAAATATTTTGATTTCAAAGCCAACGTACTACGGTTTTCATTCCTCTAATGGAGTATCTACTATTGTGGTGCTTGAGATCAAAAATTACTCAGCACCCTTCCTCTACTAATTATCACTCTCCCTTCAGGAACAAAAACAAATTCTAATTGTATTATGTCGGTTTTAATGATTCAATTACTTGTAAAAACTGTATAATTTTATGAATAGTAAGTTGAGAGGTTAGAAGAAAGAGAGGGTCCACTAAAAAAGTAGGGGAGGGTTCTTATTGATCCGAAATAAGGGAGAATAGAATGAATTGTGAAGGGTTGGTTATACAATATTCATTAGGATTGATTCAATATGATGCTTGAATTAATTAATGACCGAGTAAAAAATTAAAAGAGATCAATGACTCACTTGCAACAAGTTCAAGTTCAACTGTTAGGTCAATGTCACACTGGGCCACCAGTAACTGTAAAATTGTAATTACTGATACTTGTACTGTATTTGTAAAGTTGTAAAATTGTACTTGTACTTTTATGCAATAGGCCCAGGTGTAATAAATTATACACAGAATAAAGTATTCACATTACAGTTAATTCAAGTGTACTTCTAAAATCCAGTGCTGAATAAAATTCGATTTGCGGTGCTCGGTTTTCATATTTCACCTGAACGTTAAAATTGATAATAAACTTGCAGGGTATTGACATGATGATCGGTATGCGTGACGAACAAAAGAGCAGAGCACAGACCAAAGTAGTTCGCGCAGCGTAGTTGCAGCTGGAATGGAGTTTTCGTTGAAGATCGGTCTCGCTTTCCGAGAGTGGGAAATATAAATCACGTAATTGAAACGAGTTAGCCTTTTTTTGTTTTGTTTTGTTCAAGCGATACACTATTGAAAGAGCTTCAGTGTGGGCACTGCGCGAGTGAGCGAGTAAGCGCGTGCGGGATGTCTCACCGTCAATAAACCGTTGAACCTGACACATCAAAGAAGCCGCCGGGACATCTGTGAGGTGGGGAGAAAGAGAGAGAAAACAGCCGAAGTAGAGGACAGACACGAGAAAGAGAGAGAGCGCGCGTATGTGCAAGAGACGAGCGTGATTCAAAAGGGGTAGGATAGCAAGCCGTTTATCTTCAAGGTGGTCCACCATGTGAAAAATCTGTGTAAACATTGAGAGGAACTTTTTTCTCTCTGTGATTCCAGTTCGGCACTGAAAAGGTCTATGCGGTCTCTTTGTATTTTCTCTCATGCAACAATGATGATACAGCTCAATGACAGAATTTTACTACAGTAAATTGAAAGGGGTGACATCTCAAATAAAACACCTGAATAGACTAACACTTGAAAAAAACCATATAGTTGTAGAGTTTTTGTAGTTTATAGTTCTTCTTTTATGGTTTTTAAAAATATAACTACTATCTACTAAAAGCTGTATATTTGCTCAAGCCACGTTTGTTCCGGTGTTTGCAAGAAGAAGAGATTGCATGCAGCAATTGGAGTTGCAATCATTACAATAATAATTGCAACCCGCACACATTTTGTTCTGCAATCTGCAATAATTGCAATAGTGTCAAAAGGTGTAAAAATATGGGCTGTGGTGCAGTTGCAGTATATGGACTTCTGTCGATAAAGGTGTTAGATATGTTTAGATTGAAGATTACAATTTTTATTGACAGAAGCCGATATACAGTACTGCACTTTCTCCAAAAAACGGATAGTTTGAATCAGTAGAAGGATCGTCGAGTGCAGAAGAGGTTACTCTAACAATCAATAAATAACAATTTTCAAGAAAAATTTCTTTTTCCCAATTTTATTTTGTCTTTTTTGACTTTGACTTCTAAATGCGACTCATACTTGCGCACAGGCTCTTGTACACCTTTGCAGTTATTGTTTTCTCATATTATAATATAAGCATAGACTTACAAACATTCCTATAATATTTCGTACTTTTCATGTATGACTTTCTCGTTCTTCTTTGCTTGTACTGTATATATTGTGTTGTGTTTTTGGGAAATGAATTTCATTTCATTGCTCTCTAATAATAAGATTGATTATTCGATTTCTATGTTTTGCCGCCTTTCGTTCAACAGCTGACACGGCGAAATCAACTTCCAATAACAATCGATTGGATCGGAAGAAGGAAAGCAGAGTTTTTAGCCAGGAGGGTAGGAGGGGTTTGACTCCAATGGGCTCTGACCATTACTGGAGTCACCCCTTTTCGAGCACTGGTGGCTGGAAGCTGGAACGCTGCCTGTTCCAGTTGCAATTAACTTGTCACAAATCTCCCTCCAACTTGCGAAACAATCACATTGCGACGTGACTCGTTCGCTAGCTGCTATTGCCGCCAATGCCTCCGACAATGCGCAATAACTGTTTGCTACTGCACAGACGGCTGAATGTGACGTCATCAATGAAAATCAGATTATGGACTGAGAACGTGTTTCGGAATGAATAGTACAGACGTCTTAGCGAACTATCTTTTTGCAAAACGTTCTATGTTATTGGAAAAAGCCGACTATTCAGTTCAGAATAGAGCGCTCTACAATTTCTAGAATAAAGTAGCAAACATCATACATAAGAGAAGTTGATCTATTATACCTCTAGAAGTCATTACAAGTGTACCGATTTGTTCACAACTGAAGTACTGTATTCAAAATCTATGTATACACTATTATAGAAATATCATTACAAGTGGCGAAAATAATATCTCGATTTGAAGTTGATTTTAATTATTAAAGAGTGATGGATGAGTATCAAGTGTGTCGTAGACACTTCGTAGCCAACATCAACTGTTTCTTCACTTGATAATTGGGGTAAATGAGGTATGAGTCTCGAAATAAAGCGATTCTTTCTTCATTCTATGTCATAACAATAGATCAATCCAAATGATTTCAGACAAGTCTGAATGATTTGAAACAAATAAATGAATTAATGATTTTATTGCATGATAATGGATAGCTTGGCATTTGATTGATGGACTACAATAACAGCGAAGGTTTATGCGAAGAAATCAATTAACAAAAATGTTTTTTATTACTTCTCTTATTTTCAAGAGTATTGTCCATTGGTCGTTCATTTTCATCATCATTTCATCACTGTTGCTATTGTATCCATGCTGATATGGACCGGCTTTCCAATACAACTGGAAACCCACTAAGTTTTCCAAGATACTTAATTGTTTGTATCAACTTCAACGAGTGAATCTGAATGCTTTTCAGATTATGATTCAATTGATTCGATGAAATCTACTGCAGAAGCACAACTGTGCAGATTGTTATACTTCTTGTCACCTTTTGGCTACAATTATATTGCTTTATACCATTCAGTGTAATTTTTCATTGAATTTTCCTATAGTTTCCCAATATATTCTGAACTTTACAGAAGAAAGACCTGACTTACCTTAGTCAGGTGAAAACCTTCTATGAAATGAAAAACCTATAACTTTCCTTATTCAACTGTAATTGATTACTCGATTACTGCCAATCAATTTTAATATTGGAACATAGAGACACCGACACTCTACACCCTGCATCGATAGTGAACCGAATATCATTGGGTAAGTGAGTTCGTTTATTGAGAGCAAAGAGTTCAGAGCGGCAAGCGTATTGGCTGGAGAGTGCTGGAGACGATTTGATGGTGTGACGTATTTTCTGTAGCGAAAGAGTGGAAGTTTGTGTCGGGGCGCGTGAAAGAAGCGGTAGGTTGATTTTTGAAGTGGGAAGAGAGAGAGTGTGTGAGAGAGAGAGCGATAACAGAGCGCGAAAGGTGTGGTGATTGTGAGATTCTATCGAATTAAATCCTTGTGAATAATGCATGGGCCACACAAACCGCAGCCGAAAAGAGACAGAGAGAGAAAATTCGGGAATGAGAGAGAGAGGAAATGAGAAAATATGTGAGAGAGTGAGGGAGAGAGAGTGATATAGGAATACTGGAAGTTTTGGTTGGAGAAGAGGAGTAACATCTGCCAAAGTGTGAATCATTGATTTACTCCTCTTTCCCACCTCCCACCTTTCTACTCTCTTCTTCAATCATTCTCTCTCTCACTCTCTCTCTCTCTTGCTCTCTTGAAGCCCGAGGACACATCCCCCGAAAGCGTCAAATCTCCACCGGGAACCGTTCCCCCTAATTTTATTTGCCACCCTCGGCTTACGCACTGGTGCGGCAACTTCCACAGACCTTTCTTGGATCAGTTCACAAATTTGTTCCATTCTGAACGCGGCGGCCAAGATAACAGTTGAGTTTCGCCGAACTTGGCTCAGCCGCTGCTCTGGGATGCGATTCAGCGGCCTGATTTCTGATTTGTGTTGTCATCCTGCTTTCTGCTTGACGGCACTAATTCTCATCATCGGCCCCTTGATAATTCCCTCCCGTTGAGGGATCAATGTCCTAGTTTGTGTTTAGCTGTTAGTTGCAAACCATCCCCCCTAAATAGATAAGCCATAAAAACATAAATAGATAAGACATTCACCAATAATAGACTGTCAATGTTTTTGTTTAAAATTATATCAAATACTAAGATTAGACAAAATCTTGTATTTTGTCGGAAAAATTATCTACATTTCCGTTCTATAATTTTTTGAAAAGAAAGAATCGATAGAATCTAGCTACATGCACATTGATATTTGATACGTTGACTATGAACTGTTGCAGTTGAACTTTTCAAGAAGCAGGAACACGAGGACATAAATTGAATTTTTGAATGAGATTGAAGTACATAATTGAGCAATTACCCTAGTTACAAGAGAACCTTAGTAATAGATCTAAATTTATTTACGGGTTTTCTACGATTGATAGATAATATGGCATCTATTTAACTGAAGTAACTAGGGTACTTAGTTAAGTTAAAACATATTTTTGAAAAAACAAAAGACTAAAAAATTGGATTTATTATTTTATGAAGATCAACCATGAATGTTCTTAGAGTCGTGTAGAAACGATGAATGTGAGAAGCAACTGAAATTTCTGCAAGCGTTTCATTGAAATTCCGATACGTCCCGGTGACTCGCAGAGACGGTGCAAACATATTCTCACCTATATTAAAAATTGACGGAATTCCTTTCGGCATGGTGGACAGACCTTATGAAATCCCAAGGCGGTGATATTCTCCACTGCTTCGGGAGGATGGGAAAAAGGACGGATAAGAAAGAGAAAGTGACAGTAGGAGGGGAATACATTTTTTAATAAAAATGCAATGCTGTTGCCTCTAACTCTGAATTCCAAGCACTACAGCTAATAAAAGGACAGTATATGACAAAATGTGATAAAAATGACCGTTTTGTCGTACTTTTGAATTATTATAGTAGAACTGGAACAGAGAACTCTAAGACTCATGGTACTATCAACTTGATTGGAATTTAAAGGGTTATTGTATTTTGATTTTGTACCATTTTCTCCTAAAGTGGAAGTGGAGAATAACTAAGATGTTTAGGAAAATCTGCTACAACATGTTACCGTTTCAACTGTACTCCTCTCATTCCTGCTACTGTAACCGTTTCATCTATTTCTAATCTTACATCGATTATTAAAGTTGAGATGAAAATGTTTGCTGGGAAGTCGTTGAGTTGACATTTGATAAGAATATTGTATTGTAGTTGTAGTTAATCCCAATCGTATATACGATTGTGCAGTACGAGGTGAAAAATTAGCTCTACAATATTATATTGATACACAATAGATTTTTTCTACACACTTGATACAGTTATTTTTGTTACAAATCTTCAGTGGAATACAAAAACAAGGTTGGGGAACTCAGGTTCAAATTTAAAATTTCAGACTTCTTCTGAAAATTCAACAAATCTTCAAGCGGACTTGTGATTTTTTTATAAATACTGTAGCACTTTTTTTGTAGTTGAAAAAGTCGTCTTTTGGGGCTTGTTTTTGTAAGAAAATTTATGGAATTCCAAATTCTCTCATAAGGGAATTGCAAATCATTTTTTATTAGCTGAATATTTTCTTGAAATGTCGATTAAATTTTCTGTAAAAGGGGAGAACGATGTGTTTGATGGCATCCGGTGACAGGGTCAAATAAAAAAACGAAATATGATCATAATAAAAAGCAAAGTATGGCAGTTGTTTTCCGCAGTCACGGCACAGAAGTTGGGCTGTTATCGAAATTTCTCATTTAATTGCTTCAAATCAAAAGCATCCGGTTGCAAGCTGACTTGGAACGGCGTTTTCAAATTCCAAACCGGGTCTCTTGGACACTTCACAGGCTGCCGACAAGTGGCCAGTGTGAGAGAGAAGTGAAGAACAAAATGTGAGTGTGAGAAAGATTCTGAAATTGGAAATAATTGAAGATTGGGTGAAACAAAAACAAATAATAACTTCAAAGAGAAACCGTATCTTCAATATTCAAAACGAAGCTAACACGTTCATTTTAGTACGCAATCAAATCCGAAACGATGTCTCTCAAATAATTTTATCATTTACAAATAATAACTTCAAGTTGGCCGCTTGAATCCATCAATTCATTCAGTGAAGCTGTAGATGACTCCTTAAAATTCAAACTGAACAATGAACATATTATACAGTTTTCATGTCATTTGTTTGTCGTGTGTCATGTCAGTTGACATGTTTGTTTGTTTGACTGATTTCTATTGGTGCTAGCTAAAAATATTGATAAAAATGAATTCTTCTTCTATAATAATAATTCATCATCAATTATCAACAATTATATTTTATCATAAGTAGTCACGGTGTCTATGTGATTCTCAAAGATGTTCAAGATTCATTTCCCAGTAAAAATTTTGTTACATTAAAAGCTACATTATGCTCAAAATGATTTTTTTTCGTCAAGTATCTGCAAAAATATCTTGTTTTTGATATTAAATTCCATTGAAAAAGTGGATACCTAATACTTCAATCAGACAATTTCTGAATTTACTTACCGAATCCAGCCGGATGCGCCTATAGGAAAAGCGACGGGAGAAGAGTGAGAGAATGTTGGTGAATTGGAGGCGCCTTTGGCCACCCGAAGTCAAGTTCTGCGAAGCCAGAATGCTGAAAATGCAAAAAAATCACTCAAAAAAGTATTGAAAATATCAAACATAATAGTAATAGAGTCTAGTAGATAGAATCAAATAAAAATAATAAACATATAGTCTTGATTATAAGAATACTTTAATTTTTTACGAGTAGTAGAACCTATTCAGATGGAAGGAAATGAGATATTGCAACTATTCAATTGCTTTTAAATCATAATAATTAATTGAACGAAATTCATATTTAATGCCATATAATTTGAATCAATCAATCAATCAATCAATCAATCAATCAATCAATCAATCAATCAATCAACCAATCAATATTTACTAAAAAAAGTAAAATTGGTTAAAATACAACAATAATATTGGTTAACAATACAAAAAGTAAAATTGGTACAACATTAGCATAAAAATACAAAATAAATAATTATCTTGAGAATAAATTTTAAACCATCAACAGTATTGTTAATATGGCACTACTGGCAAAAGATAATCTTATGGTAGTGAGGTCAGAAGAAATCAAAAATTTTAAAAAACTAATTATTCTGCAGCATTTAAAAAGAATTTGAAATGCAAATAAATATTATTTATATACTGTATAATGTCATATTATGTGGCATTAAGGCATTATCAATATAGGAATTTCGTTCAATTAATTATTAGAACCGTATTCAATTTACAATGATCGTGTAAGTAACTTATTACATTACTATTACAGCTCTCTATAACTCTGATGTCAAGCGTACTTTTTAGTTATCTCTCTTTTAAGCGTAATAAAGAGCTCTGTCGCGTGTAATCAGTTTTTCCAGGACAATTCATGTGAAGAAAACTACTGAGAAACGTAAGATCCCGGTTGAAGAGAATTAATGGGTAAGAAAAAAGGCGTAACTACTGAGTGAGCACTTGATTTCAGAATTCATTTGGAATTTGCAAGTCAAAAGACGTCTGCATTGCCTCAGACCTCAACTTGTATAAACTTCTGTACAGTGACTATAGTACTGTTACTGTAGTACAAACCTTCTGTAATAAGAATGTCATTGAAGGGAGCATTGTTACTTCAAAGCGTGTCTTAAAGGACAGACTGTGGACAGAGTGTCGACAGACTCCTAACTCCTATCATGTTCTTTCTTGATTTTTTGAGGGTAATGAAAATGTAAGTAGAGATGAAGAAATTTCAGCTCCTCTTCTAGAAGATGGTAATGAAGGGGAGAATAAATTGTGTGTTGTGTTTAATTATGTAAATGTTTTGGAACAAAATCCAAAAAAGCATTGACTAAAGTCACATGTTTTGTCTTAGTGCTAAAAGTATCAGCACAAAAATAAATAATTACATAAATATAATCAAGGGCGTAGCCAGGGATAGGGTTTGGGGGGGGGCTTGAAGAACTAGATTACAAAGGGTAGCCGGTTAGGTCAACGCAACCCCCCCCCCACTAGATATATGGAAGGGCCGGTGGGATTTTTGGAAAATTAATGCCTGAAAATGTGTATTAAAATCTACCTGACTACATGAAATTATGAGAAATTATCTTATTATATCAAGATAAATAACAAAGCTACCTCGTATTCATCTGAGCTGCAAGCTGATATATTCTCATGTATTAAAAATAATTCATTTGAACAGCAATATCAATGAAATCATTCTATATTAACCAATGCTCTCATTAATAGGAAAGTAGCCATTCACCTTTAGTTGGAGCAGTCTTTATTTGGATTTAATGCATATAAAATTATTTAAAAATTAAATTTCAATCTTTTTTTTATCTATATATATATAAAAGCGAAATCGCACTCATTAATTCATTCATTAATCTATCAGAACTAAAAATCTACTGAACCAAATGCGTTAAAATTTGGCATGCATGTTCAGAAGATAGGTTCATGGGGTGTAACTATTTCATTATGAAAACAATTCAAACATATTTCAGTAACGGTGTTCATTTATTGTGTTTTCCAAGACGAATATTTTATTTATTTATTTATTCAGCAATGAAAATACTTGAACAATGCTTGAACTGTGTCTAAAATTCTTCCATGAATCGTAGCCTAATTTGTAAATCATGTAGCCTCCAAACTCCAACTACTATCTCGTGATAGGCCAGCAATGAATGACTCAGCTAGTTCTGAATTCGACCGGTAGATGGCTGCAGTTACTGGGTGATTTACAGCTGCAGTTACTGGTCTTTACAGACACGCCTCCAAGCTCCGCCTCTCTCCCCTGATTGGTCGGCAATGCACAACGCAGCTAGTTTTGAATTCTGTCGTAAGAGGGCAGCAGTTACTGGGTCATTCAAATTACAACTTCATTATTCCGCCGTCTAGATGTCAGAGGTGTTCTACACTCATTCTTATCCAATGGGAAAGAACAGTTTCTTTCTATTGAACATGGACATTCGATATTCATAATAAATAAAATAGTATTATATTGTGAAATATTTATTTCAATAGTATACTCTAATTTTCAATTCAATTTTGATAATAGCGATTAGTTTGTCAACCATCAATATTTATTCATTCAATCATGGGAAATTCTACTACAGATTTTTCGAGAACGACTGGTCCAAAAAGACTGAATTTGGTATACAAAAATAGTTGAGGACTTTAAAGGATGTGATTATGGGGTTTAAGATTTCCCCACAAAATTATATACAATTACAAGAAACGTATTATCAGCAGTTTTGAGTCAAAGGGAAGATAAAGGGAAGGATGTGAACAGGAAGTCTATTTTTGCATCACTATAATATGAACTAAGTGATTGTGAATTGGATTCGTGCATGTGAAGAAACTTTGAGGTGAGTCCAAAAATACTTTTTGAAAATGTAATTTTTTTGATAGGCCTATTTGTTTTGTTTTGAATCTACATGAATCGTTGGAAAGGAAGTGGAGGAGTTTGGGGAGTTATGATCAGAGAATTGAAGGGGAATCCATGATTGAGTTTTATTCAGTTAAAGTATTGTCTAATATAACTAGCAACTTTTCTTGGAGTTTTGTTCTGCCCCCATTGACATAGTGAGCACTTCGCGCTCACCAGGAGGCTCCGCCCCCGTAGACACAGTGAATATCGATATGTCAATGAAAAACGCAAGGAAAACTGCAAAACCGCCGATTTCTGGCGTAATTTTGGGAGAATCTCAAACATTTTTTAACAGATTATTTTTAGACTTTAACCGAACCTAAGTACCAAATTTCTGCCAATTAGTTCTCGAAAAAGCTGAGAAATCGCACAAAATCGCTAGAAAAACGCGAATATTGGGCGTACAGTTAGGATGTTTCCAAAATCCGTTCTTATTGCGCGTCTAAAGGCCCAACTGAACGTGCATGCCAAATTTGAACGCATTTGGTTCAGTAGATTTTTAGTTCTGAGTGAGGCTAGGCGTACATCGGTTAGTCAAGACAAGACAAGACAAGTCACAGTTCTTCACATAGTTGCTTATGAAGCAACACACACCGATTAGCATTGCATCAGTGTGTGCTGCTTCATAAGCAACGATGTGAATTACTGTGACTAAACGTGACTAATCTTGTCTTGTCTTGTCTTGACTAACCGGTGTACGCCTAGCTTTAGTGAGTGCCATTTCGCTTTTATATACTTTTAGCCTATATAGATAGATAGTGTCAAATATTGTCTTTTACTGTATTAATATTGCAATGTTTTTGGTATCATACAGTCAACAAAGAGACATTTTATTAAAAATATGCATTTGAACAATAGGTACGTTTTTACAGTGGACTTAGCTAGACTCTTTGTAGTCTGTGGAGTGTCGGTCTTCTTAGTGCACCTTTGGCTTTGCAATCGTACTTGGCTTGGCATGAGTGCCCTTCTTCATGGGGATAGTGTGATCAATCTTGCATGCTCATGTCTAGTGTTATTCGTCATTGTTCAAGCCGACATCACGAACACCACAACGGGGGCGGGTAGGGAGTTGTTTGTCGCTCGTTGTTTTATTTTTCAGACTTTATAGCAGTAGCTCTATATTTCAGTTTGAAACGTTCAAGCAAAGAAATACGTTAAAAGTAATATACTTCAAAGTATAGCAAGTTGAGGAAACTTGTAGAAACAGAATGACGAGAATATTGAAAATATTAATAAAATCATCGAACGTATATTAATGTATGGAAAGAATGATATATATTTTTCTGTACGATGAGAAATATAATGTAGCTAAATATGAGAACATTTTTTTGAAAACTTTTCTCAATATTTTCAAACCAAGCAATTGAAGCTAGTAATCTTGATGTACTATATAAATAGCTCTCGAGCAAATAATTCTTTTATTTGAATGTAATTGATCAAAATAATATCAGAAGCAGAGTTATTTGTTCTTTTGTTGACTTGGTATGAAAATAGTTCAAGTGATTGTCAAAGAATTATATTAAAAGTCTGTTTTGTGTAAATCCAGTTCAATAAATGAAAAAATATATATAAATTTAATATATTATCATAGATATTTAATCGTACAAATTTGATGTGCAAACAAGAAGCAGCCTAGTAGACATGAAGAGTAAAACTATTACAGGTTGTGATAATAGATTTTGTGTGATAATTAATAGAAGATCATACAAATACTATCGACACAAGTGAAAAAATGAGCATTCAAGTTCTCTCGAATTTTTTCCAAAATTTCTATCCCGTAATCATGATAATAGAGAATTGATTGATATTCCATGCTAAGGACGTGTTATTCGTAGCTGTTTGAGGAAGAGTGAGATCCACGTAATGAGAACAATGAAAATAAATGTAATAATACAAAACTAGTTGAGGAAACCAGAGTTCTGCTACTGCATGCACATAAGAAAAAATGAAACTATTTCTTAGACAGTCAATCTGCCTACTACCACAGATTATACTGTCTGTCTCTGGTTTGTGTTACTATCCTACTGCGAGTTACGAAAATTGTGAGTGAAAACTTGAGTTATTGTGAATTGTGAAAGTGACATGCGAGATGTCAATAGTGAATGAAGTATGACAAATCATTGATAAGATGGGGATAATGTTATCTTGCAGTGTAGTTTTTATAGTTTTTCAGTAAGTGAGAAGTTTTTCCTACTATACGTCTCCTGAACGTGATAACGTGACTACAGAAGCCTGATCTTTCTTAAATGATAGAAGGCAATAAGAAGCCGGACAGCCGGACTAATATGTTCTGAGAGACAGTTGTTTGCAGACTGAAGACAGAGCTAGATAGATAGATAGATAGATAATTTAGCATCCGCTGACCTCCTCTCAAAGGGGTATATGGATTTGTCAAACCGTTATATTATATGTAATATAATTTATACATGTTATAAATTAGTTTGCAAAATATGCATTTAACACTCTCAAGGTTCAGAAATAATTACCGCCGTGAATTGAAGAAACTGAAAAACTCATGGGTTGAATAAAAACACTGTCCTTCCAATTCTGTCCTCAACTCAGCTCTCATTTTTTCAAGTGTTTGACCGGTTAAGGTCAAACACTTGATATAGAGAGCTATATCCATATCATAGAGAGCTATATTGTTCCAACAACCATTACCATGTAAACGGCAGATTGGAGCCATTTATCGGCGATATGGATAATCGCAGTATTCCATGCAAAATAAATTACAGTATTTATTGCTTACATTATGTACTTATTGCAGTTTTTAAAATTCCATGCAGTATTTGTTGTCATATTAAATAAAATAAATCTCGTCTCAAAGTGAAACCTTTATGAAAAAATCGTAGTATTCCATACAAAAGTACAGTACTTTTTTGCTTATTCGTGTTGGTTGTGGATTAATTTTTTGAGTAAGGATTTGTAGCAAAATTCAACTCACGCTTTTGTGAGGACGACGCGTCGGTGGAGTACGAACGGAGCGCGGAATAACCGGGGCCTGCAAAGCACGAACCTGTCCGTTTGAAAGCCGACGCAGTTTTGACGGAGTCCGGTCCGTACAGCGCGGGTTATCTACCCTGCGCCGCGCATGCGTTGCTAATTCGCCACTCGCTAAACTTCAGCGCTGCATCCCTTTGATCATAGAAAACACCACCCTTATATACAAGGGCACATCTATTATACACACCACCAAATTCTTGAAATTGGACGAGGACGCCTGCAATACAGACATTATATTTTTCTTTTATGAAAAATGGTTGTAAATAAGAAAAGTACTGTGGAACTGATACTGAAATGGAAAGAACTATTATTATTCATTTCCTTGAATTTTTCACAATTTACGAGAATATTGTTTTGTTGGTTGGAAATATAATTCATTATTCGCTATTCTCATTCCAATACATTACATTGCAGAAATTGTCTCCAAAAATACATAAGGGTCTAACTTCTAATGAAATTGAACTGATATATTGTACTATAGTATAGTACAAGTAGTGATTACCTGAATACTATTATATTGAATGAAATTTATAATGTAGAAGAAAATAAATAGATCTACTATCTACATAGCTAAATAGATATACAAAAATAAATTGTAGACGTCATAATAGGATTTTCAAACGGTAAGAAGAATGTGTCTTGAAAACTCATGAGACTCACTTGGGCTACTTGTATATGTGTAAGATGGAGTTGTGAACCAACTTGGTTTCAAAACAAGAGAGAATTCGCTTGAAATAGTACAAATTTGTCAAGGTAGTAGTAACTAGGTAAGTGTAATAACTCATATTGATTAATGAAGTTATTCTAATCTTACCATCTTAACATGAAGATTTTTTAAATAATATATCTTGGCTGTCAGCTAATTTGATAAAATTAGTCGATTGCAATCAGATAATATCTTCAAGGCAACTTTATGCCAGCTACTCTTATCATAGGTAGCATACAGCATGATGTATGAAGGTGCTCATATATGCACATCGTTAACAAAGACCAGGGTCAACCTTTCAAAGGTTGGTGTCGGGCATATTACAGTCGGATTTTATACGCATTCCGGACGATCCGGAGTTCGCAACTCGCAGCAAGCGTGGATAAGCCGACTCTCCTCGCCTGCTCATAAATAATCACACGGACATTATTTATGGTCATTAATCAAAAGCGTTACGTTTAGGTTGAACACGTTGGCTGGTGGTTACTATGGAAAAGAAGTGATAGAAGTACGGTATTCGACCCTGAACGCATGCAGCCAGAACCAATGCTAGTTATTTGCTTTGAATTGGTGGAAAAGATGAGAGGCTGTCAGTAAAATTAAAGGAGACCGTCTCAGAGTTTTAAACATGCGTGATGTACTGATGAATCATGATTGACAGTACTTTATAAAATTATTATTCTGTTACAGTTATTAATTTAATGTAGAAGGAAATTTAAATATGAAATCTATACAACAATTTTTAGTCTATTATTCAATAAGTTTTAGAAGTGAGAAAGGAAAGCTTGATATATTATGAAATTATTTTAGTGGAAAAAATTCATTGATTTACTGGACATTCTATAAACAGGTATACATCAACTGAACCAGTACCCTTTAGTCTTTACTTACAAGTACAGTAACTTCACTAGACTGTTCACTGAACGATTGAGAAACCGGGCATGAGTGTTGTAAATAAGTGATCATCACAGTGATCTTATTCGATGTATTTTCGTAATAAGGATTTTTCAATTTTTTAAACTTCATTCGTTGAGGCTTGTCAACAATTTGGCCAAAACAGAAATTTCGAGACAAAAGTGCGCTGCGGATATATTTCCACAGTCACTTGAAACTCAGTCGACAGTACAGCTCAATTAGAGCATTCATGTATGCACGACAACTATTTGAAGAATAATTGTGAACGAAAGGAAGAGGCGTTGAAAGTTCAAAGAACGAGAAGAGGCAAGAGCTTCTTCTCTTTTCGGCGGGCGGCGCTTTGACAGCAGAAGGTTTTGTCTGTGATAAATGCTCGAGGGTGCAAATCTCTTCTCATCGCATCTCTTTCATGTCTGGCGGGAAGGTGTGACAAACAAGGGCCGGTCTGCCCTTTCAGCGCACTAGTTAATTCAACAGCATTGGCGACTGCTGCTGCTGCTGCTGCTGCTGCACTGCAAAGCAAGTACTTGAACTTGAGCATTGCCAACCACCCCCGCCCTCTACCACCCCTCCTCACAGCCTGTTAGTGGTGGTCTCTGCTCACTCTCCCTCTATGAATCTTCAAGCGATCTTTCAATTTCACATCGGCTCGACCCCTAACACTTCGAATATAGTCTTCACTTGTCACAAAACTAAATTCAAATAAATACTGATGTGAGTATTTCAGAATCACAGAAACATCTTCACTATACAATTATTATAATACACTTTGTGCAATATACTTAATCAAATTCAAATTTGAAACAATACCAAAAACGAAATTCACTGAAGATAGAAATTAGTTAGAAAAAATTTATACATATAGTAATTCATTTTCGTAATTAAACAGAACAAACCAATATTCCTATCATCAAATACATAGTGGAATTGAATTATCAATGATCATTATTATTATTAGAGATATTCGAAACAAAAGTATACGAAATAATGAATATATTTATAAATTATGTTAAAATGAACGACATTACGGTCAAACGTGGGTTTCACATTACATATTCCGTTGAGTAGAAACACATAATTGGTAATCTCTTAAGGAAAACGTGGTTTCATTATTTATGAGAAGTAGCTATCCGTAAGTCCTTTAATCATTATTATTGTGGAATTCAGGCAGTACGTATTCAAAGGATTGAATACCAAATACTTGATTCACTAATAAAAATATTATACTAAAATTACTTATCATATAATATACTAATATTATATTAATACTAATAACTTGATTCGGCCATGCATGCAGTGTTGGTGACCTGGAATATTACTCTTTACTGGAATGCAATGAAAAATATAAAATTAACTGAAGAATATCTAGAATATAAATATTGAAAAATTTTATAGTTCGCCTTCAAAGGATTAATTATTATCAGATACAGTGAATTCAGTCATGCAATCCGGATTTGGCGACGCGCAATACTTCAATTAGTGACGGCAATTGAATTTCAACGGCTTGGCATATCATTATCATAAGAGAATCGGTGCTGTGGTTTGTGATGACGTGCTTGAAGTTGTTTAGATCCGCAATCGTGTCCTATCAGAGTGCCACATCTGGCATTGCATACCAACAGTTGGCACAGGACTTGAGATTGAGTATGATCGTAATTTCAAAAGTACACAACCATGACTTTTAACGAATCGTAACAACTCCCCCATGCAAGTATCAGCCCGCATGTAAATTGAACCATCACGCACGGCAAGATGATAATAATTACGGCGAGATCCGAGTGTAAACTCATATTTTTAATAGGTCGGTACATTTAATGCCGGCTTCCTTTGATGTTTGCCGCCCGCCAGTCTTCAAAGGAGCCGACTTAATGCGCCAGGTACAGTCCGCTTCACAAGTGGCACACGTTCATCACCTCGCTCGCTTCCACTTCAGACGCTTTTCTTGGTCTTCGACAGCAAGATTAAAAAAGAAGATAATTGCACGCTATAATTCAATCAATATTTTGGACATTTACCAACCTCGATATCAGATCCAATATCATAACAGTAGCGAACCTGATTAATATGATGCAAGTACATCAAAGAGTTTCTACTACAAGCTATCAGTATTTAGATCGGGGCAGCTCAACTGATTTATAATGACTGATTGAGTCATTCAGCTACTCCAAGTTCTTTATCTTTATCTCGTCCTTGAAAATCGTGTGAAAAGTCTCTCAAATAAGAAACAGATAGATTTGTTCTTTTTTTTAGATAAGCGCAAGCTCACTCATCTGATAGAGTTAAATTTGCATTTTCCAGCTTTTTTGAGAACGAATTGACAGAAAACTCAAAATTTGGCTATATCGAATGATTGTGTAAACTAGAAAGCAAGAAAAAGAAACTAGAAAAGCAAGCCTACTTTTAGTTTACATTGGTTTCCCTCCAGGGTTCATGACAGCTTGACGAATGAAGCGAACGAAGCAAGTATAAATAGATATTGGATTTTAAAAACACAGAAGATATACTTGGTGATGAGGAAGAAAGTAATTAACAATGAAACTAGAAGAAGAAGAAGAAGAAATGAATAAACATTCGAGCAATATAATTTGAATAGAGGAAGGATAGAGAAAAAAACAATAAAAATGAAGAATACAAGATGGAGGATAGAACAGGCCTGCATTTGTGAAGGATGTAATGAATGAACAGAACAAAGATTGGAAAAAATGGACGAATCACGAACAAGATTCAAATTAGAACCACGCCTATCGACACACCTTCAAGCTCCGCCTACCGATTGGTCAAAATTGTGTTTCTGATTTCTGCCGGTAGATCGCAGCAGGTACTGGGTTATGTAAGATTTCCTCTTTTTTGTGACGTGGACGCCTATAGACAACGTAAAGCTCCGCCTTCTGTCTCCTGATTGGTTGAAATCCGTTGGGAAATGTTTCTAAATTTTGCCGACAGATTGCGGCAGGTACTGGGTGACACAACTTCTTTTCCACCTTATGTGGATGAGACTAGCTGATATCGATTGTTTTATGAATTTATTCTTGTTTGATGAATGTGATCATTATATTGATATGATTTTATTCAATTCTTAATTCATTTTAATAATGTATGAATGAATTCAAAAGTACAAATTTGACTTGTACATGGCTATAGTTTAATTTCAACATTATTGAGATTTGTTTAGGTAATGTAGTTGATTATTTATATTTATCTATTTATTCATTGAGTCTAGAAAGAAATAAAACAACCTTTTGGAGAAGAAATATGCTTATATTTCTACATTTTTTAAACAAGTCTAGTTACTTAGGAGAGTGTCATAATTTTAAGAGATGAATTTGTAATTTTTGAAATTTTCAAGAATTGTATACGGAACCGGTAGCTGGTAAACTTCAAATCAAATACACACGTGAGCGTTTCAAGCCTTTTTGTCTCTACCAAGGTAACAAGTGGGGGTAGGGCTTTTGCCTAGACGATTAAAGCAAGTCTGCCGACTAGTTAATTATTTTATTTTAGTATAGGTATTTAAGTTTAAATACAATGTTAGAGAAAAAAGAAATTTTTATCATAGTGTTGAAAATTGTCATTACGTACATCTACGAGTATAATATAATTATGGCTGTCTAGGAGATCATTTTGATTTTATAGACGTTACTATTTTATCAGTATTCTTCTTATGCTATCAGTGTTGGCAACAGCTTAGCTGAAGCTTTAACGCTCAACAGCTAATGCATATTTTATCCGGTAAAAGCATACATTCGGATATTGGGAATGGGAAATGTAACAGCAAGTTGAATTGCTACTCCAGAAGGAAAAGTTTATTTATAGGCCGCATAAAAAGAGGAGAGTTGAGAAAAAGTGACAGAGTAAAAAGTCGACAAATAAATAAGAAGAAAACTGAGACGGCAGAAGTTGGGTAGAGAAGTGAGGGGAGGGTCTAATGCTTTTCGTTTGTAGAATGGGGGGCGGGGTAGGGGGGTTAGCTGGCAGATGTCAGTCACTCTTTGATCTCCCCAGAGGAGCCCGAAGTTACTCTCCGATCTGCGTCTCATGATCCAACTGTCTTCACAGACTCCTAAAGACGAGTGTTCATCTTCGAAGTTTATCTCCGCGATCTGAAAGCTAAATACTCCCACCTAGGAAATGAACGCTGCGCGTCATTTGGCAGCAGAGCTTGTGTCGAAAGCGTCATAAAAAGTATGATTAATACTCTGCAATGTGTGACAAATCATCTTGTTAGTCTATGAATATTGTTACACTAGCACCTTCAAAAGCAGCAGACACTGCTGGCGCTTCTTATGAATATTCTTATAAATAGTCTGGATGGAGGCTGGCTCCTCTTTTTCAACTGAACTGAGCATATAATGTGTCTTCCCTATCAATTTGTTGCTCATGATCAAAGCGGCTCTTTGCGAGGCCGCCCTCTCTACACACAACGCCTGCTCTCATCCGTTCGCTCGGTTACTTTGTATCCTATAAGTGGCTTATTAACCAGTTCAACGTGACATTTCTTCTGAAAGAAATGCAAGATATAAAACAAGCAATCTATTATAGAAATAAATATTCATTCCCAACCAACATTCTTTTGAATTCCATTAAGTAGTTTTTAATGTGACTCTCAATGTAGGCTATCTCTTAAGAAGTAAATAAGTTTCAAGACATAAAACAAAAGATTAAGAAGTTCACAATTCTCGTAGAATGTGCACTCTTGATCTTGAATATAGAATGTGATCACTCTTCCCTCAAAGTCATTATATTAAGGGAAAAATAAAGATGTTTTTTGCTGAATTAAAAGTTTTTGACTGTTGAAAGAATTTTGGTTTTTATGTAAATGATGAGAATGTGTTTAAATATAGAAAAAGTAAAGCGAGAATCAATTGTAAAAATAATTTTGTAGAAGAAATGGTTGTCTGGCATGTCTGCTGGTGTTCTTGTGATTTCAAGGAGATGTATAGATCAGCGGTTGAAAACAGTTTGTAGGATACAGACAAATAAAAAATAAATTTTGTAGTTTGAATAAAACGCTTGATTCTTTTCAATATTGTCCCTGATAAACGTTGATATCAACGAATCTCCTGAACCCCTGAACAATAAATGAATTTGTGATTTACGAAAAACACTGATAGAAAATTACCAGAGTGATTTTTTCAATTCGTCTAAAAATAATAAAGCTATTTACTCATTTTAGACATCACACTCAATGCATCCCTGTTAATCTTTAGTCTTTGTGAAAAATAATTTTTTCTTCTTACAATAGAATAATAATTTACTATGAAGAATATTAATTTTTGAATTTGAACTCGAAATTTACAAAATCCAAGCCCATCAAAGCTTGACCAAAGTTGTCCTTTGCAAAGTATCTTAGTAATGCTTTGCAACTTTCTGCAATGTTACAGCGTAGTTGAAATGATAATTGACAATCTGTCCAATTAGTTGTGAACAAAGGGTTGACAAAAATGATATCACCAGAGAATGGTGGCGTATTTCGGTGTAATGCTGGTTCGAAGACTTGGCGGTGATGAGACGACGTCTTAGTCGCAATCGTCAATTAAAATCGGAACGGTCTCAATTCGCGTTTGTGATGGGAGAAGAAGGATTTGTAGAAGGGCTTGTGGCGACCCTGTGGTAGGTGTGGGGCGGGAGGCTGCAAGATGGGTTGCACTATGGAAGCTGCAAGACTCCTCGGCTCAAGTCTAAGGCGCTCAGGGTAGCATCTGAGATGAACTCTGCCAAATGTAATTACATAGAGATCTAAGAGCTTTTAGGTTTGAAAACCGCTGGCCTTTGATCTTGACGCGATGTGGAACTCGCATAATATAATGAAGGAGATGTATGCATGCGGATTACTTTGACTCCATGATAACTTACTTGCTTTTAAAGCTCAGTTCGAGCTCGTCTTTGAACATCAAGCATCTTCGTCTCATTGCTCGTCTTCAAATCATTATTAATTAATAGAAACGCAATACATTCGAATACGTCAATACAATGTCAAAGGATAGGAGAACTAGAGTGTTCACAAAATAATTGTATAAGAATAAAGCCGGGTTTTCATTAGAGGTAAAGTATTTGGCATACTAAAAAGTGTGTATTTATACTTGATTTATATTGGACCGTTGTCCAATATGATCTAAATTAAGACAAATAGGATTAAGACATCGAGAGAGAGGTGGAGGGGCTTTGTTGGTGCGGCTAAATATCTACTTAGATATGTATGGCCATGGCAGTAAGTAAGTAAGGATTAAGACATCTACAAATTGTAGATGGAAATCTCAATATTATCTATCACCCTGGTACGGTAACTTTACAGGGTGATGTATTCTACTCTAGCACTCTTCCATTGGAATTTCCTTTCATTGGAAGAGTTAACCTATTTTAGTTACCACTTATGAAATTCCGGCTCATGGGATTGAGCTTCTATTAGAACGTAAAGTTTAAAAACAAAATTTATTCTCCTCAAAAAACCTGAGCTGTGAAAGGAGTTTGTCGAAGATCATGGCTTGAAAAAATGAGAAGTACATGAAAAGACGTTATGAATATTTCACTCAGCTACTATTTCTAGTTTTACGCTGCTATTCATACAAATTAGACTTTTTTTCATAGGTCTTATTGCGTTAATCCTGTATAATCTTGCAGTTATACTATAATCCTGTATAAAATTGCAGTAGCTCTTTTCAACTATATGAGGAGAAGTTCTAAAGACTTCACTCAATACAACTACTTCTCTTCGCTGCTAATCAGACAAACTACTCCTTTTTTGAAGGAGGAGCTCTTCTCTTCTTTGAAATTTTTACAGTTCGAATAAAACTAGTTGTCACTTGGCTTGGTGCTGAAGAACCACTCACTAGAAACGTTTTTGTCAGAAAGTCCGATTTCCGAACAGCTGACCATTTGATTCAATGTTAGCATCATTGAATCAAATGTTGATTCAAGATTTCCGAATCAAATGTTCGGACATCGGACTTTCTGACAAAAACAGTTCTAGTGAGTGGTTCTTGAGCACCAGGCCAAGTGACAACTAGTTTTATTCGAACTATAAAAGCTTTGAAATTCATAAGCGTACAAATAATATAATTAATTTTAATAAAATCTATCTTTCAAATTTGTGTCCCAAGTCAGTGATAATCTACTAGAAAGTAATAAACGATTAGTTGCGGAAAGCTTGTTTGAAATTAATATTATTGCTTGCAACAGATGTCTGCTGAATTCTTTTTTTGAATCTCCCGCGTCACTTCAAAAAGAAAGCTGTGTATATTTTCGTATAAACCGTAACTATTCGAAGAGAATCTCGCTATTAAAAGAAAATTATATCGAGGTAGAAATGAAAAGCGGAAAGCAAAAATTGCACTTAAAGATACGACGATGGAAAGCTATAGGAACTTGTAAAGGCAGGAAATGGCGAAGAGGTGATGCAGTAGGGGGTGGGGGTGACTTCTCCGGTATAGTGAGTGCATTTAGTGAATCATCCAAATTGCTTTTTACAGAATTCCTTTGAGGAGAAGGTCGTGTTTTAATAATATTCCGCGACTCGGAACAATTCTGCTCAGATCAAAGGCATCGCCTGTCGCCACGAGTGGCAACGCGACTGCGCCCCAACTCAATTACTATCGGCTCTTGGCCCGGAAATCGTAATTATTTTTGTCCGCTATCCATTACCTTGTCCATCCAGTACTTACTGGTTTCCACGGCAATCTTGGAAAACATGTAAAACATTGACGACCCGCAGACACATTGGCAGAAGAATCCAAGTGAATTCAACCATGTTAAAATTCACGTCATTGCTTTGGTTCTCGTTACATTGATTCTGTGATATGACATCATTTTATGGCGGTTAAATTGAATTGAATTTTCGTGCAAATGACAGTGAGAACTCTTGTGAACTCCATCATAATAACTGTTCACCTGTGTTCACCTAACAAATGGAATTATATTGAATTTCAATAAAGTTCAGACTTTTGAATTTGAAGACCTTCTAAGTACTGTACTTGACATTTTTTAAAACTTCGGATTTTAGAGAAGGCTTCTTAATTAGGATTTTCTATTACAAAAAAATCGGTACTTCCAACCGTTTCTTGAGGCGACAGTTCAATATTACAACTTAACTGCAGTTGTAGCCTGAACTGATGTTTGTAAAATGGAAAACAGAGCTTCAACCACCAATTATTATCATGCAAACGGCACATTGGAGCTCATTCTTCAGGCGTTATATGAAAAAAAATCCTACAATAACTAATCCTATCAGCAGATCATTAACTTTTGAAATACAACTATTAGCTTCAAGCGGTGATAATCCATTCATAAACCACATTTCGTTAGTCTATGCTTCAAGTCTTGAACTTGAATATTGAACTCTCTATTGATAGCTTACTAGAAATGCATTCTGATTGAAGAGACAGAAGAAGAGAATGATGGTTAGAGTACAGTAGGCTAGATGGTACCGTTGCAGCTGACAAGTCCTCGTGATAGTGCTCCTCTTCTTCATACTCCTCCTTCTCCTCCTCCTCCTCCTACTACTACTACTCCTCCTCCTCCTACTCCTTCTCCACCCTTATCCGGAATGAAGCCTTTCAACCGAACTGAGAAGTTGTTATCGGGACACTGGCATTCTGTCGAATCTACTTGATTTTCTGCTTCAGAAAACGAATACGTCTTGCCATCCCTCTCAAACTATACAGCTCTCAAATCAAACAACCCAGCCCTCTCATTAGTTCAACCTATCTTATTCTTGGCTCTACCTTATTGGCATTCAAGATCGACTTGTCTTGTCTGTCACCAGAAAGGGCGGATGTCGAAAACAGATCCACTTGCACACATACAAATCTTTTTTTACCCTCCAATCGTTTTTTATACTGATCCACCACTTTTTCTAGAATCTGAGACCAAGTGTAATTCGATAATAACATTGCTCTTCGTTCTGATATCGCTATCGCTTTCTCAGTGTTATTCCAGTAAGATTCAGGATGTAGATTGATTTGTAGAATAAAATAGCGAAAACCTTTCTTTTTAGCACTAATAATATTTAATGGTCCAACCAAAAGACCACATTACCCAGGTAATGTACCCACAGTACCCGTTCAATTAGAATACATCATTATACTGTATATATCACTGTCTATCAACTGAATTTCTTCAGTTTTATAATTTATTCATCAGTATTCTTTTATTCTTATGATTATATTCATCAGAATATACAGTATTATTATACTACCTGTATTCATTAGCTAATGTATTTATTCGCTCTGTTTATACTGCATTTCGTAAATCTCTGTTGAGTTCATTAGTCTTCATTAGTACAAGAACCAGAATACTAGAGTGACTCTCATCTCTTTCCAGGAAAATGTCTCACCCATTCGAGGAAGTAGAGAACGGGCACAGCGATGCTGAAAGTTGAATGCTGAGTCCAGTTGTCAGGTCCGGAAGTTTCAGAGCAAGCACCGCTTTTGGTCGGAAAGATATTGTCGGTCGTTCTGGTGACAGGGATGGACTCATCCGATTGTCACGGACGAGAGTGCATCGATAATGATGGCGGGGGTGAGAGAGGAGGAAGAATAGAATAGGCGAGAAGAGGAAGAGAGAAAGAAGCTATCAACAAAAGGATAGAAGCCCGAAGCCAGCTGATCGCGCGGACGGCATCTTTTTGAATCGGCGATCCCCAAGCAACTAGCAGATAAGACGAGCACCAGGTGAATGTTTAGTATAGCAGACGACGGCAGCTGAAGTCTCTAGGGGGGTAGTTGTAGTCGTCGAACCCTGCAGCCATTTTATTCCTTTGAAATAGCCGACGATTTGTTGATCTTCACCAGACATTGTGCCGAAAAAATTAAATGAGATACCGCGCATAACAATGCTTGTTTGTCTGGTGTAAGCTTCATTGATCACTTTACACATGTCCTCCATATCGGTTCATTGGTGCTAGTCATTGTGGCGTTAGTGAGGGATTAGAATTATGTGTGATTGGGAGAAAAATTTTGAAGAATAAATGAATCATGAATTTATGTGAAATATAATAATAGTGTTCCTGATGTAAGTTGTTGCCGTGTACCGAAAGTAATGAAAAAGCATCAATGGAAATTAATTTGAATTCCAATCAAAATTGTGCAGATCACTGTTATGTGTGTGTGCTTATAATAATTGATCAGTTTCACATAGATGAAGACCTATATAGTTCACGTCCCTATATTACTTCTAGGCTAAAGTTAATTTGAATTCAGCTCTTTTAAATTGAATTTCTGCCCGAAAAGCATTCACATTGATCAAATCACTATACAGTATAAATTCAGATAAGATATTTTAAAATACATATTAATTGAAAATTGAAAGAGACTTCAATATTTTGAAGAAAATTTCAATAATTTTGCTATTTACAATTTAAGATCATAATATCATTTCATGATCACGTCATCTTCTATTGCACAATACACAGTACATAGACACCAATAGACAGTAATTCACATAACACCTAACAACTGGCTTAGTAGCTATATAATTTAGTAGCTAGCTTAGTAGCTGGCTTAGTAGCCCTGATTTTGAAACTTCAAATTAGAAAAGCAGCAAACTTAAAATTTATTTCAAGTTTTAAAATCAACGTAATTTAACCAGTAGAAAAAATGGATCTACACACTAATATAATTTTACAATAGAATTACAGTATTATCATTGCATCAGCAGTTTGTAGTTACATTATTCATGCCATTGTAGTGTATAATTTTGTTTGGTAATTGGGTCAGTGGTATAGCTTAGCGCCTTAGAAGTGGCAAAGTAGGAGAAAATACGTCGGCCACCCGTGGCTTAGGCCGTAAGGGTTGTTTAAATTATCAGATCGGCCAGGTCGCTGAGACCTTTTGATATAATACCAGCTTGCACCCTTCTCGAAAACGAAATGAACGGCTTTTTTATCAAAGTTATGAATAGCCATATCGCAAACCAACCCTGCAAACCTCTTTGATGTTGCCGCTTTCAGAAATGATTTCCCGCCTCACAGCAGATGATAATAAGTGCCCACATTAACAAGTTAACGTTGTCCAATATCAAATTACAGAGCGACCCCAACTCAATTATTAAAGACCACTCCACAGAACCACCTAAATAAATTATGTCCAGCTCAAACTTTCCATCAACCAAGCCAAGCTTCTCTACTTGTTTCATACCTGCGTTGTAATTGATAAATTGATATTAGTTGCTAATTTACTTCATTCACAACAAGCCGGCAGGCTTACTCCACCCGGTAAGGGGTGGGAACGTTTCTCGATAATCAAATCATCATTATTTTTGTAAGAATCCTCACCAATAATAATTTCTTGCAGCTTTATTTGTTGATCTTTTGGGGGTTAATACAAGAATAATAAATGCCTACTTGCCATTGCCGGATAACGAGAAGGAGCTAGATTCATAGATTAATAACACAAGTTCTTCTAACAATAATACGAACAATACTGTTAAGTGTGTATTTATTAAGCATCTTATTAAACTCATGAGAAACCTGGTTTGAAAATGATGTGCAGTTGAGAATTCTGGTGATTAATGAGATTCAAAAGAAGAAGTCGAGAGGGCTTACCTCCTCCCTCACTCTTTGCAGACTTATAATATGAAGGGTGAGCACCGACCTTTGACACAATTAAAGGGGAAAGGAGGGGGGGGGGGTGTAAAGCGAGGCAGCATCCTTTGATCTTGCCGGTGGTGTGGTTCACCATTGTAACCTACCACTATACTTCGGTGTCAAACAAAGACATCAAAGAGGCATCTTCTAAAAGTCGATTCATACAAGCATCTGGTGTAGAGAAATCTTCTATGATGCCTACTTTGCTCGAGTTATCTACTTTGTTTGGAATTTATTGATATCAACCATTTTGGCTTGGCTTGGGTAGTATAGTATCCACTAAGTTTATGGAGTTAATAGATTTATTGACTATCAACATTATCACTTATCACACATCTATTCCATGCAATTATTTAGCAAAAAGAGTAAAATATGGGAAATGAAATTAAAATTGGGCCTACGATTTTTTTTCAATAGAGAATCCCCTATTTTTGATTAAGACCTATGAATAATACACATTTCTATAAATTTCTATTGACGTTTTTTACAGGAATATTGCTTCTGACTTCTGAGATCATTTTCTAAGTGATTATTTACTTTGCCGACCTGAATTTGGGTTGTTTCAAGTAGAGGGAGGCAAAAAGAATCCTTCGATTCGAGGACCATACTGAGGCGCCCCTGACTTTTGAAACTTTTGAAGAAGTGAACTGATCAGCTAATATACCGGTAGCTCATTCTTTCTCATCAGCTTATCTCTAGTGGTCTAAATTTTTATATCATTGCCAAATTCGGTCAATATATAAGTTTTATTTTTCAAGGATTTCAAGAATAATCATTGTAATAAATCATAAGATAAACAATAGAAACAGCTAAATTTATAGATTGTGAATCAGATTGAGTAAAATGCGAATTTGAGAGAATTATAGAGAAAGCTGAAACTAATTTCAAGAAAAGTGGCAGTAGTAATGCTGATGATGTAAGACGCCTACAAAAATTCGAAGAATCGTCTGATTGGCCAATGAGCTGAACAGACACCATTTTACTATTTCGACCAATAAGAAGCTAGCAGCTTTTAAACGTGAGATTGGCTGTCAGGTGTCATGTGACGTTATCAAACAGCTGGCTCCTGATTGGTTAAAATTTTAAAATGGCGACTGACCAACCCATTGGCCAATCAGACGGATCGTTGAATTTTTGTTGGCGTTCTTCATCAACAGAATTGCCACTCCCACTTTTCTTACTTTTCTCATCTTGAAATCTGATTCTTAAATAAGATGAAGAAATAACAAACAAAAGCCACTGTCACAGACGTTATATTGAACTCTCTCCATTCTGCAGCTTCCTGAGTAAACAGTACGACAAAGAACAGAAAAGAAAGTCCTCAAAGAGGTGCAAAGGATATTAAACCATCACAAGTCAACTTGTCTGATTTTCTGTGTATTGAAGACACCATGGTCACTACTAGGATTCTTGATAAAATCCATGAAGGGTTTAGAGAGAGAATAATTTACAAAATAAATAATTGTTATATGATTTTTACAATTTTCATTGCAATAAAAATGTACGGGACAATAATTTAAGTAGTTAGTTTTTCTATGTAGCCTACTATCATGTATTATGTCTTATTAATGAATGGTAAATATAATAATGGATCGTATCTAATATACAAATAGGAAGTTGCAGTTTTGAATGCCAGTTTACCCATCAATTACATGCAGATAATATTTACCTCTAGTTTTTATTCAATTCTTCAAAGAAATATAAGGTCATCATCATCTATCTACTTGGAGATAGATACATGATATCAGAGCACTTGGCGTTACAAATATTAAAAGAAATACTTCTAATAACTATATAATTGACCTGAAATTTTTTTATTCAAACTTCACGTTCCTGAGTGATTCTTGCTTCCATAACACATTCCAAAAGAAAGTATGACTTTTTTCGAAATTCAATCTCGGTGATAGATAACATGGCACCTATTGTGGTGAGTGACCTTTCAAAAAGCTGGTCACACACTTGTACTCAACTGGCGCCTTTCTAAAGTGAAAGCGAAATTCTTTTGGCGCTAATAGTGCTGTTTCAGCTCTTTTATAACCGATTTGAGAAGCCAATGTGGCTCGTCACCGCTCCCATGTCGAACATCAAAGCAAAGTGTAGAAGTAGAAGGGTAAATCTCTTGAAAGAAAGAAGCGAGGTCACCCCTTCACCCCCACCCCTTCTCCCTGTGCCGCTGGTCGAGGGTCGATCACCCTTGAAAAAGACGGCATTTTCCTTCGTAGCAAGCAGAAACAAAGGGAGAGGTTACGAGGAGATAAGTAAAAGAGAAGCTTTTTGTAGTTTCACTTTTTTCATGGGGGCTAAAGAGGCTCCAACTCTTCGTGTGTCTTAAGTCCTCAGATCTCGGGGTATCAGCAATAAGAGATTTCTCATTGGATCCTTTTGTCTTTATGTTTTAATAAAAAATCCGCGGATCTTCTGGCAAAGTTTTCTTCAATCTCCGAGCAGACCCGACTCCTTGCGCTCATAATCCGTCCATCCTTCTCTCGTCTCTGCATAATACCTTCCAAGACAAAACAAAAGACAAACAGAAAAACTTTCTATTCTCATCCTCAATAAGACATTCACCTGCATTTCAAATAAAGTTCTTTATTTTTGATTCGCTGAGAACTACACTCAGAGCTGAGATTATATTTTCAATTTCAAGGAGACATGATGAAAATCCAGTACAATATGCTATTCCACTCTCAACTCCTACATCTTTTGGAATATTAAAAAAAGTTAAATACAACAGGAGCTGATGGTGATGAGTTTAAGTTATCATGAAATCATGATTTTTAGATCACTGTCTAATGTAAAAACCTCTACTTGTTGTAATTTTGTATGCATGCATGTATTATTTTTAAAACATATGTATTTATTTAAATTGATGAAATATTATCCTATACACACTAGTATATGCAGTAGCTCAGTCCACTCTCTTACACACGCTGAGATGTGAATTTATCTATAATTTAATTTTTTTTCATCAAGTCTCTATATCTTTTAGTTATTCTTTTTCATTTTTCTTGTGTTATATTTGCTTTATGTGTTTGGCTTAGTGGTTTTGAGTTGTGTTTTGGTTCTTTCTACTTTTGAACTTTCTGAAATCAAAAAGGAAAGTTGAAAATTGAGTGGCTATTTTGCTAAGTTAAAACGAACTGTAAACTACACGGTACACCATGTTCTCCATCAAGTGAAAATTGGATTACACGGCTCGTTGGAAGTACCTACGGATCTCCCCACCGATCAAATCCATACAATATCAATAGTGATACTCCCTATTTATTTTTCAGTTATTCTATTTTATTTTATATTTTCTTTATACTGTTTTATATTGTATTTTTCACATTATTTTTCGTTTTGTTTTATTATTTTTTTAGTAGTCCTATATAGTTTCTTTGATTTTGTAAATACTCCGGTCATTCAAAACTTTCACAATACTTGAATTTCTACTCAAAAATATTTTCTTTAAAGTATGTTTCAGGTGTTCTCAGTATTGACGGGACTCTGGATCTCGGGCCATGATGTTTTTCTTCCTGTATTTTCGAATATTTCATGCATAAAGTTTATAAACTTTCAATATAAATTTAAATTTCATGTATTTAAGTCCATGGCACTTTTATTGAACTATCCTACATTGAAAGTTTATAAGCTATTATTGAAATATGTATCTATAATTTTTTGTGTTGATCAATATTTTTTAATTTGTTTCAGATTTTTCATAATATTCCAGGCACCCTCCACAAATAATAATTGTCTTCTTCTGAACTGTTTTCATAACAGTATCAAATTAATGTTAATTGTTTTTGTTCCAGATTTTCCATGAAATTATTCGAGATAATTTTCTTCAAATATATTCTTTCTGTTAATTTAATCTCTAGAATATTAGTGTGATTTTCTACAGTGTTTACAGGTATTGAATGTTTTCAGGGCTTGTGAATTTTGACAATTTTTTCACTGTTTTGTTGAATGTTGAGTGATCGTGTGTCATCAATTTCTTTTCAGGTTTATTATACTTTTTTTCAGGTACTCTACTTTTCAAGACTTGTCAACATTACTTTGAACGTTTTCCCACTGTTTATTTGAATGTTGTGTGATTGTGTGTCTTTAATCGTATTATTCATTGCAGATATTACATAATCGAGAATTATTCCATTGTTTACCCGAGTTTTGTCTAATTTTTTGTCATTAATTTTCTTGTTCATTGTAGAAATTATCATTAACAATATTTCCACTGTTTAGTCGAATGTATAGCTGTGTGCCATTAATTTTCTTATTTATTGCAGAGATTATCATACCCAATAATTCCAATGTTTAGTCGAATGTTGTATAATTGTTTGCAATTAATCTTGTTTCTTATTTCAGATATAGTTTCGTATTTTTCAGGCACTCTTCCAAAATTTAATATTTCTTTTAGTGTCTGTGTCACAGCTATGGCCATGGAGTAAAGTTCTTAATCAGATCAAGAAATCTATTCGATCAGACTTGTGTCACATGAAGACATCTCATGAATTATTTGAATGTCAGGAATTAATTCAGGTTGTTGATGATGTGTAGAATTTTTAGTTATCGTTTCTACTTAGCTAGCATGAAACTACTTAGTTGAGCATGATCGTTTTGTTTTGTGCTTGTTCAAGTATTGTAGAGCATGGCTTGTTTAATGCTTGATTACCTAGTAGTAGAATGCTTTTTTTTGTGTTTAGTGGAGCATGGCTACAGTGGCGTCATTTCACCAAAACCTTGAGGGGGGCAAACACTGGGGGGGGGGGTGTAGTGGTTACGGAATACCCTCCACCAAAGAAGGGGGGTCCGGGGGTCCTCCCCCGGAAAATTGAGCACTTTTGAAACCAAAAAGAGGGTTTTAAGCTTATTTTAAATGTCAAATGCACTTTAAATTATAACAAAATTATGAGTAAAATTTCCTTAAATATACGCAGAAAATTAATGCAAAACGACAATTATTATTGACAACAGACAAAATCATAGTAATATTCTGGTAAGTTGATCATCTTCTTAGATAAAAACGATAAACGTGATCAATACATTCAGACGTTCGTACTATAAATGATACATTGGCTCTGCTGTTAATATTCAGACCTATATGTGTACACTAATAAGTACTACTGAATATATATTAGACTACGTGTTTGAAGAGTGTTAATAGTAGTTAAATAGTGTAATAAATTAATATTTTTTTAAATTACAAGAATACAAAGATTTTTACTCTGCCGCTAAGTTTTCAACATTTGACCGGATAAAATGCTTATTTGTACATTAGCTAGTACAGAATATTTTCTGTAACCCAGGAATAAAATGCCCCCCTACCCTCCCAAATGACGCCCCTGCATGGCTAGTTCTAGTCTAGTTTCTTCGTTATTTATTTGGATATTATAGTGTTGTATCATGTAAAGCATGCATTGACTATTAACATTTTATCAAAATTATAAAAAGTTCAAAATTTCACAAAAATTAATTGTTACTGGTTTTAAAGATTAAAGTCATTTTTAGATTTTTTGCAATTTTTCATCAGAATTTACGAAATAAATTTCTGTGGGTAGCCCTTCAGGAATCGACTTCCTTTACAGTCGAAAGAAAAATTGTCATTATCTCCCTACAAAATAATGATTGTAATTATTTTCTCTCTAAGTAAAAAATCTAGTTTCCCTTTGTCTGACTTTTTAAACAATAAATTGTCTCAAAACTGTCTTATTTGCTAAAATTTGAAATTTCATATACATTATTAGAACGAAAAAAGAAAATATTACTGAATATATATTAATAGAATAAACAAAATATTCTTTTTTCTATTGTATTTTCATACTATCTTCTGTCTAGTCACCATGTGAATTTCATTAAACTTTATTATTGTATTGAAATTTAATTTGATAATTTTCTAGAATTCCTTTTTTCACAGACAATGGAAAAGGATGAATACAATGAAATAAATCCAATATTGTTTTAAATATTTCAAGTAACAAATTATTCTTTTTTCCATTGTATTTCGTTCCAAATTTTGTCTAGTCTAGTTTCACCATGTATATTACTATATTGTAGCATATCAAAATTTAATTTGATAATTTCTCCAGAATTCTCCTTTTTATTTTTAATAAAATAAATCCCATATACTCTTTTTAATATTTCAATTAGCAAAATACCGATATTTCTTTCCATTGTCTGTCATTCTTTTTTGTGTCAAGAGTATAATAATGTAGGCTCACTGTAAATCTGTACATTCAACATAAAACATTCTTTTTACAATATTGTACTTCCATCCTAGCTGATTGAATGAATCAAAATATTGTTTTTTTTTTTGTAATAGACCTAGGCCTCCATGAATACTTTTCCATTGTAATTTTTAATGAGACATATTATGTGAAACAATTAATTTCTTTATGTAATCAAAATTGAAGATGATTATTGATCATTTGAGCTGGGAAGTCATGTATTTGGGTTTCATAATCCATTCATTAAAGTGTTTATAATATTTTTTGTCAATGAGGTACACTTGATCTCTAATGAAATTATTTCATTGTTATTAAATTACTTAGCAAAAGTAGAGTCCAAAATTTATGTAAAGTTAACTTTGATCAGCCAGTCCATTTTATTTGAGTTTGATTTCAACAATTTTCGAATCCTAGTGAGTTTTTCTTGGTAATTTTTGACGCTATTTTATAATTTTATTCAAAGTTTGATATGTTTTTGAACATAGATATAGTAGATTGTTGAAATGTGTTGTGCTTTGCTCTTTTTCCCATTTACAGTTCTGTTTTGTAAGACTTCTCAGCTGCCATATTTGTTAATAAACTCAGCAATAAGTGAGTCATTCCTGGCTTTATTTAAACTTTTCCATTGACACTTCATTCTCTTGCTTTGAGGCCTGATTCATAAAAATTTAGAAGACTTGTACAACATTGAAAAGGTGGTCATACACTTTAAACGAGTGCTATTCATGTACTATGAACGAAATTTTATGTCTAGTGTGTACTTGCCTTCTTCATATTTTACAGGACTTTGGATTTTTATGAAATAGGTCTCTGTGAGTTATATTTCATTTATTAATGACAACTCAAAAAACCTTACTGTATTATTTTGGTAAGGTGTTATTTCAGCACTGCTAACTGCTGAATCCACACCCAAGCTACTTCGGCTTTTGCTATGTTGGCTGACTGTTTCAATCAAAGCAATCTATTTAGAAGTTTCTGTCAGTATTTATTAAGTTATTAATTTTGTTATTTTTCTATTACTGCTTCATTATTTGTTGTTAAATTACTTTTCTGTTCTATTGGTAAATTCGCTCACTTGTCTGCAATTGCAGTTGCAGACGCTATAATGCAAGATGTTGAAGAAAATGGAATAAAACAAAGTTTAAAATAGTAGCGTATTTAATGTCAACAATAATAGATAATAATAATTTTAGGTAGTAGAGTATTTAAAATAAATAAAAACAATCATTAATAAATAATAATCATCACTTGTCTTACAATATTCTGGCTCGTTATGTGTCTAAATACCCAATTTAAATTTTATAAAAATAATTTTCAGAACTTTCTATCACTCTCTACTCTCCCAATTTCTTGCACGTTCTGTAAGTGAAAACCCATCAAAACTGAGATTTTTGTCGATTTCAAAAGGCGTCAGCGCACACTTGACTACAAATTCATTGTGAAACGAAGGCCTGAAGTAGTCGGAAAGTTCGGGTTCACTGTCTTTGACACGCTCAAACGTTTTGCTCTTCATTTTAACGCCGCAATTCAGATCGCCAGTATTTATATTGAGAGCTATCAGGTCCTTGAACACTTGCTCCTCAAACGGTACATTCATCATTGCCAATGCCTGCAACAATCAAAGCACACCATGATGCTTTGAGCTTTTTCAAAAGCTCAGATATTTTGAATTGTAAAGTTATACAGTACAAACTACAATGAATGATATTTGATACCATAACAAATATTTAATGCCAATAACTATTTGGCATCACGTAAGTTTTGAAAACCTGTGAGTGTCACTCAACTGATTCTTGAATGATAGACTGGAGCCTTAGATTTAGTTACCGGTACATTGGATGCAAGTTATAAGCAAAAGGTTCCCACACAATTGATATGCACTGTTCCTGCAAACCATGATATGTCTAGATACTATGCTTTGTTTAGCTGCGAACCATGATATGCGTATCTAGTGAGTGGGATTACTTCGCTTGAAACTCGTACCGTAAAATAAACTTACCTTTGATTTAGCTAATGCGATATTCTTTTCCCGATTATTTGCTGCACCTCCTTGACGAGATTCTTTAGCCGATGCAACAGCTCCTAGTATTATTATTAAAAGTGGTGTAATAAGTTCCATGAAGCAATTATATTGAAGTTTTGATTATTTTGGTAATTTCAAATTGAGTTCATATAGATTCGGCTTTGTAGTCTACTTTTTTCTTTAAATCTGCTCCACTTGCTGTAATTCAAATGTTGGCGCTAGCGGTCATTGCAATATTCTCTGATCGCACAGTCAAACATGGAAAATATATTTTCTATAAATATTCATATTAGTCATAAAAATACACATTATAAATAAATTTGGTATATTCTATGTATTTTTAGAAATGTATTATTTTGTAATGTGAAAAAATTTTAAATTTTATTTCAAGGCCATCGGCATGTTTTCATTCCATGAGTTTGTAAGTGGAAGTGCTCTGAAGTCTGTCTTGCATTTCGCCGCGAATATGTATAATAATTATTAATAATTTTTATTAACTTCAATAATACATTAATTATTGTCGCTCATTGTTAATCTGATTAATTCTATCGGTAGAATACTATGTAATTTGTAGTGTTCTCACTATCCAGTGCAATAATATCGTGTTTATAAGTTAAATTATCAGAGTAATGTTTACTCATTTGGTCTTAAGTGAATTTCGGTGTATTTTTGAGGTTTAAATTGTTTTCCTTCCTCTAATTGTTTAAAAAATCACTTTGAAACCCAAAAGTTTGTGATATAATACCAGTTTCAAAGTGTAGTTATAGACAAGAAGTCAACACCATTGAAATTTTAAGGTTACAATACATCAGTGTTTTGCGTGAGTAGAGCTCAATTTGTCTTTAAATTGGATTTTATATTCAATTTTATCAATTCAATATCCCTTGTTTGTAGAATATAATGTCATAATTGGATTGGATGTATGAAATTGTAGTTTGAGACAAAGATAGATGAGATCAGTGTTTAGGTTAGTTTGATAAAAAGCGTCTTCCAGTTCTTGAAGTTGTAAGGAACTAAAGGGTCGATTGCTGCAAAATAATATGTCTTCAGATTTATTTTTTCACTTTGGAGTTTTACAAGAGAGTGTTTCTATACCGTAACAAAGTTATTTTTTGTATGTTAAACAAATGTTTGATGGGCTTCATTTTCAATCATCTTTTAACTCACACTTTCAGAGCAATAAACCATAAGTTATAAGGTCCCCATGAGCTCCATATTATGATTCTCTCAAAGTTACTTATCCGCATTGGGCTAAATTGAAGAATACCGGCACACTCTGTAACTTAAATTGACGCAGACATAGTTATCTATTTACTAACATGCTGATATAAAATATAAATGAAATAGATAGAGGATAATGTTATTATCTGACAATAATTTATTAATGGTCAACTCCGAATTATTGTTAAACATAATTTCAGGCTTAATTATCCTGGGAAGTAATGTAGAGTGAGAGGAGCTGTGTCAGTGTAACAGAGCTATTATCACTTCTGTCTCGACGTCCTGTTCCTGTAGTGCGATGCATAATGCATTGGGGTTTCATTTAAATAATATTGTGTATTATTATTGTTCAACAATAATTTTCTATGTATATTGTTAGTAATGGTTTGATTCTCATTGTGTATTGGCTTTGAAAAATTTACTACAAATGTCAATGACTGCAATGGAAGAGATTCGCTCACTCTGAATAATTTCAAGATGACTGAATCTAATTTCTTGTTATTGCAAGATGCCTTTCAACCGACAACTGATTGGTCTAAGTGTGTAAATTTGCAGTTTGATGGATAATAATAGCCTAATGAATGTATTATGTATTAAACACCTTATGAAGCTAGGGAGGATAGTCAGTAAAATGTTTTATTTTTTTATTTTGACTACATGGCAATGATGAAACCAGTAGCGTAGCAAGGATTTGATTTAGGGGAGGTTCCAAACCTCCCTATGGAATACCCCCCAGAAGGAGGGGGGTCCGGGGCTATATATTTCAAGTATATATTTTAGCATCAAATATGCAGTTTTTAATATATCCTTGACCTCCTGATATCCTGACCTTGTTGTATGAATACGAAAAAACAATATGAGCTTATCAATGTCTTAATTTTAATCCCTTGATAGTATGGAAAAGAATCATAGTAAAAAAACTGTGAGGTCCAGTATTCTAAAAGCAGTGGAAATGTAGGCCTAGGTACGGTATATAAAAAAATGAACATGAAAATTAAAAACCATGCGATTTAAGACCATGCAATAAAAACCCTGTAAGTTGTAAGGCTGTCAGTTCTATAGCATAAAATTCTACCTCCTAAATCCTACCTAAATTATAGCTACAGTACTAACTCGTTATGCTTAACAAGTTGTTAAACTTTATAATTTTAATTTTTAGGTGTACTGTATAATAAATACAGTTTTTTATTTTTATTCCCAGGTTGACAATGTGAACATGAGGCCAAAGGACTGATACATCTAATATGGCGGCATTGAATGAAGCACAGTTTGAGAAGAAATTGTTGAATTTGAAAGACACTCAAGAAAGTATTTCAGGTTTGTCGTCATGGTGCCTACAGCAGCCTCATAACCATAAGAAAATCGTGCAGATCTGGCTGCAGGTTCTTAAGAAAGGTCAGTGTAAGGCTTATAATTTTGAATAGGTGAGAAATATAATTTTCAATAAATATGCTATTTTATGAGAATTATTAGGCCTAACACTAACATTAGTTATCAAATTAATTCTGTAGTGTGTCATTATAACGTTAAGAAATATTGTGAAAGAACACCAGCTACAGAAATAAACGCAAGGAATCGCCTCTGAAGACTCGGGAGGAATTGAATATTTATTAGGCAAAAAAATAAAATGATAATAATGATACAATTTGTTGTTTTCAAGCTAAGAGACCTATGACTTACAAAAACAAGAATTTGTTCATTGTGATGTGGAACATCTAAAGAACTTCAGAGAGGTTTTGTGATGTTTTCATGAGTCCTAGAATGGTGTTTGGATAATGGGAAGATGATAGAGATGAATGAACCTATAGTTTTGAGTGGGCTCCTAATCTTCAGACAATTATTTAGGCTATCTATTACTGTGCATTTCTATAATGTGACGATAGAATTTTAAAAAATAAAAAAATATTTTCATTACAATTTTTACATTAGAAATCCTATATTAGTTGTAGAAATACCTTATAAATAACTTGCAAGCCAGTTTTTATCAACATTTTCTATTAAGTAAAACTTTTATACAGCTTCTTAAATACATTGACTTGGAGGTATCGACCAATTATTAATATTTTTCTTTGCTTTTAATTTCAGTTAAAATAGAGCAACGTCTAACACTTTTCTACTTGGCTAATGATGTTATACAATACAGCAAACGCAAAGGATATGATTTCGTCGAGAGTTGGGGAACAGCTCTCCAGAGAGCAACAACCATGGTCAGGTAAGCTATTATAATAATATTATATAATGATAATCAGGGCCGGATTTCAACCTATTGCCGCCCCTAGGCACTATTCTGGCTGCCGCCCCTTGGCATATCAGATATATATATATTATGTATGTTATTATATATTATGTTATGTATATTATATAAGTTATTATGAAAATAAAATACCAAATTTACCAGTCAATAATGATGGTTTTAATAAAACAATCAGTTACTTTTAGATTTTTATTATATTTTAAAATGTCTATGCTCATTCGAAGTAAAAAATAACTGACAATGGAAAATGAAACTCATAAACAAACTTGTTCATCAATCACAAATTTATTAAAAATCTTATAAGTTTTTTTATTTATTAAAATTGTAAAACTAAAAAAATATTAATTTATTAAAAACCTAATAAATTTATTAATTGATGAAATCCGTTTCAGAGGCGACGATAGAGTACGTAACAAAGTGCTGCGGTTGTTCACGATATGGGATGAGAGGAATATCTACGATGAATCTTTCCTGGTGGACCTTGTTGGACTGCTTAGCTCGCGCACACCAGCTCAAACCTCTGTTCCTGATGCTCAGGACTTCCAAGTAAGATACAGTACTATTACTAATCTATTCTCGATTTGTGATTTTAAGCCTCATTTTAAACTTTCCCATGTAAAGTTTAAGAAGAGGAGAGTAAAGGTCATTTTTCATAAACCTGCTGTTATTCTATTGCTATTCTATCAGAAACTATTAATTCATTGTGTTAGCAAAAGAAGTCATGATATTTTACTATAAGTTCAATGGCTCATACAGACGATTTTGTTTATAGCCTAATGATATTATTGACAGTTTTCCAGAGAAGCAAAGAAAAATTTGAAAAGTGTTTTTGTGATTAGAGAAAAGAGTTTCTTTTTCTTGTTAGAATAGTCGATTAAATTATATGGCATTTTTTAGATGCTATGAGCATCTATCAAAACTTATTGAATTAACATTTTAGTATACTCTTACGGGAAATAGTCGATCAAGCTTACAACTCGAATTCTGAGTATGAGAATATTATTTAATGACCAAGAATCAAATATGAGTTATCATATTCAACTATTATAAAATATTAACAACTATATTAATAGCAAATATTAATTTATTAACAATATTAATATATTTTGATAATATTAACAACCAAACTGGAATTTATAAATAGAGTTGTAATATTTTGTTGATTTTCAAAAAATAATGAAAATCGATGGTTTTTCAATTTTATTACAACACTTGTTTTCAGCCTTCAACATTGATCGCCAAAATAAGATCATGTAAGCAACTGGAAGACGAAACCGATTTGAGGCTGAAAATAGTCAACGAATGCCATCTTCAGTTGTCTGATGCCGATGCGTTACGATGTTCACTAAAAGGTAACAATCCTTCAATATATATCTTTTTATTTCATGCCATTCCAACAATATTTCTCTATCAGGACTCTTATTCTTAAAAATCATATTTTTGTATGTTATCATGAATATTTCAGTTTTTTCATGCAAAATGTTGAAGCTGTGCTCACAATATTGTGCTTCATGAAATATTTATTCAGTAATGTACAAATAATACTAAATGAAAGTTTCAACAGGCTTACGCCTAAAACTTATTGAGATTTAATTGTCACTTTATCTTGTGACAAAGAGTGTTATTGGAATCGTCCAAGAAAATTAAATAGAATACTTGATGATTTTGATGCATTCTCGTTTAGTAGAATCTCCTAAAAAAGATGACGTTTGTAACAAAGGTGTTGAGATGACTAGTTTTTTTATTTAGCAAATCTCTGGAAGGAAAACATTATAGTTGTATCAGCTCGAAAATAGGCTACTCACAGAGTTTTCATGTAAAATTCAACAGTTTGTCGTGTGCATTGCTTGATAATAAATATTTTTAAAGAAATTCTTAGGGCCGGTTGCACATTAGTGGATTAAAGTTCATCTTCATTTACTCAAGAGAATTTACATTGTTAATTGGAGAATAGGCTTGACAGACCTTTGTGCAAGTGGGACATAGTTATTTATCAGCAATTCCTCAAAATACAAGTCCACAACTCATGTTTGAACTCTGGTTTGCTCAATATTTTATTAACCAATGTCTTCTATTTTGATGGTAACTTTTTGCAGATCGAAGGCATGGCGAGGACGTTATAGCCGAAGTAGAAGAAGGAATTGGGAGAATGCAGAAATACATTGAATGTCTCAGCAATGAAGTGAAAGATCGTGCTGAGTTGATTGAACAACTCGATTTAGCTGATGTTTTCTATGAAACTCAGCGAGGTGAAGCGAGGATAGTTTGCAATGTAAGTTTGGAATTATGCTTTGTTTCGTTACTTTTTCTCAATCTGGCTTGATTCTGGAATGTTGTACCGGATTCAAATTTTGAGAAGGGTTGCATTAATTCTATGATCAACGGCCTTTTTTCAAGACCTTCTACATTCCACAGACCTTAATGTAGGAAAAACATGGCGGCGGTTCTAGCCCAATTCAACCAATTACGTAGCTTGTAATTTTAAACATATACATGTGATTTCGTTTACAAAGCTACAGTACGTACAGTGACATTAATTTAATTTGACGTTTGGCATTAGATAGATAGAGAGATATCATTTCTCGACGTTGCTGATGACCGTAGAGTACGATGGCAAAGAAATAATATCTCTCTATCTATCTACCTATCTAATGCCAAGCGTCAAATTTAATGAATATCACTGTAATTGGTTGAATTGGGCCAGAACCGCCGCCATCTTTCTTCTACATTAAGATCTGTGGAATGGAGAAGGTTTGCTGTTTTATGAAACTTGAAAGTCCTATTGAAAAGGAACAGCTGTCTGTAAGATTCCTCACACTGCACGTTCCCTCCTACACACTTTCTAGCAGTTTCTATTTTACAGGACTTCACATAATACAGTAGAAAAACCAATAATACAGTAGTCTTTGTTTCATGAAGCGTTCTCCTGTAAAACATAATTTTAGCCGTTGATCTCTCATATTATAACTTATAACAGTCAATCACCTTTTTCGTTTCGTGATGAGTAAATTTTTGCCATTTTGATTACCTACCGTAGATACCCTAGATTACGTATAAGTGAAAGTGATCGAAAAACAATAATGAAAATCTACTCTGTACGAAGCAGATATTTCAAATAGTTTTCTTTTTACGTTCTGTCATTATTCAACTGAATGGTATAACTTGACTTCCGAACGGTTCGTTTGCACCGACTAAAATAACTGGTTCTATTCAGAACACATAGCCTATAAACTATTTATCTAGTGACTTTCAGATGTCCAGTTTCTTGTATTACGTGTCTACCTATCTCCTAGGCTACGGCCACACGATCATTTTTTCACGTGGTAATAGTAGCCTATTACATTCCAATGCAGCTCATTTTTTCGCGTGTTTTCATGCTGCGTTCGCGCGTGAAAAATGCTCGGGTAACTGTAGCCAAACGTTTTATGAAGCGTTTGATTGTAAAATGTTTATAAATTATAATCGATTGGCTTAATTCTTACTTCATTTTCTATTTTAATTCTCTTCAATATTGGCAGGCCTATAGCAATTTCGGAAAGAGAGTGAAGACATTGAAAAGGAAGTTGGATGATCTCAAGCCAAATTTACCAAGTCCGCTGCCATCACCCGATGTCAACGCTCCTTCGCCATCACCCGAGTCCGACATACAATTACCTGATGAAGTAAATAATGGTAAGTTGTAATAACGAGTTGATTGATTGAGACTGGGCAATTTCTTATCCAAAGTTTAATGTTAACAAAGTTACCTATGAAGTAATGCTCATATTAATTCTTTATTTTTTTAATTCATGAGAATGTTACTATGAAGAAGTGATTATTTATAATACCTACTTGTGCTCCACAAAGTTGAATTATTAACCAAAGAGAATTGAGTGTTTTTTAAAAGAGGATAAAGTGTAGCCATGATGATATTCCACATAGAGACATTCTTGCAGAGATATACATGGACTTGTGCTCTTTCATAAAATGATGGTTATTAGTGAATTTTGTAATAATAATTGTGCATGTCACTTAATTTATTTGAAGCTGCAACTCCGTATTTGTATGACTTGGTCGTAAATAAATAGAGTGTTCTATCAAAATATTACTTTATTCAAGTCTTTTCACGAACTGATTGATGAGACTGTAGAGTTTGTTGTCCAAAGTTGTTAAGTTAGTATGTTCATTATTGTGTTAAGAGGGCAATTGTTGGATAGCATCCTTTTGCTCTCATATGTTTAATTTGAATCAATAAATAAATTAATTAATTCTAACCTTTGAAGTAATGCTGCTCATTTTAATTGTTTTCTAGTGCCAGCAATGGGTATGACATCGTTCATTGGCAGTATGGTGATCCCTGACACAATACCTGAGCCGTACGTGCCGCCGCAGCTGGCTCAGATGTCGTCGCACAGCGCTTTGGAAGAGGTGCCTGTGGCCCCTTCGCACCCCCCTCCCCATTACCAGGTGCCGCACTACCAACCCCACGCGCACACGCACACACACGCGCACCCACCTCCTCCAGTTCCCCCCACCCCGCCCGCCTCCCACCATATGAACTCGCGTGTCCCCCCTCATCCTCACCTCAACAATTCCATGGACTTTCCCATGAACGGCAGTACTTTCATGAATCGCAGTTCACAGGATTCACCAGTGCCTCCTTTTTTAGACAGTACGTCTAGCTTCATTGGCAATGCTAATTTTTCGTTCGATTTTATGGTGAGTACCTCAGCATGTGTCTCAGTTTAAAGAACAAATCTTTATTGAATAAAATTCAATAACAAGAACTCTGATACCATTATACCAATTTTTCAATTTATTTTGACGTCTCGAATCCATGAAATCCAATAGTGAAAATCAATATTTATTTTGCAGGAACTCCTATGCAATTTATGCGAAAAATAGGAGGTTTTATGTATTATTTTTCAATTGCAGAAGAAAGCTCAGTTTAGCATGCATATTTCTACGCCTAATTAAAATTTTGTTTGAAAATGGGGGTATCATTAATATCGTGGTACACATGCCTTCTAGACACGAAGACATGATTTTTGAAACGTATTTTTCACAAATTTAATGTTTCGGTTAAATCTTTTCACAATTAATACTAGCCTACTTTAGTATTAATTATAGTTTGAATAAAACTAGTTGTCACTTGGCCTGGTGCTCAAGAACTACTTTGGATAATGCACCGGTTACAAAATTGTAAAAAGATTTTAATAAAACATTTATAATAATACAATAAACTTTTTGAGATCTTGTATCCTTAAATTTTCGTATGTGATTTTCAGAAGGAAGAGTCTGACATTCAGAATGCTTTAGAAACACCAGCATCGCCGTCCCCTGGTTCGCAGTTACCGGATGATGGTGTCAACGAGTTCTCAGCACCTACTCCCAAAGAGGCAAGTGTATTTCGAGCATTGACAATCTTGAAAGTGTTTCATGCCATCAAATCTTCAATACGTTTTATTTAGATTCAATCTATTTATTTCATTCACCATTCACACCGTTATTAAAAAGGACTATTCTTTCCCACTTATCGGTTCAGTTTCCGTCTCGTCTTATTTCAGCTTGTTCTGCGCATGCGTCAATAATGAAGGACCAATCACTGGGCTCATCTACGCATGCTGAAATAAGACGAGACGGAAACTGAACTGATATGTGGGAGTAATTCTTTAGTTCACATAGTCCACATTCATTATTCTGTCACGATAAAATTTGAAATTATCGTACTTTCTTAATCTATTAAAAGTTATCATTATTCTGTCATGATGTAATTTGAAATTACCGTACTTTCTTGATCTATGGATACTTATTATGCTTCTGATCCATTAAATATTATTTGATCGTTCAGATCCCGAAAAAATAGCTAGTTATTTCAATTTGTTCTGTACTCCAATGTATTATCATTGTATTGAATTTTGATTTCTTTATCATTCATGTTTTGAACCTTCTAACCTTATGACAAGCGTTTTGAATAGTTGAATTTCCCATTACCTTGAGTGTCATACATGTTGGGTGTAAGCACAGTCATCTACTAGAGTTAATCTACATAGCTATAGTGTAAGTGATTAAAAAAATTAGTTTCCAATGAAACTATTTTCACACCACGATCAATATTCCTTGTGGATACTAAAAGATTGCTGCTCGGAATTCAATTGTTATTCAAATCCAATTTTGATCCAAAATAATTTTTTCTCAATAATTATAAATGTTCATCTATTGAATGTCATTCATTAATACTCCAAATCATTAAATTTAGGCTATTGATGATGAAGTCGTCGAAAGAAAAAACTTATAAAACCTGTTTTAAAATAATATGTGGAAAATGCAGAACGTTTTCGTAAATCTTCTTTAACGTAAATTTCGATAACGTAATCACGTAAATCTCTGCCTCTTCTATAACAGTGTGAAGCAAAATCTTCTTCAAAGTTAGTCTTTGAACGAGTCTTCGACTACTGCACAATATTCCATTTCATTCTGGGGAGTTATTTACGTGCATGGGGATATGGGGAGACACTCTTACGTACGATCAGGTCTTTGTTGTTATGTTGATCTGTTTGAGCTTCAATTATTGTCTGTTGGAAAGATTTCTGATTGAAATTTAAAGCTGAAAAAGATTTCCTGTTACTTGAAGATTTTCTTCAATTTTCTATTGGACAAAATTCGAATTGAAATTGAAAGCTGAATAAGATACATTATGAATAAATAACCTGTTGCCCCACAGGGAAACCCAATCGAGGTGATATCATCCAATCAGAACGATTCCACTGGGTTCAGTTTGTCGGACTTTTTGAAAAACCTCATACCAAGCCAGAATAATAGCCAAGCACTTGATTCCACACAAGTGTCTTCGATCAATTCGTCAATGGTGGATCCGTCACTTATGATCGATACTGCTGCAGGAACGTTGCCTTTGAACGACACATTCCCCTCCTCCCTTCCCATCCTCACCGATCCATTTCCACCCCCTCTGCCTCCACCTCCTCCCATGGAAGAACCGTTCCCTGAGAAACTGTGGAACTCGTCGACCCTTCCTCCCAAATTTCCCTCCTGGAACGACTCTCAGGTAAATGCGAATTCTGTACTGTGTGTTGTTACTGTCACTCAGCTTCACCATTCACTTTATTTCAATACTCATTCTAAAATTTTCAAGTCCTTCCTTTGTTTGCAAAATTCGTATAAAATGTCCTCAAATTGATTTCTTGTAATGCTACTCAGAATTCCATTGAAGTTAAGATTTGTATTTCACTTCGAAATTTTTTCATCTCAAAAATTGAAAAGTAATAAAGTAGTTGCATAGTAAATACCAAGTTATAAAAATTGAAAATTAATAATGATCTATGGCTATGATACAGTTGATATACAATTAAAACCGAACATTAAATAATTCTTGTACATGATGAATTGAATTTATCGCATGATGTTAAAAAATCAATAAATTTGACAAAATATTCCAATAGTAGTTGATAAATTTAGTTCAATAGTGTCGACTATTTGTGGAAGTACTATGGAAATGGGGCGAGGTGAAACTAGCCGTAAGGGGTTTCCCAACGATAATAAGTCAGACGAATATATTTGTTTATGGAAAGCCTGATAGTAACCTCATTACTTCATTGCATTCATTGCAATTGGAAGTGAAATTTGGAATTAACAGCCCTTTTTTCTTAAAACTATTTTTTATAGAATCATATTTTTCACAGTGTTTGTTAAAATTTCATTTAATTGTTAAAATGGCATTTAGTGATTTTAATGTCACTGTGCTTGACATGAAAATCTTAAAAAATATTTATTTACATTAAAATTACCCATTTATTAAAGCTTGAGTTTGTGAACCTTTGAAAAAGAATTAATTCAAATTTAGTTGAAACTCTTTTCTGCAACTTTTGTTGAGAAATTCCATAAATCAAGAATTCATTAAATTTAAATCAATTGTAATAAACCTAAACAATTAATTTCTTTTCTATTCTGGAAATTTTATAAATTTTCAGACGAATTGGGGAGAAACTCCGCAACCGAGCTATAAAGAGCCGTTCCTTTTCGATGTACCACCGCCTTCTTTGGCGCCTCCTCAGCAAGACCGGGACATGCGCGTAATGCCGAAAAATAAAATGAAAGACATCGATCATCGCAATCTCATCAGTCTCACCGGTTCTCCGCGTAGTGATAGCAACAGTTGGCAAAATACCACTCCTCGCAAGACTGATGTTGATCTGAGGTAACTTTTTAGATTCCACAAAACCATGTCGAAGCACTTTATCCACTCAATATCCATTCAATTTATTATGAGAGTCCAAAAACTGTCTTGATGCAAACATTTTAATAGTCTTCCAAATTTGTTTCATTTTTGTAACTTGAGAGTCAAGCTTGTTAATCCTGTATCCCTATACCTACCCAACCCCAATTTTGTTATATATTTTTTCATTTTCCGCTTGTATACCGAAATCTGCTCATCCGTATTCATCATGACCAATCTTTTCTCTTGATCAATGTGGAGCCCATTGGAGTATTCTGGATGATTTAATCTCTATTCAAGGCCTCTACAGCGGCCTATCACTTTTCATGCATTTATTTCCTGTCATACTCACCAGTAACAAATTATTTTATATCCCATCCGATTCCTAATCATCACGTTTATCTCAACATTTCCTCCAATACATCTTTTATTCTGCAAGTAAAGTTGACGCATGCTGTGGTCCATACTAGTTTTTATTCATAAGTTTTAGTATTGACTTGATCTTTTCCTAATCAATAATGTTTTTTGTCTTTTTCAAAGTTCCATTCCGTAGTTCCACAGGATGTAGCGCAGAAGTATTGTGGTGATTTTATTCCAATTTGTATGATTTGTAATATAATATTTTGTTTTTTCACATATCCAAATTATCAGTATAAATTTATAATTAATACGAATGCATAAAATATATTAGTAATGATACAGTGATAAAAAATGGGTAATTTTTATCAACCAGTTGTATTTCATGAAAAAATAAACTGCCACTCAACTACTACTTACATTTCAGCATCCTTACTTCAAACCCTTCATTTGAAATTTCTGCATTCTTGCTGATTTGTTTGATAAAAATTCTGGATGAGATGAGATGATAAATGAATTACTCCTACTCATTGATTCATGATTTATCTGCACTGATGGGTAATCAAAAGTTATTGAGAGAAACTTGCTGCTTCCATTCATTGTTCCTGCATTCTAAATGAAGGGATAAATTACAACTTGAAAGTAAATCCAATAGGAATATGATTGAATGTAATGTGTCATGAAAATAGTATTGAAATGAATAAACACCCATAATCAGCGATTATTTCAATCCCGAGCTGTGAATATTTTCTCTTAGTGCTATTGATAAAAAAATGTTTATTTTTCTTAAAGTAAAGAATTGATTCGAATTGCAATTTATTCCACATCCAATCTCATAATCATAAGACAAGAACTAATTGTTAGTAACATTGGACTAAACCACATTGTGGCTAACCTAATATAATGTTTGCAATATTGTTTTTCTAGAAGAAGGGCAGCTACCGACAACAAAGATATAGTGGAGAGCATAGACATGGACTTAAGCGACGACGATGAAAATCATAGTCAGACGCCTGTTAGCAGCACACCGAAGAATGCGATGCATGCCATGAATAAGCAGTCGCCAATGAAGCTACCGCTGCTCATGACACCTGTTCCTCACCAGGCTCCTCGTGAGTTTGTTCCAAACCATCGCTCCACTCCAAGAAATAGTCACTCGGACCAGCCTAGCACTAGAAACATTAGTAATAACACATTGCTAGGGCCTTCTATTTCGTTCAATATTTCGACACCCAACAAAATAGTGAAAGAGTCGCCTCTAAAGGAAAACGAAGAACAGCCAAAGAAGAAACTGCCTCTTCTGCACGATGTGCATTCGCCACCAGTCAAAAGCCAGCTCTCAAAGCCAGGTGCTGATTTGGTGTTTCCGGACATTGGCATTCCACCTTCGGCCATTCTCACCGCGCCTCCGCCGCCCCCTCCTCCTCTCCCGCCTCCTCCTCCCTTGGCCCTTCTCGGAGATCTGGCTGTAGTGGAGGCTGAACCTGTCAAAACGACACCTGCCGAAGTGACGACCGCCAAACAAGAGTCAAGGTCTGACCAAAAAGGTAGTAATAACGTGTCGGGTGCAACAACTACACAGAGAAAGGACAGTTTACCAGCCCCTGACAAGGCTGAATCTCTGTTGAAGACTCCCGAATTGTTTTTGGAGGAGGTTTTGAATGCGGACATTGGTGACGAGTCGGAACCGAACGACGTGGATGCGGCTGCCATGCTGTACGAGGATCTGTACGACGAGAGTATGGACAGTGAGGAGCCGAGCAAGGCGGATGAAGACCTGTTCAGACGAGCACCGCCGCCTGACATGAAGCCGGCGCCCCACGGCGCGTACAGGCCGCCGCCGCCCCCAGGCAGAGGGCAGCCGTGGCGGCCGCCTCGCCGCGGCATGTTCCCGCCTCGCGGCATGCGTCCCCCGCCGCCGCCTCCCCATCTCATGCACCATGGACCAGCTGCCCGCCAGATGGGACCCAGGCCTCCTTTCCAATGGCGGCCACGCTTCCCCAAGTGGTAGTAGGTAAGTGATCAACTCGCCAAGTTCAAAGGTGATCTCTAGCAATCACACAATCATAATTATTACTATCGACTACTTTTCACAACATGGTACGTGACAATCTCTATAGATTGAAAGGTGTTTCAAGAAAACCTAACATTCACACTACACCACAATAATGTTATCAGCTATTGACTATTATTCACATTTTGGTACGTGATAATCTCTATAGATTGAAAGGTGTTTCAAGATCCCTAACATTCACTATATACCGCAATGATTATTATCAAATTTTGATATGTGTCATGGTAAGTGATAAACTCGCTCGGTACAATAATATTATGTTTTAAGAAAAACTAGCTTTCACAATACAGTACATTAATAATATTAAATAACCAAGCAAGTTTGAGCAAATAGTTGTGCTCTGACCTGTGTAATTATTTGATAGGTTAAACGAGTTAATCTATAGGACATTGAAGTAACTCAAGTATTTTTATCCAAACTATAGAAAGGAGACCATTAGATGTTTGAATCAAATGAAATTTTAATATAAGAATATTTTAATTAAATTCGTCTTAGCATCCTAAGATGTTGTTTCAATGCTTATCTGAGTGACCCGTTTTAACCAGCTCTTTAATCTGCTACTTACTAAGGGTTTCTTTGCACAGTTAGAACTGAATTTTTCTATTTTTTGAAGAGCATTACTCTGGTAACCCTTTGCTCCTAGAAATCACGATCAGACATAGCCCACTATCTCACATGGTTAAATACCCATGTTTCATTGTACTCGCCTACAGTTGAAAAACAATTTGATTAATGATCTCAAGTTATGAAATATTTGTAACTTTATGATGACTGCTTTCTATTAATATTATTTTCAACTATTCATTGAGTGATAAAGTTTTGTATATGTTTATTTTTGTGAAACTGTTTTTCTTGAACTGCACAATGATTTTTTCACAAGAATATTGTAAAATTTATTTTAAATTTAGATGGAACTTAAGTTGTTTTGATTCTAGAGGTCTTTAGTGTTTTCTAATCAAACCAAGATGTTACTTTCTATTCAAGAAAATTCTTCAAAAGCCAATATTCTGTTCAAACGATTTTTAAATTTATCTATCATTGGATGAAGCAAATCGCTTCTTGTAATTCATCTCTATATTAAATAAATTAATTGCATATTGGTCTACGATCTATTTATATGGATATCAGCTCAATTCAATCATTTCCTAAATAAGGCTTTTCGATAAAGGATTTATATTGTTCATTTGGCTTCAGTGGCAATAACATCGCACTACTAAATTATATCTTGGAATCTTGGCATGTAAAGATGCACTTGTATTCAGGTATTTATCTTTATTTAAACTCCTTAGAAGCAAGCTAGGTAATGATTATCAATTCTTTACCTCACTTTGACAACTACTTCAGAGTCTTTACTTCATTTTTAGAACATGTGAAATAGTAACATGACATAATTTATTTAACAGAGTTATTACTCCATTTTTGTTTTTATTTAAAATTTATAAACAATAAAGTACCATGTAAATTTTTTTCATTGTGATGTATTATTTATTATACAATACAAATTGAAATGTTTGGTCGCTCATTCATTTACATTTATTTTCACAAGTGTAGTAGCATGACAAACGTATTTTTTGTGTGATATCAAACAAGAGTCACATCTTTCAGGAGAATCCTTTCATGTGAATCCTTCCCAATATCTAAAAATATCACTGTTCGTCTTTGGTACTTCGAGCATGCATATTTAAAATTGAACTTTAATTTTAAATATATTCTTGAAAAGTGTTCTGATGATGAAAAAAAAACTCTGAAAAAATTGTCTAGAGGTTGAAGCAGATACATGTAACTTTTACGTTCGTGAATATCAAATAATTCAGGGAAATCATATTACTTATAATAATACTAATCTAGTTACTATATTAGCTGATATTATTTACATGAAAAACTAAAAGTATGGTAGTAATATCATACATTTCATGGATATTGTGTGTAACGATATAGTATCGTTCAATTTTTTAGGATTTAATGGAAATCCTGTTGATTAGGTTGAGTTATGAAGTAATCTATTTTTAAGAATATAGTTTATGAAAATGCTATGGACCGGTATTGTGTATGTAACATTATTTCTAGATGCGTCAGTATGTTTGTAATGAAGATTTGATAGCGACAAAACACAAATTATAATTCGATTTTCTATCTCCTTGGGTAAACATTAAATATTTACCGATAACTTGTAACTAAGGTTTTTAACAAAAATTGAAATACTGTAAATGCAATTGCAGTCTTGTAACACATTACAATAAGTAAGATGTTATATCAATATCCAGTCATACAGTAAGTAAGGACTGTCAAAGAACGAAATTTCTGTTTTTCTCATTTACTCAACTCTAATGTAGTTCATGTCGTACAAAAACAAATATTTAGTTTGAGTTTTGTCGTTTCATTTCAGTTTAGGCTGCCTAAATTGCACCATTATGTTCTACTTTGTAAATTATTCAAAAGTTTCCAAAATATGATTCTATGTAAATTAGTATAACCTTTTGAATTGAAAAAATTAGCATTAAAACATGTTGTGAATTGGCACTTGTGCTTTATTTTTATGTAAGGTACAACCTGCCAGTGTATTCCTTCAAATTATGATAAATTCAAGACATGTATCAGTTTTGTTACTTTATGAATTGAACTATGTGGTGTTTTGTGGTGAAGCTCTGTTTCTTATTTATTATGAAGAAATAAGAAAATATTTTGTCAATTCGACTCTATTTTTATTCTTCTAATTGATGAAGGACCAAGGTTACAAAGCATATTATAATTATGTAGCTTGTCTCAAATGAAATGAAGTAAAATTGACAATATATCCTATTTTCTTTCATTTGGAATATGATAATGTTGTAGAATGGACTGTGGTTTATGAGACTGAAGTGCATTCTCAATGGTTCAAGTGATTGTCATGGAGATTTGTTTCAATTATTATACTGTACATAACAACCGAAATTAATAATTTGATTTAAAATTTCTTTTTTGTTGTCAATTTGCTAATTTTTGCGTGTGTCTTCAAATAGACGGTGCAGGTTGATTATTGATGTCTTGCATATTAGTTTTCTTGAATTTCAAACTTTATTTCCAGAGTATATAATTTTCTGTAGTTTGTTCACATTTAATAGAAATGTATTTACTGAATAAATGTTTCTCAATACATTAATAAAGCTATTCTCTAAGGTATGTTCTATTATATTCTCCTGTTAAACGATGAAATTTCTTGAGTGATTTTTATTTAATTTGCTTTAGCCTTATTAAGTGTCAGTCATCTTCTTTCATAGCTCAGCTATGTTTTGTTGTTTAATTGATCCTATATGAATTGTTTATATTCTTAGAGGAATTGTCTGTAAGGTAATAAATGAATTTTGACTTGAATGATGGCAAATCAAATGAAAACCTCAATGAGCATTAATTTTTAAATATTAATATATGAAAAGTCCAAGAATAGAATGCAAAGTTATTGAAGTTCATTTGAAATCAACTGCTTAATAACGCGTGTTCATCTTGGGTTTGTTGTTAGTTAGATTCTTAACTGATTCATTTTCACCCATTATTTCCATCAGAAATACTTTTCTGAGTATGTTTTCCAGAATTGAACATAATTTAAATAAATGTATTATACCGTTGAATATTTCTAGGAATATGCTTATACCTCTAGGGTGTTGTGATATGAAGAAAATCAATGTTTTTGAATTGATTGATTTGGTTAGCCAAATCATTGTTTTAGGAATAAGAATAATTTCTTCAAACTTGTGCATGATACTGATAAAGTTCAACAGTTGTGTAGTCAACTATGAAATATTAGTGTCCATGAACTGAAAAATATGCTGAGTTGCAGCAAAACTCAAGTTCAAGACACAGTACGATACAACGCGCTCCAGCTGCAGACGCAGGACAAAGCACTCCATTATATCGACCAAGATACTAGCGCTTCCAGAGAGAAAAATGTGCAACTTTGGTGATTAGCTGGAGTATTTATAATTTAACCACCTTAGAACGTTAGAAGAATGCATTACAGAATTATAGAACGATTATCAACAATATTTTAATAATTAAATTTGATTATAAAATCAGTTTGCAATGATAACAAAACTAGGCGTAGGCTACTATGATGGCTACACTTATCAAAACTTGATATTTTTGCCACCAAGAGCTTGATTCTCATTTCTCACTCACAGCTGAGTTTTGCCTTTTGTGCAGCAGGAGCTGCATCTGTACTCTGCTGTCGATCATTAGTGGGTCGACCATACTACGTCATACGAGACGAGATACTGAGACAGTTGATTTAGTTTTTGATAGTTATGTGACGGCAATTTGTTTTGCAAACTAGGCTATTTGATAATTTCAACTCTCTCCAAGATGGAGAAAGATTTAAAAAATATTCTGAAGGAAGCCAAAGTGGCTTTCGGTAATCGAGAATTTGATCGAAGCATACAGCTCTGTAAGGTGAGTCTATGCGAGATTCTAGGTTATGTATACCAAAACAATCCTGTAAGTTGTCTTTTCATAAGAATCCAAGTATTTGATGAAAATAAATTATGAATTGAAAGATTAGCCTTATATAATATTGAATCGTGTAGTATAATCATGAGAGTAAAGTTTCATACATTTTGGAATGAACTAGAAACCGCTAGGCCTATCCGATAAAGATTTCAAGTTGAACTCTTGAGATTTAAAAATAATATTTCAAAATTTTGCAATTTCCAGTAAACTGAACTTTGGCATCGACTTTGGTTTTTAAAGTTTACAGGATTTCACTCCAATAGAATCTGTAGCGTAGCGATCCGTTCTAAGTTACTTCGGACGATGGCAAGTTGGCTGGACGGACGCAACTTTTATCAGTTTTTGCTGCTTTGGTCGTGGGTTCAATTCCCATTCCGTCTGACATTGTGTTTTAAATCCTTCATGTCCTCAAAGGGCCCAAAAATTGTGCGGAGTTTACGATTAAGGAATTCTGGATGAAATGATCAAGTTTTGGTGATTGGCCTCTTGCTTGTTACTGTTGTACATGGACGTGAAAAATTAAGACGTGGTTTGATTATAGAATATTATTATATATACCGGTATATGTATATGTGAAGTGTAATAATAATTATTATTATTATAGCCTAATGGTTCTGTCTATTATTTAGTTATTCTTGAAAAATGTTTATGATTGTATTAAGTAAATGAGTATATTGGTAATAATCTTACGAATTTTCCATTTTGAATCTCACACTCGTTTTGTTAAAGTACCTTTTTGGTGGCTCTAGTCACTTGAAGTTTCCCATTACACACCAACAAGTCTGACTTCAAGAGTATGCAATCAGCTGAAAGAGTTAAGGCAATTTGCATATTAAAAGAGTCAAAAAGATCTGATTTTTTAAAAATCGTTTTCAAAAAATACTACCTATTGCAATAGAAATTAAAGTTTGAATTGCTTAAAAACTCGAAAAATAAACTTTTGGGAACCACCGACAATTCAAATGAATTGATATGGTATTGTTATAGAACGCATTATGTCTATCAAATTCGTTAATGCCAAGCACCCAAGCTTTTTTAGACTGCCTACTGAAGAGATGAGTGGTGATGGGAAGGTGTAGAGTGGATCAGCCAATCTTATTTCCTGTTTTGTCTGTGTCTGAAATTTTCCATCTCAGTGCTAATGCTGTTTATTTTTTCAGGATGTTCTAAAGGCTGACAGAGACAATTACTTGGCATTAGTTTTCCTTGGAGCTGCCATGCAAGAGACAGATCAGATCCTCCACGCTCCCAAGGCATTCCAGAAGGCAGTTATTTTAAAACCGAATCAAATTTTAGCTTGGCAAGGTCTCGCTATGTACTATGAGAAAGAAGGAGTTGAGAAGAACTTTGATCACATGGTTGAAGTTTACGAAAATATTCTATCTCTAGAAAGGTACCACATATCTAAGTTACTGACTATTTCTAGTGGCGAATCATTTTCGAATAACTCTCAATGCTGTATCCCCAACAATTTTATAGATATCTATATGCTTTTTCATATTTCCCTTTGATAGACAGAACTATAATCCTCTCTCACAAATCTCAATTTTCAATTACAATTTTAAAAAGCACATCTATCATTGAATTATCAATGACATAGTAAGCATACAATTCTTATAAAACCTTTCCATAGTTATAAGTTATAACCAACACCTCACTGTAGGACCATGCATGCAACTACTATCTTAACATTGTTTTTATTTTTTTGTCCATGGTATTTGAAACATGATATTAAATTTTCAAATAACATCCATTCAATTTCTATCCAATTAATAAAATTTGTTTGATTTAATATTACTGATAATTTGAAAGAGTCCACGATTAGCTCTCTAGGGAAGTTATAGTGTAAAGTTGAGAGGGGTGTAGTTACTCATCGATAATTTTTGTCAAGCACATCATATCAATCAAGTACCGGTACTTGAAAGTACTCTTCGGATAAAACTAGATAGCTATAATCTTGTTAAATGATGGTGTTGAAAATTGTTCATTTCTTGAGTTTTGTCATTGACATTGATTTCTGTTGTAAATAAAATATTAATTATTGATGTTGGATCATTAATGCAGTAATGCTACATAACTTTTAACTATAGATTAATTATTCTATTTATTAGCTCTGATTCAAAATTCCATAACCTTTTATTCATATTATTTTTTATATAGAAAATGAGCGTCATTACAATGATAATTATCATGAAATTTTTGTGGAAAAGATTTTTGCAAGAGTCTTTTCAAGTCAAGATTTTCTAAACAAGAAAATTTAAAGTAATTACTACTGAAGTTCAGATCATGAAATTAGTAGTTGAAGAAAAAAGTTAATTTAATATGAAAAATGACAATTTCAATTTTTTTGTTGCAATTAGAGAGATCACTTAATAACTTAATATCTTAATAAAATAGTTTTTGCAGTCTAATTATATGTTTAAAACGATTGCATTAGTCTAGTGAATACAGTTAATATATTAATATCAAGGATGGATCAAGTTTCAATGTCGATTTTACAGGTTTTTATCAAAATAATCGATAACAGAGATTGGAAAAAATGTTGGTTTCGGTTTATTTGTTTATTCTTAATGCTAAGAAATTTTTCCATCCAGTTCTAGTAAGATTCAGTCTTCCTAGAAATTTTTGTGAGGTAAACCTTCAAATACTAGATCTTGAAAAAGTGAAAATATTGGTGTTTTTTAATAAGAATTCAATGTGAATCCAAGTAGCCTATATGGGCTCTCAAATCAAGGATACTATTTATCATGGAAATGTAGTTAGTTTTTTTTTAAATTTTTATATATATTATGGTGTAGGTTTCAATAACTTCTAACTTGAATATTTTAATTGTTTCGCTTTTTTCTGATAGGCCGTGATAGATCTTTAAAACTTTCAATCCCATTCAAGCAGTTTTCATCACTGTTGATTTACTTTGTTCATTAATTAACAATCATTACAGTTTTTTAGGTTGTTGGTATAGTCACCGTTGTTGAATATCTCTATATTTCGATATCTCTTTTGATTGATAATACATGTACAATAGTTTGAAAAACTGACAACCTATTAAAAAATGAACGAACCGAAACCGAACCTATAAAATCAGCAACTGACCCATCACTAATAAACATGATTTTCTTGTTTTCCATTTTTTATAGTGATATCGAGAAGTGGTCAAATACTTTTGATAAACTTACTAATTTAGTTCCAAAAACGAACAAATTGGATACTTTTGTAAAGGTCGTTGAAATTCACAAACAATGTAAATTACCTATACAATTGAAAGCTTTCTGGCGAAATGTTACCACTGTTCTAAAGAACACCACGATTGAGCTTCAAAGACAGCATTATGATTTGGTAAGTACTAGCAAAAAATTTCTATATTATTTGAAAATAACTTACTATTTATTTCATTGCCAAACTGCAATAATGTATATGGTACGTGAATTTGAAGTTTTTCAAGATTTAAATATTACCTATCTATAAATAAGAAAGGCATATCTAACAAATTTCTCCAAAATGGAACACATTGCCAATGGCATATATACCTGTATGCTATTTTTTTAATGCTATATGCTATTTAGACAGAGGAATTTAGGGTTATTTGTAAAATTTCAGAAACGCTAATTTTCGCTTTGAAATGGAATAATAGGTGACATTATAGTATTATGGTATCATAAATGGCTTTCATTTTTATAATTCCACCCAGTGCTGGTTTTGTAACAATATAGGTTCCGGTACGCAATGTTCTGGGGGGTATTCAGAAGGGAGAAATATTTCAATTTAGCCTCAAAAAATGCGTTTTAAAGCTATTTGGGACCAGTTCTACATCTCTTCAATCGCATAATGGCTCACCTAAAGTTACAAATTTTTTTTGTTCCAAGTGGACCTGTACGGCCGTACCGGTGCGTACCGTCTCAAGAACAGCAGTGATTTTCATGTACTATATGGTTGCTAGTCGACTGGAAACTTTCCATGTTGTCAGTTTATGAGAATTATATGATTAATTTATCAGAATGAATGACATTAATGATACCATAATACTGTTATGCCACTTACAATACAATTTTTAATAGAAAATTAACGTTATCTGTCTTGAAATAATTAGAAATAACTTTGAAAACTAGTTGTCTAGAAATGTCTGATCCAATACAAAAAAATATAAAAACAGAAGAAGCAATACAAAGAGAACTTATCAACTTCACCCTTCATTAACCCCTATTACCCTTAACCTTTATTAACTTTTGGTAGATTTAAACGCATTGCACTCAGTTAATTCGTTTTTAAATAAGTTTTACTTATAGTATTGGTAACCTAGTACATTATTGCTATTATGTTTTCCTTTCCATAATTTTCTCATGTATTTTTTTTTATTTTCACAGTTGCTTGAAGGTTTAATATTTCTGGATGGAACCAAGGAAGCCATGAAGCAGCTTTTTGATTTGTTGCTTTTGAAAAAAGACTTGGACAATTTAGTTCATTACGCTAGTAGTTATACCTTCGATGACAATTTAGCAGCTACTGTATTGAATGTATATGGACGATTGTACGTTGAGAAACCAGAAAGTATTACTGCAGTCCATAGAACCTGGGTTGCCAACTATATAGAGCAACTCACTGACAGCGAACCGACCGATCCTTTTCAACTGCTTTGCAAGGCAACTGTTCTCATGGACTCGTCTCATTTCAGTGCAGCAAGAGATTTGTTGGAAAGTAGTAAGTTTATTTTGAAATATTCATCATATTCTGCTTCCTTATTTGCACATTATTGAATTTTCCTTAATATTTTGCTTTTAAAAATATTCATGAAATTTATGATTTCAATTGGGTTTTCATTTTTTTAAGAAAGAGATTAGTTGGAAAGTTGTAAGTCTATTTTGAGATATTCATCATGTTTCTGCTTCCGAATTTGCACTTTCCTGTATACTTCCATGCTTTTAAAAATATTCATGAAATCTATGATGTTTTATCTAATGATGTTAATATTATATTAGTAAAGTAATCATCATTCATACATCGGACGAGTTTGCAAAAGAAGGGAGTGAAGAGTGTCGGAATTCTTCTGTACAACTCTGTTCATCTCAAGGCCCAAATTCAGAATTGAAATAAGGGAAGAATATTGGATTGGATTTCCAACATATGAACATAACTACGTCTTTTAAATCTACTGGCTCTATCCATTCTTAATTGAATGAACAAAAGTTTAATAATTTCTCTCTTGCAAAACGTTCAATAAGCACTCCAGCGGTCTAAATCGATCGGAAATCATTAGGGTGATAATAGAAACAATAATAGTAAAGAGATCGTTAGTATTAAGTTTTTAGGCCAGGTCCAAACGCTGCCATTAATTGAATCAATTTATCGTTTGGACGATAAATTGAAACGTGTGGACGAGAGATCGATGCGGTTTGTCGCGGTTGGCTTGTTGATCGGAACGTTGTTCAATTTATCGCAGCGTTTGGACCTGGCTTTATGATTCCATTCAATTTATAGTCTGTGAAAACCTGAGAATGAAGTAAATAGTCGTAAGGCAATGATATTTAAAATCTCTCACGGAAATATGCGCACAAAGTACCTCATAAGCGCAATACTACAGTCTAATTTTTCCACAGATTATATTATAGTAGAAAAATATTGATAGAATTACTCACCGTACCTCAATTTTAGAATATTTAGCTTTTTGTATTGTGCATTTTTAATTTCGGTTAATTGTTTTATTTCCCCTATTTCTGCTGAAACCCGCCTAATTTTTCAAATGAAATTTGAACATTTTTGCAGCTTTCACCCCACAGAACAAAAGCTTGTGGCATGGCCATATATTGCTGGGTCGCGCTCATCTAAAGCTGAGATGCTACGAGGAAGTAGAGATATGTGTAAAAATTGCTAGAAATTGCAATAGTAAACCCAAATTCCAAGACATCTATGACACCCTTCTTCTGCAGGCCATTGTTCATTCTCACGAAGAAGATAATAATAGGACTGGCCTCGAAATTGGCAAAAGAGTAAGTTTATTTCTTTCAAAATATTAGAAAAATATTTATTATACTGTATTTCCTTTGTTATCGAAATATCCTCATCGAGCCGTTACTTTGTGTTTGATTGAGGAATAAAGTGGAAATGATTATTTAAAAATGCAAACCTAGAACCAGAGGAAGGTTTCGAGAAAATTTAGTCCCATAAAACAGGGAAAAGGCGGACACACAACAAACATAAAATGCCCAGCTTTCTATGCATTAAACTTGGAGTCTAGTGAGCTTCCGCCTTTTTATGTAGTACAGGACTTCTAAATCTTCATGAAACACGATGATAAACATCCAGTTGCCAGAACCGCTTCTATTGTGTTTCAAACTATATAAAAATATACTATATTTTAAATAGTTTCGAAATATACTATATTTTTGAATATCGAACTTTTGTAGTATTTAGTTGGCAGGTCTCACAATATACCAAACAAATTTTTAATTTGAGCTCTTCTAATTACTTAATTAGAATTCAACAGAAATAATTCTGTTATTCTTATCGATTAAGTTGACTTTTTGTGTTCCAATATACATAAGAATGAGGTTCTTACTCTAAGGAATTCCACTCTATACGGAATTCTTACTCTAAGGATTACCTTGGTACTATATACAGGAGGAAGTGCTGCCTTCTAAGTTTTGCTATAATTTTTAGGTTAAACTATCCAACTGTCTTAACCAAAATTGATATTTTAAAAATAAAAATAACTATTATAGTAGCAAATATTACTTCAATTCAGCAGAATTATCAACCTATCAAAATCATTTAAATGATAGAATATGAATGTCATGACTTTATTGAAATTATTGCAGACTATAAAGTTGTCTTAATCAATTTCCAGCTTCTGGAGAAGAATCCAAATGATCCAGTGGTCCTGGAATGTATGGCTCGAGCAAGTATAAATCTTCGAAATTGGTCTGCAGCAGAGAAACTTCTTAAAAAGTTGGAAGATATGGATAATAATTTTCAACTAATTGTTGATCTTCTTAGAGTGGAAATTGCAAAGATCAAGAACGAAACGTTCTCTTTTGAAATGCTACAATCGCTGGCAGATACTTATCCAGATTCAGCGGAAGTTTGGTACCTTGTTGGCATGCACAATCTCAAAGAAGACAAACTGAAAGAAGGAATCAGCTCTCTGTTCAAGGTGTGTACACATATTTTTTCAAAGGGTGATGTCCTCATTCAACCTTAGGCTTGTGCGTGGATAATGGAAAGGGTGATGCTGAGAGATGTATTCAACAACTTGTTTTTGGGTAGCCGGGACCGGCCGCTTAACTTATCCTACGAAAACACGTTTTTGACTTATAATTAGACTCCGCTAAGTCCTTTCCTTTCATGTTATTACGTAATGAACACTCTTCTTCAATTATTAGGTATATGTGTTGATCACTCTTATATTTAATATCTAGAAAATATACGTTTCCTTGATAATTATCATAATCAATTATTGAACAAATCATATTGTTGAACCAAGCGTAAAAATAATGACGATCATATTTAAGTATTTTTACACATTCAAATACAAGTATGTTACTAAAAATGTAATCTCAATCCCAATGAAGTGCATTATAAGTGTTGAAGTGTTTTAAAACATACTTATAGATTTCTGAATTTGGATGGAATTAATTATTGGATACTGCAATGATTCAACTGCAAACTATTTTTATAGCTTTCTTTGGATTTTCGTTTCACTAATTAGCCTATTATTTCTGGATTTCCGGAAATTGAAATAATTATCAGTTGAAATACAAATGGAAGACTAATAATTTATAGTTTTCTGATTTCCTTTTTTTATGCTTAGAAAAAACATGTTGACAGCAGTCTATAGTTGTTATTTTAAGTCGAATTGCACCGTTAATCAAAATAACGTTTTTATGTTGTCAACATTTATCTATTTCAGGCAGCAAAGTTGGCTCCTTATTGGTACGATCCTTTCTTTCAACTGGGACTTTATTATAAAAATATCAATGATCTGGGAACAGCACGGAGATGTCTGAAACAAGCATTGTATCTGAATAGACGATCTGATGAAGTTGCAATCGCTCTAAGTGACATATATAGAGCTCAAGGAGACGATGTAAGTGAACTTCTATGTTTCGAGCCTAATTATTTGCTATATTGGGAATCTCAACTTTGGAGCTTAATGATATGTTTATTTTGTGATTAAGGTTTCTTATATTCTTACAAGATTCATTTTAATTTTTCATGGTGACCAAGGAAGCGAATAAGGACTTGTTGAATGCTATAGTGAAAAATACGGGGAGAAAGTGGGCATGTGTGAGGCTTGGCGTTCAGTACAGTACTGAAAATGAAGTTGATTCGGCTATAAAATGCCTTCGAGCTGCTCTTCGACATGACCCTACTGACAGGTAAAACACATTCAACTAATTCACTCCAATTTTTACAATATAATATCGTGTATTGATGACCGTTTTTATTGAAATTCGCCAACCTAATTGTGACATGGGTAGGATCTAAATCTTGACAGAGAGTAAATAATGATGACATGGGTAGTGACATGGTTGGTAGTCACATTAGTTGTGACATGGGTAGGATCTAAATCGTGACAGAGAGTAAATAATGATGACTTGAAAATATTCTGTTAAATATTATGTTTTCTATTACTGTTATACATGTTTCAGTATCTGATCACTGTAACTATAATAGCAAGGTCTCTTTCAATATTAGCAACGTTATTCAAATAAATTATTAAATACTACTTATTCTGTGATAAGTAAGATAAGTAACATGTCATGTTTAGCCCAGAGCGAACAAACTATATTTGAGAAAATTGTTTTCACCTAAAAAACTAGAAACCAGACACTTGAAGCTTTTCTAGGTTTCATTTTATTCGAGCTATTTCAACTCTTTCTTTACGAAATTATTTAATTTCTTTGACGAAGAACTAGTGTGTTGACGAGCTTCTGATGATACAAATATTTAAGAAACGGCAAGTTAATTTCAAGAATTTTCAATAAAATATAGACCACTGTATATGTTTATATCATTTTTCATATGAAGATGATGCAGCAACGAATTTATTAATGAAAATTGACTTAATCATTTTTACCAATTCATTTTTTTCCAGTGAATGCTGGGAAGTGCTTGCAGATTCATATCTAGCGAGAGGCTCCTATACGTCAGCGTTGAAGTCCTATCAAAAAGTGTTGGAAAATAAGCCTGGCTCTTTGTATCCTGCTGCTCAGATAGCAGCCGTGAAATTGGTATGGTACTTCATTTCAAAGTTCAATCTCTCTAATTCTGTAATCTCTCAATTGCTTTTTCATCAAATTCATCAAGATATCGTTTTCGTTTAACGTCTTATTAAAAACAGTCAAAATTTATCTATATACAAGACAATAACCAAAGTCAAATACTATACTAATAACTTATCACTGAACAATACTATATAAAAATATCGACTATGAAAATACTATCCTTATAACGAGAACAAACCATACTGTCTATCTACCCGCTGTCGCTCGGAATTTGAAGCATCTTAATTGGAAAAGAGAAACCAAACGTGGAGTATTTAGAATAGATATAGAATAGATTTGCCTTTATTTACAACACTTTGAAAAATTTGGAAATACATGAGTATAAGAAATACAGTGCAATACTTTTTTTCATATATATACTTTAAAGTCTTTCATTTCCTTATAATATGAATAAATGATTTGAGTGTCGCCGGCTGATACCCCATGTCATTACCAAACGTGGAGTATTTAGTTTGTTAAATTTCAAAACTGGGAGACATTATTGCCATAGAGCGAGATCTTGTAAAGCACGCTCTTGCAGTCTTGAAGAAAAATTCATTTTGATACTGTAAAATAGGTCTCTTTGACACATTCGTTTCACTGAAGGCTTGATCTATTTTGCAGCTGATTGGTGAACCTGATGAGAGTAGAAAAGAATTCAAACAGCTTGCTGAGGACAGTCCGAAGAATATTCTCGTTCTCAAAGGATTGACAGAAGCTTGCCTTGGTTTAGCGAAACAGCATCATTTCAGAAGACTTCTTGGTCTTGCAAGAGATAGCTTAGCAGAAGCAATCATTGCCATATCAAGGTGAGATCTTGAAATTATTACAGAAGCTTATTTTAAGAATATTTGTGTTTATATTCTAGATGTTCTAATATTCTAATAAATTATAATAGATTTTTTTGAGTTGTGTATCCATACTTTTTTCTACTGGTAAATAACACTATTTCAAAACACTTTTAAGTAGAAATAACTTTATTTTCACGTACATAGTGACGATCGTTTCATCCTAGTGTAGGTAGAAGTAATATTTTCACTATGTAAGTGAAAATCAAGTTATTTCTACTTAATAAAAGTGTTTTTAAAATAGTGTTATAATAGAGTGATGTCATATTTATGAAAACTTTATCAATTATTTATAATTAATCTGAAAACTATCCCTTCTATAGCTAGCTTTAATTACATTGTATTTTCATAAATTCCTATACATTCTCTCTCAGACTTGTGAGAAATGAGTGGTACACTATGACTTGAATAACATGATGTATTATGTTTATTGCTAGTGCCCTGATCGAGAGGCGAGATCTGTCATGTCTCTGGAAGCTGATGGGAGACGTTCTCTTCCAAGCTTCTCTTCTACCAAAATCCTGGTCGTTTTTGGAAGTTCCGGTTTGGATTCACAAAAAAGACATGGATATCAACAAAGAAGAAAAGATCCTTCTCAAAGGTTTAGCTCTCAGTGAATTGAGCTCCAGGTACTTTTCATGTTGATTTTGCTAAAATTATTATTTATTCATGAGGAGTTATCATGTTTGAGAGATATTGACACCATAAACAGTAAAGGCTTGAAACATTATCTGTTTTTAAATCTTTTTATGATAAATTTATAAACAAACTTGATTAAATGAAAATACGCTCAACCTAAATAATATTCTCCAACATACTGCACTCACACAAAACCAACTGAGGAAATGTAAAAAAAAGGAATTTAAATAATATATTTTTGATAAAAAAGTAAATGATAAAAATATGGATGCCATTTAAGTTTCAACTTCATTGTTTATTAATGAATATTACAGCAGTACGATTATTGTGTTGTGGATCCATTATTTTTCCTACTGGTTAAAGTAGCAGATTTTAAACTAAAGTATCATTAGCTGATTTTAAACTTTTAAATAGATAAAAACATCAAACTCACATTGTTGTCACATGATGGCCAACAAGAGGACGAAATGGTCATCACAACTAGATGAGTATGATGTTTTCCTACTTTGAAAGTTTAAAATTAGTGGAATATCAAAGTTATTACGTTTTGGAGAAAGTTCTGACGTTTTATTTCAAACTTGCATGCATGTCTGCTTCGAATGCGTTGTTATAATACAGCAATCTTTCTTAATGGCAATGTTCCGTAACCCAGTACAACCCAATCTGATAGAAATCAACTTTGTTGAATGTACAAAACTATTAGAAAACGTACTTGGGAAAACTAAGTGTATAAACTTTTGATAAATTAAATCTACTTCTTAACTACAAAAACTAGTTCCTTACATAGAATTTTGTGTCTTTCTTGAATGTATGACTAATTGTTTTTCTTTGTATATTACTCCATATTTTGCTATTTTTTATGAATTAATTTTTCTGTTATGAGTATAATTTCCACCCATTTTCAAGTTCGAACTAATAAATAATTACCATGATGTCATTTCAACTTTTTCCTATGCTCATTAATAAAGAACATATTGGAGATTCCTACTGTACGGTACGTAAATCATTATCAATTCCATCATTCTATCATTATTTTTTGTAGGTGCTATTCATATGCCTTACAATTGATAGAAAAAATCGGATCGACCAGTTTGTTGTGGCATGACCTTGCTGCCAGCTATTTTCGTCAGTCAGAACTTATTTCGAACGGAACTAAGAGAAGGCAACTGGTACAAAAAAGTTTTGTCGCTATAAAGAAAAGTGTTACCTATGATCCGAGTAATTGGGAGCATTGGAACCTGCTTGGAATCATTGCTAGCTCTCCAGGTATGTTTTTTGAAAAGGGTTTTTGTCATCAATACATTTATCCAATTACCATATCCATCTACCAATTTGTTTCATCAATATTGTAAAAAGGATGTAGGAGAAATATGCAAATATGTATTTTAATTTATTCAATGGCTATGGTGTAGTATTATCGAGGTACCTAGTAGTTTAAAATTTCTATTGATTTTATATTGTTTACGTAATAATAGTTTTTAACACTTATTTATATTAAAAATCGCTTTAAAAAATGATTTTGCACTTTTTAATTTAGATTGAGAGTATTATGATCATCCCGATACTTATTATTGTAGTGGGGTATCATAATTAGGATTAGAATTATCTTTAGCAATTTCTTGAGTCCGGATTCTTTTTGATAAGTGTATTATATGTACTATCTGTATTCGTAAATAAACTCCATTGGATGCAAATTATTGGCATTCAGAAAAATTATTTTTATTAATAGAATCTCAAATAATTTAATAAAGACATATTTTTAAATAATTATCAGAAGTAATAAAAATAGATCTACCGTTAAATACAGGAACCAGATCAAGTCAATATTATTAGAACTTTATTGTGAAAATCCATCTCTGATTATTTTATCATTTACCATTTTGTTCACTTACTATGTGAGTGCGTAAGTGTGAAAATTTCGGTTCATTATAAACATTTGTGACCAGGAATTTGTTGAAGAAAGATGTCTGGCCTATTTTAGATGAAGTTATTCCTTCATATTTTTTATATCTTTGTTAGTTCTATTTTAAAGATGCCGGGTATCTATTGTTTTCATGCAGATATAAACGAGAAGCCATTAGCTCAACATGCGTTCATACAGTCGATTCTGGCCGAAGACAGGAACTCTGTGGCGTGGACCAATCTTGGAGTTCTGTATTTGGAACTAAATCATTCTGACTTGGCCAATAAAGCGTTCAAAGCAACACAACGTATCGACGACTCCTATTATCAGAGTTGGATTGGACAGGTAAAAACTTGAACATCAATCCAATTTATCAATTTGTTTATTTAGCCAAAAATCAACAAAACAAATTGAGTAACTCTATGACCTAGTACAAAAACAATTTATTACAAGATTATTAAATTAGAGCTACTCACAAGTATTAATAGAATTGAACCACATTTATGATCGTTTTATCTAACATTCTTATTTTATCATCTATGTATTCATCTTTCTCCATTATTATTAAGGACCCGATAGGGAATTTCTCCATAGTAAGGTGAAAGAATGAGACCAATGTTGTCTATTCCACAATGGAATTTTGAAAATACTTTCCACTATTCCATTGCAGAATAAACACCATTGGTCTCAGTCTTCCACCTTACTATATCAGTTTTATCGATGGATAATCATGAACTTCCAAAATCAACGCAGTAATTTGTTTTTGTTTATTCTCAGGCCATGATTGCTGAAAAAGTGAAGCATGTCGACACTTTGGATCTATTCAGACACACGACTCAGCTAGGCTTTCATCCCGAGTCGGCAATAAGTTATGCTCAGCACGTACTTCATACTTTGAAAATTGATATCACATCCAATGAGGATCGTGAATATTACAAGGATAGTATTACAGATATGTTTGCAGAAGCTGTCGCTTCGGAAGGAATGACGTGGTATTCAGGTAACAGCACATGTTTACTAATGTATGTCATTACAATTCTCATAAGCAGTATAGTTAGTTCTTCAAACTCTTCTAATCTATTAATCATTTCCACTAGAATGAGTGGTGGAAAGCTGGTCCAGATTTAAATGCAGGTTATTAGGTTCTCCAATATCGTACTGATGTAATCAATTTGGGGGAGTGGTTGGCTTCGTGGTCGTGCCGGTATCTAATCGCAAGATTAGATAAGAAACGTGCACCTGATACTCCCATTGTAAGGGTGACCACTTTCAGTTTGAGGCCTTTTTCCGCTGAATGACATTCATTCATGAGAATTAAAATCGCTTTCCGGTGGTTCAGAACTCACTGAAAGCTGTAGGCCCATTCATCTCCATCATCATCCTTCTTCCCATTACCCACGCACAAGCTAAGAGCTTGATGTGGGATTCACCTCAGCAAAAAAATTGTAAATATTTGAAGAACGCGTTGTTTATTAAAAAGGAAAGCTGTTTAGAAATAATAATTGTAATATTGCATGAACCACACACAATACAATGTAGGTCCAATTGTGCAATACCCATACTTGCAATACTATGCTCGTAATCAACTGACAATCCCCAATGTTCCACTTATTGAAGTAAACATTTTTTATCTCACTTTATAAAGTGTGAATACTCTACTTTATGAAGGAACCTTGACACTAGAAAGTGGAAAAACTTTGATCATGTTCTTGTCAGTTGAATAATTGAATTAATTTCTTTCTGATTTTCCAGAAGGGATGAACTTAGGGATGAATAGGAGTGGTTCATAGCCGAGGGCGATAAGCGCCGATATGATAATCCGGAGGTTCCAAGACCGAATACAGTTATTAATAATGTACTTCTCGACATTTGAGCTACAGCTCCTAAATTATCTTCCAAGTTTAAGGCTTTGCATCTTTTCCAAAAACAATATTTCTAGTATTAAGGTTTCGCTTCAACTTATTATGTAGGCTATAATCAATTACGGTTATACTTCATATTGAATGCGAAACTATAATCATAATATTCTTCATCGAATCTCCTTTAGCGAATGAATCATTCGGTTGTAGAGGTCTTCAGAACTCTTTTTAGCATTATTCTGGTTTTTGTATACCTAATTATTATGGAAGTAAAGTCATCAATAATAATATTTGAATGAAGTAATATAAATTTTAATTAATTTCAACTTTCATTTTTCCTGTTTGTTGTTTAGAAGAGAGAGATACCGACAGCTGCGGTTTCAACATGCTGGGCTGCTTGCAAGAAAGGCTAGGGTGGTTGAATTCGGCAATCAAGTCATTCACGAAGGCTTTGTCATTGTTGGAGCAAGAAAAGGAAAACTATTCATTGAATAAGAAAAAGATAGAAGAGGAAGAAGAACTTCAGAAATTGTTGACCAATCAGCGTATTAGTATCGTTCGTAAGAATCTGAGCAGAGTTCTAATCAAAGTTGATAAGAATGAAGAAGCGATTTCGCTCATCCATAAGATTGAAGATAGTGACTTCCAAACAGACTGCAATCTTGCTCTAGCTCTCTTTAAACGTGAGTAGTAAAAAAATTACTATTGAAAACACTAAAATGTTGTCCAATATCACTGGATTTATTAAAGAAATTAACAAACATGCTAAAACATGTTTGCTAATTTATTTAATAAATCCAGCGATATTTGACAACATCCTAGTGTTTTCATTATGTTTAAATATCACAACATCTCACCAGACACTGTGTCAGAAGTTATTTGACTATAACTTGTAAGACTAGACAATTTATTTTAAGATTGTGAATTTTTATAATAATAATTGAAGAATTTTGACTTAAATATATTCTATTTTAGTACAAGTATTGGAAATACATCTATTAGGTGGATAAAGAGTATGATATTAGTGTCCAATATGTAAATATATTTAAATAATTGGTCACAATTTGGACACCGCTTCAAAATTCAACCATTATTGCTTAGTTGGAGTCCTATCTATGAATAATAATCTATTTCATATATTTTTCCACTGTTTCCCCATCCGCATGAAGTTTTACAACACTGACTATAGCAACGTTTAGTAAAGTTTAAAGAAACGTCTTACAGAATACAGAACTCAAAGTTACCATATCAGGTTGACGACGATCTCTTAAATAATTCCATGTATCGTTTCTTATCTTATCTTCATTAACTAGACACGAAAGAAGCATAATTCTGCAATTCCTTGTTTTGAAGTTTGTTTTATCCTTTGAAGGTGAACAGTTGGACGAATGTATAAGAAAGTATGAAAGAATCACAACCAAGTACTCACTTCACAATGGTAAATACGATAAGTTGGCTGATGTACTGATTGCAAAAGCTGCAGCTTTCTACAAAAAAGACGATCCTGATGCTACGATCAAAACTCTCAGACAATGGTTTGTACAAAATTCATCCCACTAATCCACTAACTTCAAAATTCATTTAATAGTTCATATTATAGTGTTCTATGTTAGCTTAATGCTATTCTAATATTGCTAATTTTACGCTTATAATTTCCACATAATTATAATTTAATTAAATTCAACTTGAATAAACTTATAATTTTCTACATAATTAATATTCAAATTGTATTGACACTTCATTTTATTGTGTTAATATGAGTAAAACGCTCATTTTATGCTCATAACTCCCAATAAATCCATCTATATAAGTAGTATTGCAGAAAATTAAACGTTCTCTTCTTTTTTATAGTCGAATGCTGCAGGAAAGCTCGAATATCCATTCGCCAAATGGTATGTTTGCCGAATTTGCATTTCACATCTTGGAGGGCGATTTGGACTCCGCAAAAGAAGTCCTGGAACTAGTCAAACCTCTTGGTAAAAATCCTGACTACATCACTGACATCAGCACATTCGATGCCTACATTAGTTTTATCGAAGTAAGTATATTTCAATCACTTACTCATTCGCATTAAAAAATGGGAGATCTCAATACAAAACTGGTACTACTTGAACTGCACGGTTTAAACTACACTGTAAACCGTACTTAATGTATTATAGAGAATAAAATAAAATTCTCAAATAATAAACATCAATGAATTCCCCGTTATAAAAATTAGGAAATTCAGGTAAAGTGCTTTTTGGTAAAGGTGGAATTTTACCTGAATTTTCTAAATTTTTATAATGGGGAATTCATTGAGAATTTAATTTATCATCTATAACTATAATACATTAAGTACGGTTTAGAGTGTAGTTTACTTGCAATTTCAGTAGTACCAGTTTTGTAATTCACTACTTTTTATCGTAATTTTTACTACTCTGGCACTACTTAGTCATGATTTAAGTTAGTTACTGTACATTCATCAATTCAAACTTTATTCTATTCTATTTTAATGCGGACTCATGATAAGGATCTGAGGAATTTATAAAAAAGTATTATTTTCTCACCAATTTAATGTTTTGTTGATTGAATTATATTCTTTAACTATATCACGTTTCATTTATTGCTCCCCATTAAATAAATATCACTTTAATGAAGTCAAGTGGTGCATCTGAATGACCACAGTTAGTTGGAAATACACACCAAACTATGCTAGAAAAACTACAAATTCCCGAACTACGTGGCCAGCACTATTTGACAGCACACAAAACCGGCAAACAGTTCCCTATTCCTTGAACGATCTACTAGAGAGTATCGCTTCTCTATGATATTACGTTTTAATATTTGGCTTTCTGAGTCCCTTCATAGTTAATCATTGGCGCATGGCTTTTAGACTGAATTTTCAAGCCAAGAATTTATCTGTTTGATAACTCAAATATAGTACATTAAACATCCTAATAAATGACTCTAAGGGCCGGTTCATGAGCTCGGAATTCAGCCAAGTCCTAGACTAAAACGGGTGGCTATCGTAGCATCGACAAACGTTTGTCTCGACAGGTTAGTGGGTTAGCAGCATAGAGAGCCCTTAGTACATAGTTTCGAGGCTAACGTTTGTCGATGCTACGGTGGCCACCCGTTTTAGTCTAGGACTTAGCTAAATCCCGAGCTCATGAAGCGGCCCTTAATGTACTTTATTTAATGTTACATCCTACAAATCTTAACAACAATGAACCTGTAATTGAAGAGTGATTATCTTTCAGGAAGACTTTGACAAGATGATTTGGACACTGGCTAGAAGTGTGTTCAGCCGGCCAGGTTTGGCATCGCTACGATTCAAGCTGGCCATCATTATTGTTGAGAAATTTGTCAACTCGAGCTCATGCAGTCGTGGCCTAGTGGAAGCGGCAGCTCGCATGGCCAATCTATCAATAAAACTGGCTAGGGGAACTAACATGAATCTTGAGAAGGTAAAACATCCATCAATTTTCTTCTCTTTTAGCATTACAATCCAAACTCACTAATACTCGCAGTCCCGGCTGGTTTCATGATAAAATCATACTTATAAAAACACTATAAACACATCACTTATAAAACTATGCTAATATGTATGTATTATAAACTCTCTCATTCATCCAATATGTATCATCATAAACTTGAAATACTTGTGTGTAAGTTGTTTAGAATATACATACAATTAATATTTTAATACTGTGTCAGAAGTTAAATTTACTTTTGACTATTGACCGATACATCTTCAAAAAAAATCAATTTTTGCATGACAGGGTGCATACACAAAAAAGATGGTTGGATTGCAAGCGATTGCAATAGAGTAGAGTTTTCAGGATTGCGAATAGGGGGTTTCCTACTAGCCCTCCCCTCCCCCTAACTATTCTGGTTTGATTCAGGAGACATTTAGCCGCAATCGTAAAAAATCTCCAATAACAAAAGCTTACAAATTATTATTAGCAGTGCTTAGATTGTATTGAATCAATTGAGCGTGTTCATAACCAGCTGTAGCAAGCGCTTGTTGAAACCTTGAAGATTCTTTGTGTTTACACCGACATATGCATTGTTATTCTGTATTTGAATTAGTTTGAATTCAACTTTCACAGTTATTAGTATGAAACTGAGGAGTTGAAGTTTTGTTCAAAAGCCAATATGCTATGCACATTAATCGAATTGAAATCCTTTTTTCAATGTCATTATTCTAATTAATCCTAATTATTATTCTAAAGCATTGCAAATTGAGAAAACTGACATGTGCTATAGTCATTGCATAATTATCATATTTCAAATTCGCATAGCTATTGTTTCATAAATAAACAATAAAGTGATCGATTAATACGTTTAAAGTGCAACTGTATGCTATCTGGTTTTCAATTTTGGAACGCACTTATTTTTATAGAGTTTTATCGTAGTTGTCCTATGTCCATTTGAAATTCTGTAGTGATAGGTGGTTCATTTATTTTTCAACTATAATAATCAATAATTATCAATTGATTGTTCAATTCAACTGGACTATAATAGAGTTTTAACTGTTACAATCTATTATATGATTGTTAATTGAAGCCTTTTGGATGTTCAAAAAAAGCTGTTTGTTTAACAAGTGTATAAGTTAAGCTACTCCTATTCAAAAAAAGCATGAGCAATAGCTTGTTTTTCATCGATATCTCGTAATTATTATGAATGAAACATTCTACTATTCTTCCTATTCGAGTAAAACTGAAGTAACGGCTTGTTTTTTATCGATATCTCTTGATTATCCTACTAACAGACAAAAATACATTATTGTTCTTTTTTTGTTAGTAGTAATTTAGTTTTGCCACTAAGTATTAATATCCTAGTAAGGTTCTTTTCTCTCTTATCATATCTTTTCATTTTGATTAAATTGTGTTGTCCTTTTAGGAAAACTGCAACAAGTTATGTTATTTCATTTTTGGTGTGCAAAATAAAGCTTATTTGACTTGACTTATCATGAAAGAAACATTATTCCACAATTTGGCCCGATTTGGTAATTGATATTTTGTTACAGATCCTGCCGATAGCCAGTGTGGCTCATTTGTTGAGTGGCAATGTGAAGGAGAGCCTAATAATGTCACAGCATGCCGTCCACCTCTATCCCAACATTGCAGAAGGCTGGTCTGTTTTCTTGGCCTCGGCAGTTGCAATGAAACAACCGACCGACATATTGAAGAACATTCTCTGTCAGTTGCGCTGTAATATCGATGCCTCCAACTATCTGTCAGACTGGGTCAATGCAATGGAGCCAATCATCAACTCGTGATTAAGGTAAGTGTTCTGTCTGCATAAGTTAAAGCTGCTGTTGTGAGCAGAGCTGTTGCAGCATTCAAAACGTCAAATTGATGTCCTATGTTGTATTGCTTTTTTCTATTCCTTAATAGCTTTACAGCATTCATATATACACAGCATACAGCTTTTAGTATAGGGTCCGATTTCTATCAGTCTTTCAGTCAAAGTTCTCGATATCTTAATTTATCATTCAATACTTTTTATATTCAAACAATAACTTCATGTATTCATACAACCTACATAATTATATTATTCAATACTCAAGCAAAATACAATCTGAGCCTCAATGAAAGAAAATAAAAATTTAAATAATTGTATTTGAGACGATTTTCAAATACAGAAAACTGGTTGAGATGATCTAATTAATGTATGCTAAAGGCCACATCAGACATCTGTAACTGTCACGTATAAAAATATTTCACTAACCTCTTATCAAACATGTATTAATACATGTAGTATAAGACTACTCTATTAACGGAAAGTAGAGACCAGTATAAATGATACACAAGTAAGAGTAAACAAGGCAAATCTACAGTAGCGGCCATCACTAAAAGTAAGTCCACACTTAATCGATTTTGTGTGCGACTCAAGCATTCTGCATATGTTTAAGCATTGGCCGCATGCCGTGTGCAGCACACACAAATATCGCAAGTGTGGACATAGGGAATGAGTGTAATGCTATAACACTGTGTTGCGAGTGCTCCCCTAGTATGAACTGGTAGGAGCGTTCTTCACCAGATGTAGAACGTATTCTTCTGTAGTAGCTGATGCAGCAGTTGTATCTTGTCGGTGCTTTGTTGTTCTGATAAGTATAGCAGGATTCTTTTAACTTGTCAGAAAACAGCTGATTTAACGTTAGTAAACGAGCGTACATCAATCAGCTGTTTCTGACAATTTAAAAGAATTCTGCTATATCTTCTTTTCGTGAATATAGTGGGTGGTATGGAGTTGCCATTGTGAAAGCACGCTTCAAACACGATCCTAATATAACGTACAGTTTGACATGAGGCTTCTCAAGTTTGCCACTCTAGCAATGAACTGTAGGTAGGAATCTCTAAACTTTTATTGCACTCTTTTTCTGTACAAAACTATTCGGTTCTGGTTACTCGAATAAATTCTCTTTCCTGTTACAGATCCTGTATCGGAACTGAGGAAATCACATGTTTTACTCAAAAAATTGAGTACTTTTCTGTGTTAGGTTCGGAAGAAATTTTTCAGTAATTTACTCTTTCGTACCTTATAATATTAGTTAAAAAAAATTAATATAATATTATTGTTTTAATAAAGGTTTCTATAAAATTCATGTTGTTTTTGAGCTCGTCCTTGTTAATTATGGAAGGATTATTATTAGACGTTGCAGTTGATCAAATGCTAGAATATACAATAAATAGTGATACGAAAATCCAAAGAAAGCTATATAAATAGTTCAGGAGATCTCTGCAACAGCAAACATTGATAACAGAACCAAATAGCAATAGGAGATTCGATGAATGCAACGTAGAAAAATTTGTACCTGGCCGAGGAAACGATCCCCGTACCTCACGATTATCGGTCGAGTGGCTTTGGCTTGACCATTCGGCTTTCGCCTACCATACACCTTCTGTTCAGCAGCACCTATTCATCGCAACGATCATTGAACAGTTCACTGGTCATGTATGTAGAAGGAGGAATCAGAAATATGATCTTTAACAAGGCACACATTTTTGTAGTTGCATTCATCGAATCTCCTATTGCTCTTTGGTTGCTGTTAATTGCTGAGGATTTCAGAACAATTTATATGGTTTTCTTTGGATTTCCGTATCACTGATTATTAGGTATTTGTTAATTCGTGAACTTGTTTCTGAAGTCACCAATAATATCATGATAATCGTCAAGAGGGGCCTACAATACTGGGTTATGAAAACTTCATAATCTGTCAATTTATTAGCCTCTATTCTAACATGTCAATCTTATCTAATCCTTACACGCTGCAGTCTATGCGCAAACATCAGATTACATCTAATGAAATTTTGTGACTAAAAAAGAAGATACGAATTATCTCTAGGTATGTTTCCAGTACTACAAATCACATGTTCCCGACATAACGTTTTCCATTACTACAAATTAGAAGATTTTTGTCGAGCACATGTCGGGAATATGTGATTTGTAGTAATGGAAACGTACCTTTAGTTACATTTTATACGTCAGGGTTGCCACAGCATTTTTGAGGCTATTTCTCCTGAACAATCTGAGAGATTTTTCCTGCATGACTTTTTGTATTTGTGGGATTCTACAAATTAAGACACATTTTATTTTTTTTAATTTATGCATTTTCATCCATCTCAATAGTTGCCAATTGCTCACCTTTTAAAAACTTGTAACAAAATAACAATTAAAACCAACTGACATTACAGCAATGAAAAACCAGGAACATTTACTAAATTATTAATGTTCAATTAACATACATTCTAAATAGTTGATAAAATAGTCAGTTGATAGATTTTTATTGACGGCATGGTTGCTATGTACTTGACATTCTGCGTTTCCAAAGTACTGTATTAATCTTACTGACGAGCTTTTCATCCTTGATTTGAGAGGTGAGCGGACTCTCGCTGGGTCTTCAGCGGCAACGTCACCGGCTGCTATAAGCTCGTCCATGTCGTCTCCCAAGTGCTCGATGTGGCAATCAACGATCAGATTGCAGTGTTTAGTCCACTTGTGAAACGATTTCATCGGTCTGGATACTGGGTCTGCCAAACCTTCTTTCTTTCATTCTCAAGTTTTCTTATTTCTGTCATTTTTTTTTCAAGAGCTGCTGCATTTTCTTCTTCAGATTTCTTTCCTCTAATTTGCAGAGCATCTTCGTACCTATTTCTGGCAGATCTTACTGATAACAATATCTTTACTTGAAATTTGAATGTTGCTTCTACCTCTACAATGAGCAATGGCGTCATAAACGTTCCTATGAGCTACGAGAGTTTCTTCATGTTGGTTTTCAACCAGAATTTGATTTATTAATTGAAAACCTCTCAACTGCTGCATTTCCATGTGGAAATACAAGGCTCATCTTCACAATCTCCCAAATAATTTCAAATTCTAGATTTTTGACAAAAAGGATGCATAGAAACTACCTAGCACTAGAACTCTAGTCTACTCACAGGCCACAGTTGCCCATGTAGGCTCATTGATGAGTAAACAAGATTTTGATTGATTTTTCCTTTTCTCGAAAATACTGAAAAATGGTCTTTGAATTTTCCTTTTGCCTCTGATACAAGTGTGGTGAATACAGTTTATGCCAATCGAAAATTGAGATCGGATTGTGCTATTGCAAATTTTCCTGACTAGGCATTTTTCAAACCTTTTCCTGACCAAAACCCAAAAATCCTGACTGTAAATGTCTGTGGCAACCCTGTACGTTGAGCTTCGTGATTAACCATGAATGGCGTCTGTCCACCGCAAGTGGAGTGTACAAGGCCTGTAGTGGACACAATACAAGCTTTAATCGGGTGTAAACCAATTCTACCAAATAGCCAGCCATTGGCGCGACTGTATTGTCTTAAAAGTTTGCATTTCTTTTTTAAATTAAACCAAAATTTAATTTAAAGTATAATTTGCAATGTAATCGAAGGATTTCAACGACTTATAATATGTGAAAGGGAAGGAAAGCCTCCAAATACAGATTTCTGTTTCAAGTCATTGCACCGACACAAAACAAACTAACTAATAAATTGATGCCGGAATACAGAAAAACCATTATTCTTATGGTAAATTCAATTGACTCACTCAAAACTAATAATTGTATTCAATGGCTTTCCTTTGACAAAAAATAAAGTTTGAGAGTATTTGAATTGTATATTTTTTGATGAACACTTCAATTCTCGATTATGATCAAATTATCAGTTGATCTAATTTCACTAATTTACTAAAAAATAATTAACAATACTCAAAGCCAAGATTGACAATAAAAGCAAGTTTTACCAATCCTTCAATTCTACCTTATGTAAACTTCTCGGTGGAAAATCAACTGGATCACACACTCTAGTTATCACTCCTGTTGCAACTGTTCTCTTACTTTCTCTAATTGAGAAACTTACTTTTTCTCTCATGACCATTTTCTGCATTAAGGTTAATCTCACTGAACAATGCTCTCCAGGCATTGCCATCGTAACATTGGAAGGGAGATGTATTCTACAGGAAGAGCTCCAAATACCATAGTATATAACAGATATGTACTTTGAAGTAATTGGATGTGATCTTCCTCCTTCACTTTTGTCTAGAAAATAGATCTGTGCCTCATAGTGATTGCTCATTTTTATGCTATCTTTTGCACAAATGGTCATACCTTTTACAATAGCACCTGCTTTGATATTACGCAACAGTAAACCAACATTATCTCCAGCTACAGCAGAAGGAACTGATTTTTTAAATATATGAATATCTGATATTGTTGTCTTTTGACATTTATCAAAGCCCAACACATCCACATTATCATTTTTCTTTACAGTACCTTGTTTTATTGTACCTATAACTACTGTGCCTCTACCACCAACTGTCACGCTAGAGTTTATGGGCATGAAAAATGGCGCTGTATAATTCCTAACTGGAGTATCTACATAACTATCCACAGCATTCATCAGCTTACCTATTGATTGTTCTCCTATTTCAGGTGATTCCCCATTCAACGCCATCAAAGCAGAACCACTGATAACAGGCAAATTAGCTCCATCAAAGCCGAAATCCGACAACATTTCACGCATTTCAAGTTCAACTAGTTCAATAACATCTTGATCAACTTGATCCACTTTATTGATGTAAACCACAATTTTTTCAAGTCCTATCTGTTTAGCAAGTAGTAAATGTTCACGAGTTTGTGGCATTTGTCCATCAGTAGCAGCAACAACAAGAATCGCACCATCCATTTGAGCTGTACCTGATATCATATTTTTAATATAATCTGCATGACCAGGGCAATCAGTATGAGCATAATGTCTTTTCTCCGTTTGATACTCAACGTGGGTTGCGTTAATGGTGATTCCTCTAGCCTTTTCCTCTGTTGCTCTGTCGATCTGATCATAGGAAATAAATTTAGTACTGCCATTCCTACTCAAGTACTTGGTGATTGCTGCAGTGAGGGTCGTTTTGCCATGATCTACATGACCAATTGTTCCGATGTTACAATGAGCCTTCGCTGGTGATTGTCCCTCGGCTATTGAAGAGTAATTGCTCTTGGAATTATGAGTTGTCTTGAAAGATGAGCACTGAAAGTATTGACCACGAACATTTTCCAATTTAGATGCATTTAATACTAAGCTCAATCTTCTAAAACAAAAGAAAGAAATCACGTTGCTCTTCATGGTAGCTGATTAAAAAAAAAAACAATTTATAAATCAGACATTGAGCTAGGAACTTTTATAGAAACATGTTGATAGGAATTGAGGTTATGCTACAAATACAATTCACAAGCCCAAAGAGTATGAAACAATGAAACAGACTTGAGTCTTAATGTGAACATCATTAAAAAAATTCAGTTGTCTAGTTATTTGAAAACCGATGTCACTTATCAGATTAATAATTTTCACAGAAATATTTTGAAATCAGTGATGCACATTATAAAATTCAATAAAAACTTCAATGATTAATGAGCTATAATTTAATTTCTCACTCACTCACTCTGATTGCTCCCTCTCATGGATGACCATCGATCTGTAACGTTTTCAAAGCTATGGTAACTTCTATCTGGATATCTGTAAATTTCAACATTGAATAGATCTGTAAATAGATTTGAAGTACTTCTGATTATTTCCTTATCCTATTAATAATAATTTTATAAAAAATATAACTTGAAAATTAATTTCCATATTAATCAAAAATCGTTCGATTCATTCTCTCATCAATTTCAGTGGTAACCCTGTTTCATGAAACAGCTGTTGCCTGGAATATAGCAGAAAGCAGTCTGAAGCCGACCGACTTCTAGTCCACAGAACCAGAATAGAGTGTACTTGTTCTCCTCGTTACTCCCCTTAACAATGGTTGATGTTGATTATGCCGTGAATTTTTATTCAATGTTTCTTGGAGTTGTTATTTAGCATCATGGAAACTCTATACTGCAAGGATTTTGTTTCTTCAGAGTGTCTTTGGTTATGAATATTTTACTTAGCAGATATGGCAATAATTTGGAAATATATACTCTTCATTGTATGGGTATCGTATTTATTACTTTCTGGTCTTCTCTTGTTTACAAGAGGTTTTCTATTAAATAGAGATGTTTTAAGCTTGAATTCTTCATGCAAATCTAGTAGTCCGTATTGTGAAAATCTTTATGATGAAACCAATTATATCAAGGGAGAAATGATCCTAGATTGCACAGAAGATGATGTTCTCTCTATGAAGTTGAATTATGATAGTGATAGTTTACAACATTGTTCAAAAAACAAATTAAAAGTTATTATACTCTTAATTGATGCCTTAAATTATGACTTCGTAGCCTACAAAGAGAATCAAAACAATTCAAACCTCCTTCACCACCAGAATAAATTGACTGTGATACATGAGTTATTGAACAAATCATCAAACCATGCTCGATTGTACAAATTCATTGCTGACCCACCCACTGCCACAATGCAACGACTGAAAGGGTTAACCACTGGAAGTTTACCAACATTTATTGATATTGGCTCGAACTTTGCTACATCGGAAATCACTGAGGATAATATTATCGATCAACTCGTTAATCTAGATCGAAATCTGATATTCATGGGAGATGACACCTGGACCAGCTTATACCCGGGTCGTTTCAAAAGAGAATATTCTTTCCCATCCTTCAATACCTGGGATTTGGACACAGTTGACAATGGAATAAAAGAACATCTCGTTCCTAGTATCAAGCAAAATGATTGGGATGTGATTATTGCTCATTTTCTTGGTGTAGATCATTGCGGGCACCGGTACGGACCACTCCACCGTGAAATGAGCCGGAAGTTGAAGGAAATGAACAATATCATCAGGTGAGTTGAGCATTAACTTTACTATAGAATGCTCATTCTTATTTCCTCTTCATATTAACCGTGTACTTCATTGTACACGAGATCTTTCGCCTCCTGCGGTATGAAATGTTCTGGCTTGTGAACGTCAATAGCTTTTCTTTCAAGTTTTCAATATTGCCACGAGTAGATAGATATGTATTAATATTTCTAGTATCAACTATTGTTGTCCCACTAATGATTTGCAGTAGTTCATGTGAACTAAAATTAAAGAAATACTTCTTCATGTTGAATCAATCTATCGAAATGTTAATATTTTAATGTTAAATTAACATTATTTAACTTGGGAGTTATAGTGAGATATCCGATAGATAGTGAGATAAAGCTATAGCAAAGCTTTATGCCAGCGTTTTGCATTCCATTGGATATCATCAGGTGCATAGATTTTAGTGTAGTTACATTCCAAATTGTCAAATGCTTTTTGGCCACAGGCCACCTCATGGTTGTAAATATTGGTCGTGGTAACGAAATAAATTCTAAAAAAATGAGTGTAGGCCCACATGGCCGAATACTATGTTTGTAATTTATAATAGTTTTTTTTAATACTTTGCCTTATTTTTGAAGGAAGAAGTATTGGCGTAAAGCTTTGAAGTTCTTCCATTATAAAAAATTTTTAACTTGTTTTGAAAGCAATAGGCTAGTTGATATTATCACTTCATTTAGTGCATTGCCGTAGCCTACAGAGATTATGGAAAGTAGCAGAAGCCCAGAGAAAGGAGTATCTCTCCTCTGTCTGTATCTCACCTCTGAGAAAGGAATACTCTCTCCTCTGTGGCAGATGTGTTGAGGTAGCTTGAGCTAGACTTATTTATCATTCAAGCAATTATATCCAATTCATGTTATTGCGTAACCCAATTAATATTCTTGTTTATGTTCCAGGGAAGTTGTTGACGCAATGGACAAAGACTCTATACTTTTCGTGATTGGAGACCATGGAATGACAATGACAGGTATTTATCCCTATTCTTCACAAAAATCCTGATTATTCTATTGCAACGATGACAGGACCTCTATGAGAGGACATCTATCCCTCAGTAGCTTGACATTTTTCAATGTTGTGTCCTGTGAGAAACGCAGGCTCGATAAATCGACGCAAGCTGACTTGTTTAGGAAACTAGATTTTGCAGATGAAAATTGAAGAAAGGTTTAACTGTACCCATTAGAAGACTTCCTGCAAAGACATTAGAGTCACCAAGTTTGCAGATTTGAGTGGGACGTGGAGTAGGACGTTAGTCCTTGATTGTTTAATCCAGTTTTAAGTTTCTCATCTGTAATAGAGTTTCAATATTTTTAGTGAAACAGTACAAGTATGTTGAACCTCAAGTAAAGATCTATTCATATTTCATAATATATTTAATGAGTATTGCTTCTCTTCCACCAAACTGTTTAAGAATTACTTCTGTCAATTTTAGAACCAACTATAATAGGTACCAAAAACCGAACACAGTACCTAAAATTTTTCATTCACATTAATACCCAGTCCCGTCTTCTGTTTTTTTATCTGATGTTGAAATTATTTATGTTGGGTTGCACCAAGAAAGATAAACTTTGATCCAGGATCTGTATAATGCTAATTAAATGAGATCAGCTGATTTAAAATAGTTAATCCCGGTTGGTGCTGCCCAACATTAGTAGTAGTTTGAATTTGTTTTTAAATGACGCAGAACATAATATGTAATTTTTCCATCTATGAATTTACCCATTGAATAATGTAGGCAATGCATTGTGTTTCAGGCGACCACGGAGGCGATAGCGAACCAGAGGTCACGGCAGCCATGTTTGTTTACTCGCCTGGCAATGTCCTCTTGTCCCCAGATTTCGAAAGTGAAACATCATCCACCAATAAAGTCAGACAAGTAGATATTGTGCCCACTCTTGCAACTATACTAGGAGTCCCGATTCCCTTCTCAAATTTAGGATCTGTAATTCTAAACGTGATCCCTGTAGCTAGCAACATTTCCGACATTGCATCCAACTGGAAAGTAGCCGCATCTGCAGTATGGGCCAATATAAAGCAGGTGACACTCTACATGCAGGAATATTCGAAAGGCAACTCTCAATTCTCCCCTGAAAAGTTGGAAAAGTACCTTGAACGATATCACAAGATGAGGATGCAAATGGAAAATTTGGTTACGCCCTACGAATTGGACAAGTTTATCATGGAAAGTCAAGATTATCTAAGATCTCTCCGGCATATGTGTGAAGAAGTCTGGGTTCAGTTTGACTCGTTTTCTATGTCTCGAGGCCTAGTCATAGTCTTCCTTACATTAGCTTTCACATTTCTCTTAGTTGACGGTATTCCTGGCGATAGATTTCAGAGCATTATTGGAGGAAAGCTGCTTTATTTTGCCTACTCTGCAGTGTTCCTTTCAATTGTTTTCGTAATCGGTCTCAAGCATTTCGATATGATTACTCATATTGAAACATCGTTATACTTTGCAACGGGAACGAGCTCAATAATAATAATGGCCGTCACCGTAGTGCACCATTGGCCGTCGATAGCTGGCAACTGGTATGGCATGAGCAAAACGTCTGACTGGCTTCATTTCGCGTCCAGGATTATCATACTGCTTTCGATAGTGGGTGTGTTTTCGAATAGCTATATTGTTGAAGAGGGATCTGTTATAACGTTCCTGTTGCTTACATTAGTCTGGTTTTCGGTGTTGGAAGTGAAGCCAGAGAAAGCGAAAAAGCAGAAGGTGGCCGATACGTTTAGTGTGAAGAGTATAGTGGGCTCAGCGCGAGGGAAAGTGATGATGCTGTCGATGCTGCTGAGCGTGTTGGTGCGAGTGTCGACCAGATACTGGCGTTGTCGCGAAGAGCAGATGCAGTGCATGCCCAACAAGCGGCTGATCTCGAACTCATCTCAGTGCCTTGTGACAATCCTGTGCTTGGCGGTGCTGATCACAGCCTGCAGGATCTGCCTGCGCAGCCTGGGCAACCTGGTGGGCTTCTCGCCGACGGTGTTCGTGTCGCGGTACGCGCCGACCATTTCGGTGGTCAGCCTCGGCGGCTACTGGATTCTGCATGCGCTGCCTCTCGAGACGCAGGGAAAGCTGTTCGTGCCTTGGCAACTTCGACTTCTTCCTCGAACTGTCGTTCTTACGGCTTTGGGCGGTCTGCTCGTTCTGTTCGTCCGTCCGCTCAGTGTCTACCACTTGACCAACTCCACCATCATACCCACCGACAACGTAGTTCCTGCTCTCTTTCACCAGCTCAAAGAACTCATGGTTCGACGCACCGGTGAGTAGCACCAACTTATTCATTTCTTCAAGATCCATTTTTTCTCCTACAGAATGAGGATTTAGTTGTTTATACAGGGTGTTTCAGAACTCCCTACCAATAATCTAGGGCATTGTTCCTGGGTAGAAACCATATCTAAATATCGTATTCAAATTGTCCGGAAGTCCTTAGTTACTCACACAGCTGCCATTTTGTTTTTTTCACTTATTATTTTTTCTCTCAATAATGGTGGAACATATGGAATTGAAACTTTGCACCAACATTTATGACAACTAGACAAAGCTACAAAAAATTATGACAATTTTTCAAATCCATGAAACAAAATGGAATAACTTTTTTTAGTAAATTTAATTACAAATCAATTGAAACCTTATTTGTTAAGATTGGACAAATATTGACTAGGCTAAGATATGGCAGCTTTAGTGATAGGTGACCGCTGGAGGCTAGTTGCAGTGCATCCTGGGCATGCGGCTAAAGTCTGCCACAACAATGCAACAGTCTCAGTCTGCTTTGCATGTTATTTGTGAGCGATTTTAGAGTATTTCGTGTGAATTTTAAAGACATTAAAAAGGAGTGCAACTAACCTCCAGCGGTCACCTATCACTAAAGCTGCCATATCTCAGTCAATATTGGTCCAATCTCAACAAATAAATTTTCAATCGATTTGTAATTGAATTTACTAAAAAAAGTTATTCTTGTAAAATTTTCGTAATATTAACGGTTTCCGAGTTATTCAAGAAACAAAATTCTGAATGGCCGCCATTTTGTTTCATGGATTTGAAAAATTGTCATAATTTTTTTGTAGCTTTGTCTAGTTGTCATAAATGTTGGTGCAAAGTTTCAATTCCATATGTTCCACCATTATTGAGAGAAAAAATAATAATTGAAAAAAACAAAATGGCAGTTGTGTGAGTAGCTAAGGACTTCTGGACAATTTAAATATGATATTTAGATATGGTTTCTACCCAGGACCAATGCCCTAGAGTATTGGTAGGGAGTTCTGAAACACCCTGTATAGTATAGATATATGGGGTTTTATTTATATGATCAACCAAAGTTCATGCTTTATAAATTAGCCTTCCTATTAAATTTCATCTCATTTCATCATTCATTTAAATACCATTTTCAAAAAAATAAAAATAGAGAAAATACAAAAGGAAACCGTAGTTAGGTAGCTTCATTGAAAATCATGTTGAGGCACTATTATCTAATCCTAATGAAATGAACCCTATGAACGTTCTTCAAGTTTTATTTATATCTTGGTTGAATTAATTTAATCCAATCATTTTGCGATAATTTTAATCCTTTTAAGCCTCAGTGAAACTTCTCATTTACAATTTGTTATCCTCTTCAATCCTAAATTGAAAAAAATTGATAACGGCCTTTATTGATAGGCCAAATAATACTTATTTTAGTAGTTGTTAAATGCATCATGATTGTTGGCTAATTTTTTCCATGGCAGAGTGCCGTCTTAAGGACATTCCCTAATATTAATTTCTCTATAAATGATGGGATTGGTTTCTTTTTTTGTTCTTGCATCATCTCAATTTCAAATTTTAATATTACTGATTGATTTCACGCTATCCGACAAAATTTCATTTTGCTTTGAAGTCACTTGCAACTATAGAAAATGGGATTTTCATAATGTTTGTTACTTTCATTTCGTTATTTTTCTCAAACTTCCTTTGTTCTGAGCTGTTTTCTGACATATAGCTTTCACACCTTGATACAAACGTCAATTAAGCTTCCTTATCATAGTTTATTTGGTGAAAATGTTTTTAATTTTCAACAATTCACAAAATAGTAGTGATAGGGAACAATTATTTACTTTGTCAATGCTGACATTATAATAGCTGAACCTTGATAGTAATGGATCGTCAATAATTGTAAATGCAAGTATGCAGTACAAAAGATAATTATTATGCTCGCTATTATGATGGACAAAGCATAGCACTGAATCATACATTCTAGTTTTAAACAACTAGCATTTTCACTTGTCAGAATAATTGACAGTTGATTGTGTGTACTTTTCAGGCGGTGATGTAAAGGGTTATCCAGTTGTATTCGGCCTAGCAACTGTCTACAGTGCAACGTTTCTGAACGCAATAGTCTTCCTCAGTTTGCTAGGTGCCCTGCTATTGGGCCAGTCAACAGCGGTCTCCATTGTGCTACTCCTCGTAACGCTAATACTTCTGGCCGCCATTTCCGCTATACTGCGTCAGAACAAAACAATTATGTTTGGTAAGTACAGTCTCTTTTCAGTTTCACAGTTTTGTTTATCAATTTATCTGATGTATGTGGGGGTACGCGGCAAGGTGACAACCTGTCATCACGACAACCTGACACCATTAAAGACCGGTTTTAGAGTTTTCGGGTTGACGCCGACAACCTGTCCTCATTCTGAGGAGATGCCAGGTTGTCATGATGACAACACCCAGCTCAGAAGTTGTCAGGTCAGGTTGTCGGGTTGACACCTAGACGGCTACCCGTATTTGGCAATGAAGTGTTTCAATCACATTTTATAAACTTAGCTATGAATAGGCTTTAAAATAACTTCAATACCATAAAAATGATAAAAAATTTACATTTCAAGCTTAAAACAATCCAGTTTAAGGTTTCAGTCGATCGTTTCATCCACTTTTCGCTTATTCGTTTATAAAAATTCTGTACATACAATAGTTGATATTAATTCAACAAATGAGTTACATATATTTGAAAATTTAGAATTTTATTACTTTATTAATCACGAAGAAATCAACCTCTATGACAATAATTGATCCTAATGTGAGAAGGCGGATAGAATGAAATAATTGTTCTAGCTCTGGTAATGCACCGTGAAAGACTTTGGTAAAACTTACGACTTATTGCAAGAAAGCCAATCACATTTTAATAACCTTATAATCACGAGATTCACAGATCTTTTGCATTACAATCGCTTAATACACTTATTATTTAATCGTGAAAAATGCATGTTCAGAAGGCACTTGACAGATGTGAAAACTATTTCTGTGGTAATGGATGTACTGTACGCATGAACAGATCACACTCTCATCAATGCTCATTTTGCTCTCATCAATGGATAAAAAATAGAGGTTGATAGAAACACTGTAGTGCAGTTCACACTGGTATTAGTATGATAGATAGAAAATTTACAATATTATAATGTTAATATCACAATTAAATTAATAAAATGTTGAACTATTTCAAGTTATAAGTCTATAACATTAATCTAGATAGTGTTCTTCAACTTTATCTTAATAAAGGGCCAAATTTTTCTTATAGGCGGGCTTGAGGGCCGCATTGATCTACTCACCTATGTATGCATATATTTAAAAAGCTTATATTTGTTGAAAATTAAAGTGAAACCCAATATTCAATTATTATAAACATATACTCACATATTACAAATTGAAAACCAAACTAAAAACATCAAAATGGTTATTTTTTAGTTCAATGAGAAACTTGACATTCTTTCTCTTTTACTAATTTGTCAAAATTGGCTTTTAAGTCTGATGAAGCAATTCAAAAGAGAGTTCTCTAAATGAGTGTCAGAAATGCGATTCTTCAATTTAGACTTCACGTTCTTCATTTTGGAAAATTGCTGCTCACAGATGCAAGTGCTATAAAAAAGAGATGTGGACAGAGCATGGGAAATTGATTGCTGGAAATTGATCCCCTTCAACATACAATGAGTAAAGCTACAAAGTTTTTAAATTGCTCCTTCAAATTTCTATTGCACTGAAACCGGAATAGTCTTTTACATTTACACTAAATGGAGCACCAAATTGCTTCAAATAGTTCTTCGTTTGGAAACTGAAATCATTCAGCGGGCCGCTGAAATATCCGTCGCGGGCCGCGGGTTGAAGATCACTGCTAGATGAATTATTTTCTCTAAAAAATAGTAAATTTTTCTCAACTTTCAAATCAAATTTTTATAGTTTGGAATTTTGCATTCGATCATTTAATTGTTAACTGTAGGTTAGCTCTGTTATAATTTATTTTGCTGGACTGAAGTGCAATCCAGACATTCTTGTACATAGCCTTCATTCAGTTGACCTTTGAAGAACTTCCGAACTAGAATCAAGTTATTGGTCTATTGTACCATTCATGAATAATTAAATTTGTTGATGGTATTGATTTTTTTAATGAAATTTTCTTCAAACTTTGACTTGTTGACATTTTGTTTTCAGCTCAATTGTTTGAAGTTCCGTGGTGGATCATTGTTTGCTGGGGCTTGTCGGCTGTACACTACTTCTACAGCACTGGACATCAAGCAGTATTTTCTGCTCTGCATTGGGATTCGGCCTTCATCATGTCAGCGGGTACAAATTTGGACTCGTATATCATTCCTGGTCTACTTGTTATAGCTAATACGTTCTGCTCTCAGATGGTGAGTGTTTTGAACATTGTTCAGAAGATTGGTTTGAGCATCAAATTTAAATGTACTGAAAATAATTTTTTTCTATTAGTACAGGTTATAGAAGCTTATTAAATCCCAAGAAACAATGATATAAGCCTAATTTTTGAGCGAAAACGTCTGACGTCTGAATCACTGGCCATTTGATTCAATTTTATAATTTCGGACGTTTGGATGAGAACGTTTCCAGTGGAGAACGAGGCTGAGAATGAGACAAATGCTCTATCATTTACATTGATCATTCACACAAATAACGATAGAACCATTTTATTACAGTTCACATTGATATGTATAGAGTTTGCATGTAGATAGCTGCTAGTGATTAAAGTAGCTAATTAATCAGCTATTTTTAATTGATATTGAAGTACAAATCTTTCAAAATTGAGAATTGAGTTTTATATTTCCTTTTTCGAAAAATAATCAGCGTTTTCTGATCAAGTTCATGAAATTTACTGGCAATCAAACTTCTTCGATTGGTACTGGTTATAAAAGCTTATGAAGTCCAAAGAAATAAAAGAAAATTTTATAAAAATAAGACAAATGCTCAATCACTTGAATTTCTAATTTGACATTATATTGTATTGTATGTCATATTGCTTCTGATATTTCATAATCTAGTAAGTATTCAGTAATCTTAATTAATAAGTGAGTATGGAAAATATTTCAATGTATGTACTGATTATTAGTTATGAGCTTAGAAATCATTTTACTGGTGGTTCGTAACCATCCTAAAACTGAAGGTCCATTCATGTCTCACCATCATCCTTTTCATCACGCATACGCCCAGAGCTTACGTGGTCCTCACCCTCAGGTAAAAAAATGAAAGAGATGTGCACCTGTTAATCCCATTGTAAGTTTCGAGGCATCCTCCGCTGAATATTATTCATGAAAATCGAATTTGCTTGCTGGTGTTCCTATCTAAAGCTGTAGGTCCATTCATCTCACATTATCATCATCATCATGTTTATCTATCGATAAACTGAATAAACTTTAATAAATAACTTCAATAAAACTTCATCATCCTTTCCATTACCCACGCACAAGCCATGAGCTTATGTGGGCATCACCACAGTGAAAAATAATGTAATCAAGCACTTAAGTACAATATTATTAAGTGGTTCGTTAATTACTCTCTAATGTCTTATGAAATGTTTTGCGAATGATTTTTCTGTTTGGTTTTTCATTGTCTGTTTCATATATTGCAGATTTATGATTAATTTTGCAGATTATTTATGGTTAATTGTTGATATTGCAGATTCATGCAATCCTACTGCCACTACTGCTGATCGCGCCGTTCACACTGAATGCCATCGCTCCCAAACTATTGTTTGACAAGGATTCGTCGGAAGTGAAGCGGGCTGAGATGATGCTTTTCGAGCGCGAATCTCTGTTGGCCAGAGCTGTTTTCTCTCTCACCATCAGATACATTCTATTTCAAGGCCTAAGGGTATGTGAACAGTTTTATATTTCATTTCGCTTTATTTTACTCGAATAACTATCGGTTCTTCCCATTCGCACTGATTTGATGTAGCCTACAGTCAAATCAAAACCATCCGTTTTTCTGCCGCTCCCTGTGTGTCAATTATAATGGAAACATTAACTACAATGTAGTATAATAATAACGTAGTATACTTGAATTACTTCAAATAACTTTAGTAAGGGGCTGATTTAATATTGAAACATTTTCAACTTTGTAGGGAGCATGCAATTTTATTGGAGATTTCACCGTATTTTAAAGTTTCCAGGTTGTATGAGATTGGTCTTAGGTATCAGATAGGTCATACTATTTTATTCAGGTACTGGGAAAGCTCAAAATGTAGTATTTTTGTAGGCATTGAAACTTTTCCATGATTTTAGTACATGTGTTGAGAAATAAAGTGTATTAATTTTTACTAGTTACACGTATATTTTTCATTTATATTTTCTTGTATTAAAAAGTAATAATTTTTATTACTCGTTTTTCTTTAAGAGAATTTTTTCTTCACTTTCAGATGTGTGTACTTTCAGATATTTCTATACCAGGGCATTGACAGACTCCAATCCCACCTGATTTTGTTGAGTTTTAAAAATGCTCTTCTCCATCATTACTATTATTGGAAAGATTAGTGGTATTTAGTTATAAGAGTGTCGATTTATCGTTAGCAAAATAATCATTAGAAGGCTGTTGTGCAATAATCGTAAATTTATATTGCCGTTCACGGATATTTGAGGGGGGAGGTAATTCACCAAAAGCCAAAGGGAGGGGGAGGTAATTCACCAAAGGGAGGGGTCCCTGGTATAGCGGAACGGTTTGTACTCCCACAAAAAACGTTACCTAGTAGGCTACTAAAAAAAATACCTAGTAGGCCAAAAAAATACCTTGTAGGCTACTTATACCTGCATTATACTACTACCCCTTATACTACTAATACCTGCATTCATTTGTGGTTGCCGTTGATTTGATTTTTCACATGCATGTCCTGAATATGCTGTCAATATTTTCGTATTATGCATTACATTGCAATTGACGACGCATTGTTTGTTAGGTTTTCACGTGCATGTTGGCGGCAGTGATTCACTCGCGCCATCTGATGGTGTGGAAGGTGTTCGCGCCGAAACTGATCTTCGAAGGCATCTCGTTTGCCGTCACGCTGCCCTGCCTGCTGGCCGGGGTGCTGCTGTTGCAGCGAATCACAGCCAGCATCGACCTGCTGCTTCGCTCGCTCGAAGATAATCATCGGTGATCTCGACAGTGTTTCCTCAATCAGTTGTTGGTTCATTCTGAGAATGATCGGGTTTTTTATGAACAAAGATTGTTAGCATTTAATATTCTAACCTATCGAGTTGTTTTTGGTTGCTGCGCAGCCTGAAAGAATAATTACAAAATATGGGAACATTAGTTTTCAAGTCAGCAGTGCTAGTCATTCTGTAAGAACAAATATTTATTGATTAGATTTGTAAGGAACCTGACTAATTCGATTCCAACTCTATCTTACTACTAAGAGCTTTTACAATTTGTAGAAAGGTTTTTCACTTTTCTAATGGTTAGTAAGTTATAATTATTCAACTTGAACAAGCTCAAAACTGTCAGTGGATCACCACTGATCCATACAATCTACAAAAAGTTGGAATAGTGCATAGCATTCCTTTTTACACCAAAAACAGTTTCAAATATGGAAGCCAATAATAAATCTAATAGATACTGTTCTATGTTCTTCTTTTATTGGATTATGCTACTTATAGAGTGAACACTCCCACCACCACCAGTAGTTTACTTTTTGTTTGCTATTTATCGTTGATCTATTTTTTGTAGACGATACAATAACATTGTTTTATTTTTTTGTAGACGATACAATAACATTGTTGAAAAAATAATTAAATGGGATTATTATTTATTTGTATGAACATTTTGTAGAAGAGAATAATTTATTCAATTAGCGAGAAGTAATGGTTTATTTTTTAGTAGCTTTGTGCAAGAAGTGTTTTAATTTCAATTTTTAAATCTTGTTTTGGCTTTAGTTTTATTGGAGTGGTTATTTACTTTTCATTGATTGCCTTTTCATGTCTATACAATGTTCATGAATCGTGAACTTACTAATTACAATTCACTAGAGTGATCATTTTGCTTATGTGAAAGTTTATCGTACAAAGACGGGGTCATTTCACGTAATATTATGTTTAAGTATAGTTTATCACACGAATGTGTTTCATAGGCAATATTTCCTCTTCGAATAATGTAGTGTTACATAGTTTTGTAATTTCGCTTAGTGCTGTAGTTGTTATTTAGTACTCTATTGTTATGATTACTATTGTTCAGTATTTTTGTCGAAAGATAAGAACCCTAAGTGTGTGATATATGAGTGTGAATGAGAGAGTGCGTATGATTATTATTTGATTTGGTGTGGATTTGCTAGTTTCCACGTTACAATAATAATAGAATATTTTCAATTAATTCCATCTATAGAAATTTACCCAGTACAACTATTCACAAGCATTTTATGTTTTTCATAAACATAGTTTCCAGGTTTCCATGATTCTTTAAATCTATTAGATACATTTCAAGTATGAGGGCGTGTCATTATATTAACAAAAAAAACTACGAATCAAAAAGTACAATGTTTTTAAAATTTATATCTATACAATTTTTTTAAATCAATATCATTGATTATTGAAAAATATCATTGATCTTTTTAGATCAATGATAGTCTTCACATACAGATACATTGGGTAAATATTGATGAAATTTATAGCGATTGCATAATTGCAGTATTTCATTATTTTTCATTTAAAGAAAGTTTCTCATTAAATTTATTAACCCCAATAGAATAATAGTTGCAATGAAGGACCTTCTCGATTTAATTATGCTGTTATTATCCCGTTAGGAATTTGAATTAAGAGTTCATTGCAATTCCAGTGATTGGTCATAATAAATTATCATCCATTAGTATGTAAACTGAATAATAAATTCAATTTTTACCAATCGATATTTTCTTAAGATTAAATTTCAATAGTTGATGTGATTTATAGTACAGTACTTTACACCTGCAATAATGTTTTATGTCTTATTTAGATTCCAATCAAATTCGAGTTTTTGATAGAATAGAATTTTACTGCCTTAGTACATACTAAATTATTTGGTTCTGGTATACCGAAATAAAAAATTTATTTAAAAATCTTGTTTGATAAGTTACAAACCTTATTCTACGAGAGTAACGTTTACCTGTCCTGTTAGGAAATCATATTTATTCAAGTTTTTGTAGACTAGCAATTTACATAAAATTGTAGCCTTTAATACTACTACTCCTAAGCAGTTTGTGCTTTAGACAGCATTTACTTGAAGTAGGTTCTTGTTTCATCCGTGAATTGTGGAGTTTTGCATAACAATAAAATGCCTGGTGAAAACTAAAATGTCAATATTCTTCCATTTTTCAACCTTCAAGAGGAATGTTGAACATCTCTTGAGCACACGTATGTATGTAAGTACGGTATTTATTGTATTCATGAGGGAATGATTGTAAAAAATTCAAAAATCTTGACATCGCATTTGTTTTCCCAATAACTCGGTTCTTATTGAATTCATGTAATATTAACAGCATTAATTTAATTTGGCGGTTGGCATTAGATAAATAGAGAGATATTATTTCTTGACGTTGCTGATCACCGTAGAGTCCGATGGCATAAAAATAATACCTCTCTATCCAATCCATCTAACTAATGACATCCGCCAAATTATATGAATGCTACTATAGTAGGGAATGTCCAATATTGAAAAGGTAGGAGGGGAATTTCAGCCAGAATTAACTTCTAGGTTTTGGCTATCTTGACAAGATTCTTAATATTTGAAGTAATAAATGCAAATCAGTGTGTAGTGTATTGGGATTATTTGGCTACCCAGAGGTGGCAAGATTAAATAGTTTATATGAATCACCAATAACATCTTTCCTAATACTCACATGCATCCTTACTTGAATTCTTTCAATAGAATGACGAAATATCAAGAGATACAAGGCGAAAAACTCATTGAAAGCACCTTTACATCTTACGAACCTTGTTTTAATTACCTTGTTATTAATCAACAGAAATTCCTTAATTCCAACTTTCATCCTAATAAAATATAAATATTTATACAACTCCAATCAACCACTCAAAATTTTCCTGAAAGCTAACTCAAGTGTATATTACATAATTCTCTTCATTCCAAAGTTTTCTAAAGAGTTTGAAAGAAGTCATTGAAAAAATAATACATTTAAATTGATTAAAAAAATTACTATCCAACTAGAAAGATTGAACATCGAAGCACATTCAGTTGTAATTTTTGTAGAGGATTTGCCCGCAAACCCTCTTTATTTACTGACAAACATTATTTAGTAAATTCCTTGTTGGTTTGTACTTGTTTGAAGTCAAACAATAAGTTGAGAGTTTCTCATTAGATTAGATTTTCCCTACTCAAATTCCCATAAGATTATTCTAAATGATGGGCCAATTTTCAAATATTCATATTTACCAAAGTAATAATTCGAAATGAACAATCTTTATACCAATGGAAAGAGGAAATTTCGAAGTTAGTGGCCAGTGGTTATTGCGACAATAAGCCGCCATAGATGGCTATGGGTTTGCATAGGCCGGCAATAGGCTACCGCGTACATATTTGCGATACAGCAGCCGAAGGCCAACTTCAACACTTGAAATGTACAGTATTTGAAAACCTTCGAAATTTCCTCTTTTCATTGGTATAAAGATTGTTCATTTTGAATTAGTATTCTAGTAGAAATTGGTCCTGTATTTCTTTCACATTTTTAATTAAAAGCTTCAACTAATAAAATGTGAAAATTGATTTTCTATTGAGTAAAATTTAATGAAGTAATGAACTAACGTTCATATTAAAGTTTAAAGTAATAAATAATTATAATAAAATTAATGTTTAATATGTACTAACAGTGTTCTGCGGAAAATTCATCAGTACCCAACATCACATACTCCATAAAATTGCTTATTACAATATATTTCGTAAACATTTTCTCAGGGTCTTGTGTCAATTGTGATGTAGGCCTACATGTTTCAATACAAAATGGGTAGGATATATTATTTTCTATGAATTTCATGTTAAGTTATCGCAATGTTTTGAAATGATTGGTGATTTAGTCAACTCTTAGCCCCTGCGCCCACTTCGCAACTGCTATCTGATTTCAGTCAGCAACCCAATGTTGCCAGATGACATTTGGCTGTTTTTCGGGTAATCTAACCCATCAGCCAAAGTCATCTGGCAACGCTGGGTTGCTGACTGAAATCAGATAGCAGTTGCTTAGTGGGCGCAGGGGCTTAATCCAAATGAACTTGGTGTATCAAGAAACCAATTTGATAGATGAACTTTGGTTTGCAATACATTTCAAAGATTTATTGGTTTCCTGTGATCAAATAATTGCATGATATTGGTTTGAACAACGGTTATGCCAATTAGATGAATTCTACCAAGGTTGGTTGATTTATGTTGAATACAAAACTTTTTCTAATGTGAGTTAGTTGAGATACTTGTAGCCGTTTGTTAGTCCACTCACTAGGCACGCATAGCACAGATTCATAGGTTATAATAGTGCATGTGACACAAACGCTGTACATTTTTGGACTGGGAATTTTTGTGTTGAATTGAAGTCGAAACTCAACCTTATTTTTTGAATACTTTATTAATTTATAAAAATTGAGAAGAGAAAAAATTTGAGCTGAGTCTGTTGTTTCTCTCCCAATCATATTGTAATGACTTGTGCTTGTATCAATAAATGAATTGAAAATGTCTAGTGTGAACAGATTGAATGAAAATTTTGATTATGTACAAACGGCTTAGTATTTATGTTCTTATACAGTATAAGTTTTTTCTTATATATTATTAATGGAAAAGATTCAAATTGAATCTATTTCTTAATATAGTAACAGAATTATTAAAAAACCTCATGAGTATTTCTTAACTTGAGCATATTATGCAGCATGCTGTTTAGCACTCAAAAATCAACCAAGTGTGGACATAGGGATTGGTAGCATGCTGTGCAGCACACAAAATCGACCAAGTGTAGACATAGGGATGAAACAGGGACTGACACTACTCCAGCAAACCATTCAAATAACTCCATCGATGCAAGTGATGCTATGTGGGTGTTAGTACTTCAAGTAATATAACATTTAGTCTTCGCAAAAAGTTCTGTTTGTCTGGAGAATTACATAATCATCAGGACACAATTAGATGATAAATTAAATCACTCATTGGATACCTAATAGTCAGGTGGCTGTAAAGGTTTCTTCGGAGAACATTTTTACCTTACTCTATGTGCAGTAGGCAAAATTCAAGTGTAAAATCCTTATTCAACTTTCCTTAAAAACTGTGTTTTAATGTTCAAACCAATCAATCAATGTTGAAAAAATTTTGTTACATTTGAAGAAACTAGTCCTAACAACTACACCTGTTATCACTCATGGCTGGGTTTCACGATTCCAGTAGACGTTCACGTTACTGGAGACAGGTGGATCATATGATCGTCTACTCTATATAGCACGATCCTTTTAACTTATCAGAAATCAGCTGTTTCGGTAATAATTAAACAGTGATTTCGACACAATAATCAAAAGGCTTGAAAGTGTTAAAGACCTTCAAAGTCTTTAAAAGACCTTTCAAAGTATAACTTTTTAAAAGACTTTTTCAATAATCTGCGAGATTCAGCATTTGTAGGTCAACTATTGTACTGGTGGCTGAGTAAAACAAATTATGTTTTCTGACAAGTTAAAAGGATCCTGCTATACAAACAAATAGTCCAATGCAATCAGTCAAGTGTGCATTGGACTACTTGTTTGTATAGAGTAGACGATCATATGTTCCACCTGCCTCCAGTAACCTGAACGTCTACTGGAATCGTGAAACCCAGCCATAACACTCATCATACATACACCCCATTTACTCAGCACTCTAAACCCAAATAACTATCTCATTCACTTGGTTACTTTACTCATAAATTATGAGTCATAATCCAAAGAACACAAGGCTGTTAAATTGAAAGCTTTCTCGTAGAAAAGAGCTTTTTCTTTGTCTGTTTCATAAGAAAAGATCAAAAGTTGAAAAGTTTTGATACAGAATTAAACAGTGAAATAATTAACTTAGACTAATATTCTCAATGATATTCCAGTAGACTTTGACATTACAATCTAATAATATTGTTAAAAAGTCACATAATAATACAAAACAAAAGTGATTCTCCAATTAATTGAGTTCCTTAATCTACAACTGTCACAAGCAGTACGATAAAATGTAGAGCACACTATTGTTTAGTCACTCAATACGGTGCAGCGCTGTAGTACGCTCTGCGATAACTCCTGAAAAATAAAATGAAAATCATCAATTAAAAGAAGAACATGAAAGGATTTTTAGTTATCACAAATTGACAATATCTGACAGAGTATCATTTTAATTTTATTAATAGCAAAAATGAGATAATAAAAGGCAATTTCTAGTCATAACTAGAGACTGTATAATAATAGTGTGGTCATTGGTGTGAATGGGTCCATAGTATTGTATTGGAATATTTTTTATTCCCGCCACCGCCATACTTTGTCAAATTCTTGAATTTGATATGGGATTTTTTTCTGAGGATGATGCCCACATGAGCTCTAGGCTTGTACGTGGGTAATGAGGGGGGTGATTATGAGAGATGACGACTGTTTTTTAGGCAGTCGGGACCGACGGCTTTTCGTCTCCTCCGAAAGACGGATTACAGGCAAACATTAACCCATTCACTCATTTTCAAACTTATTTCGAGAGAAACAACATTAAAAATAACTTTTCATTATAACAAATAACATTAACATAACGCCCTCTAGTCTGGTTAAAGTTATTTTTCAAACCCTTTATTGAAAAACTCATATCAGACCTTTATTTTAATTGCTTAAACACCACACCACAATGTAATTTTATCATAGCAAATTTATTGAGGAATTTATTTGGTTCTGGGCTTCACAAAATACCGTTTTAAAAAGATTGATGAATAACTTTGAGGTTTTGCTGTTTAGAAAAATAAATGAATAAACTCTGTAATTTTTCAAGAGAGTATTAATTCACTTCAAGTAATGGAAACAAAATTCTACTTTGCACAACTAAAGGTACGTTTCCATTACTACAAACTACAAATCACATGTGCTCGACAAAAATCTTCTAATTTGTAGTAATGGAAAACATTTTGTCGGGAACATGTGATTTGTAGTAATGGAAACGTACCTTAACCATGAGAATATCGAGCAACAACAAGGATAAATGTATTGATTCACGTTTCTGATGTTAAAGTCAAAATTTCAAAATACCTTGGTCTTCTTACGGGGCGATAGCCAAAGTGGTAGCCCCTGGTGGTAGCCCGTGCTCGAAATCTTGTTGCTCGTGGGTAACCTCTGTTTGTAACGCTCATGCCCGGCTGGTTTGTTCTTTTTGGATTGACCTGGTGAAAATAAAATAAGTTTATGAGTAAAGTAAGTTTTACAAAGTTGTATGAGCTACACATTATCATTTCGTTCAAGGATAAATTCAAAAACCAATTACATTCAACTTATAAGTAATTATTAAATGTTACTAGTCTCCAGTTCAACTTGTTACTTACTGGGGTTTGAAATTATATACAGAGGTGATTCTAACGAATTACTGTTTTACTTATCACACTACAATACTACGAAATCAAATAAGCATAAACAGAAATGGAAACGAGAATGAATGGTAAATGATGACGAGATAAATAACTATCACTGAAATGCTAGATTATTACACCACGTCTTCACTTTTACACGTCTGTCATCTCCAAAACTACAAGGGTTACTCAAATAAACGAAATAAACTGTTACATATTCATCCACTGCATACTGACATCGTCAAACTGGACTATGAATTTCATTCAGATTTTACTTCTGGAATTGGATGAACTACATTCATGGAATGAGATTATCACAATTACAATTTTCATAATGCCTTCACTTTAAAAACCCATGAAGGCAGGGTCGAGTAAATTAAGTATTTCAGTTGGTTTGATCCTTATAAAGCATGGCTTTTGAAGCATTATGGAATATAATATTTCAAGCCCAATATTATAAGTCCAATGAATTTCAATTATAGACGCTAGATTGATTAAATAAATTGCGGCTTACCTTTATTTGCCTCCCCCTGAATAACGACTCATCCATGGTCATTGCTGTTTGGACTGAATCTCTATCAGCGAACTCAATGTAAGCGAATCCTTTCGGATGGCCATCAAACTTATTACATAGAATCGTTACCCTATTAATAGCACCGATTCCATGAAAATGTTGTTCTAATTCTTCGGCGGTTGCTCCATAATCGACCTTCAAGAGAAGAAATAATACAGCATCTATATCAATGAGAGCTAATAACGCATAGTTGATGGAAATATGATTTCATCTAATGTACAAAATATACCGCAGATCATTTCTATATCTATTCAGCGAACCCTTATATTGATATGTTTTAATTATTTCAACAACAAATTATAGCATAATTCTCGGAATTTTGTTGGAAATTTTGCCAGGAATTTTGTCAGTATTCAGAATGAACATGAATTCTTAATTTGATTTGCATTGAAATGAATAGAAGTTAGCATTGAAATATCTGCAAGAATTCGAATTAAAACTTGAGAAGTTATATAGGCATGGAGGTTAAAATTTTTGAAACATTAAAGAATCATCATTAAAGAATATTGCCCTGATGAAAAAGATATTGTCTTAAGAATTTAAAACGAACTTAAAAATATATTGTCTTTGAGAATTAACTTACATTTCCAACGTATATCGAACGATTGTCCACTTCGATTTTGTCTTCGATAGATAAATTCAATGGGCTAGCTGCAAAGAAAATGAAAATATTCGTTACAAACTGATATTCAAATTTACAGCCATTATTTCATTTGAGATTGAATCAAATAATACACTTGAGTGATACTTGGAATAGAAAATACAAAACAAGAATGCTCGATTTATTGGAGGCCTGACTGAAAAAAGTTTCAGTGTTACAAAATACCAACGAACAACATTCAAAATATGTGAACCAACATTGAACAATGACATTTCCAGCTCAAAAATTTAGTATTTACTCATAGTAATAATATTAATGAATCGAACTTTATTAAAAGTGGAATGATTACAATATTTGATTTCTGATTGAATAATTTGCATAAAGTCATTATTCAGAGAAAAAATACTGTTTAAATGAAAGTTGATTGGTTGATCCAAGCTAATTTCTTCCGTCGAATTAAATTTTCTAATGATGTTGTAATAAATGATGAAAATTGAAGTCTTACTAATGGTAGGTGGACTTCCGAGGTTCATTTGTTTGTCGACTTCAGATTGGAGTTGTTTTAGCTTTTCTGCTTCTTCTTCCATTTCTCTTAGTCTTGCTTGTATTGCTTCCAATTCCTGGAAATAAAAACAACATCCATTGAACCAAGCAAGAACCCAGGAATATCAATAATAAGTCCTAGCCTACCTGTTTTTGTTGGCAAATTCCTTCAATACAGTACTTTCTGAATCTTGGAAAGTTTAGATAAATTTCACTACATTTAGATGGAAATTTACATTTAACACGTACAAAATAGGGCTTGATATTTCCAAAACTTGAGAAAGTGCAGATCAGAGCGTCTTAATCGCCAATCGTATTTGATCGGAAAGGAGACGAAATATGTCAGTCACTATTATCTGCCTAAATAAATATTTTGTATTGTCAGCTGTTGAATAATTTTATTTACCCAAACAAACATAGAGTGGCAAAAAAAATTACTATTATCTGTCTTTTACTAATAAAATATTTTGTATTGTCAGCTGTTGAATAATTTTTATTTACTCAAGAGCTTGTTATAAAGAAACATAGAGCTTTGTCACTGATTGCAAAGTACAATTAATATATCAGTGTCTTAAGTATATCTATGTCTTATATATGAGTATTTTCAGTTTCAAAGTCTACACATTCATGATTTGCACTTACAGGATCAGGTGCTCCCCCACCACTTCCGCTGGCTCCACCTCCACCAATATCACCATTGTCAATTCCATCTCCATCCTGACCATTCTCAATAGTGTCTATACCCTCATCAGCTCCTAAACCAAGGTCTTCATTATCTGCCATTTTTTATCTGAAAAATGAAAGAGACAGATGAATTACAATAGTGAGATTGCCGGCTTTCCTAGTCACAGTAACTGCAATATCAATATCTATTGTCTCACATTGATGTTTTATACGAGACTATGAATTCAGTGATTTTCAAATAACATGGGAACTCCTTGTGTATGACCACCATTATACGGTGATGACCGCAAGAGCATAAAACTTGAATCTCAGATACAATTTCCCTGAATCAAGTTTATCTAGCTTCAATTAGTTGGGGGCATTGGAACAAGTAAAGTAAATTGTAACTTAGTGCTTGATTTCCACCTTTGTGACATAGTAAATTACGGCATAGGCATAAGTTAGCCAACAATAAATGACCCACAACTGTCCAAACATATATTTTAAATCTAAGAATTTTAAATAAGTTCAACTTCTAAGGAAAAATTGTGCACTTGCCAAGAACAATTGAAAATTATTCACACAAGTTCATGGCTTGAGACCCAAGCTATTCTCTACGATCTACACCAAGTTAGCATGGATAAACTGAGCTGATTTGAGCTGGCTCGTAACAAAAACGGACAAAAACTGAATGAAATACTAAAACAAAAGTAATTAATTTTAAAAATAAAGAACTAACTGGAATGAAACTACGAATAATTAAAGAAGAGCCGGCTTCTGAGAAAAGAGAAGCCGGATGAAACATACATCCAAAGAACTTAACCTCTAACACGAGTTGATTGCAGCTTCAGTATTTGAATTATCAGACTTTAAGCTTAAATATAAAAAGATACAGAGACATTGATAAATTTCGTTGAATAAAATGATGAATTTACCTTAGTAACCGGCTATTATTCTAATATTCTTGGAATAAAATTATACTACAACACACATCCACAACAATTTTAACAGTTTCTACATTTCTTGTGTTGTGCTTGTGTGTGTATGTGAGTATGTGTCGTTATCGTTGTGAGTTCTGATTCGTGTGATTATCTTTTCAAGTATTAATAATAAAAACTCCCATGTTTTATTTGCATTAAATTTTCAATTGAGAATTGAGATATTACATAATCAAAAATCATTATCGCTCACTTAAATCGTTCTGGAACTAATCTAAGCAAGCTCTTAGCGGTGTAGTGGCTACACTGGGATGTTTGATAAAGCGCCAGATTTGAAATGGCAATTCTATTCAATACTGTACCGTCAATTTGCTAAAAACAAAGTTTAATATAAATTAATTTAATAATTTATCAATTCAAAATAGGAAACACATGTACGATATGCTTTGTAGAAGGGAAATAACAGAATAATTCTTTCTTCAATCAGTACCGTACTGCGTACGGTAAGTTATTAATGACCAGTAACACTTTGACCTTTAGTTGATATAGGTGGTATATTGAAAAATTCAGCCTTAGTCTCAATAAGTTTTTTTTTTTGACAGGAGGGGAGTTGCCATGTAGAAAACCACTGTCTATTCGACTGGTTTCCCAGATACCAGGGATTCAGCCAGTGACTATAAATGGTTTGTTGGGATGTGAGATTAACCATTAACGCAGTTAATTATTGCCAGTAATCCGAAAGCATTGCAAAATTCCCATCTCAAACTTACCAATCAATGTAAATGGGAGATGTAATGAGTGCAGTGAAGAATCGTGGATAGAAGAATGAAATGGAAACTATTCATAAATCAATAAATATGTTTCACAAGAAAAAGTCGTACTTGAGAAGCCAATGAAATGAAAAGTGTCAGAATAAAGGCCAATCTTCAAATTGACTTTATTATAAGAAAATAATTAAGAGGCATAAAACTTGTTGCATTGCACTATATAGCTGCTTAACACAATGTTATCCAGCAGTGCTTTGTTCCCATCACTGGGTTGCGAAGACTAGCTTGTGGTTGAGATGTCAATGTGCTAACCACACGTTACATCTTTTCTGGTTAATGATCATTCACCTCTGCTGATTCAGTCAAGTGGATGTGAAACTGGCAACCAGCTGGTAGGCCTAAGCCCACATAGGGCTGTTGAGCCATTGACAAACGAACAAAACACTTGAAAGAATTCCTTTCTCAACATTCATAGGGACTACAATGAATTGTTTCATGCAGTCAGATATGTTTTCGATGGAGGGGAAGTCAGTATGCCTGACCAATACAATTCTTTTAGTGGTTCTTGGATAGTGAGAAAGATCAACATGATATGGGGTTGAGTTCCACCTAAGTGATAAGGGATCGGATCACCGAGTGCAGGGTTCACCCAATTCAGCGTTCCCTTATGATATTCCATACAGTTGAGGTATTAATAAGACGATTAAAAAAAACTCATCACATTCAAGAAGAAAAAATAATGTAAATCATGTGTAGGTTCAGGAGTTGAAAGTTAGAAGGTGACTGACCAATTGTGGTCTATGTTTCTATGTTAATTTTTTATGTGGTCTATGCTCAGATGACAAAAAATCTGAAATTTTATTTTGAAAAGGAGTTGATGAAATTGAAGGGAGTACCTGAACTTTTCAATCCATAATAGCAGTCTAGATTTACTAAAGAAAGCAGAAATATATAGAAGCAACATGACGGTTCGATGTTATTGGTGGATCACAGATTGAAATAATTCCGGTCTATTCCTATACTTTTAAGGTACAGTATTGATTTCCTAAACTGGATGAATATTATTTTTGGGTAAAAGTCAGAGGATCAAATGACAATATTCAAATAGTGTTATCATTCATAACTCTCTATCGATTTATTCATGTTGGAATACACTTCAGAATAGCATTTTCAATTCTATGAATGAAAATGAGCTTATAAACAATACAGCTCAATAATAACTATGTAGCTTATTGGGAACAAATTAGTTGTTTAGATTACAAACAAAAATATCACCAAGAAAAATGTGATAATTTTCAATAATTTGAAAATTTGATCAGAGGTTGGTCAGTTTTTATAAATAAAAATTCGTTGCCAAAATAGATAGCACAATACAATTTAGGAAAGTATTCACTATTTTAATAAAAAAATAAATACAATACTTCGGGGTTGAGAATACATTCTAAAAGAGTAACCTTTAAGTATCTATCATTGATTAATAAAGCTCCAAGATTTTATATTACTTTAAAATAGATTTTCGCAACTCAAACTCTGTTTGAATAATCCTTATCCTAGATATAGACCAATAATTTACTCTAATTTATTTTTGTTAGTTCTAGAGTATTTTAGTTTGTAGAGTACAGTATATCAACAATAAAATTAATCTCAATACCAAGCTAGATTAACCAAGCTAAAATAAAACCTTCAATTTGTGATAACAACTGTGATATAAGTATTACAGACTTCCACATAAATACATTAAAAATAAAAGTAAACAACAATAAATTCATATAACCATTAAATGAATATTATTTAAAAAATAAAGAATGATAAATACCCTCTACGTTAGATAATACACGAATACTTGGATGAAACCGACAATATGCCATTAAAATCTAATGGCAAGTGAAATATAAATTACTGTATTATCGATCATCAAATTAGTTACAAACTCTAATATCTATGCCAAAAATATACGAATTCTCTAGCACCAGGTACTATTGACTATAAAATGAGATGATTTAAAATCTTAATTATCAATAATAATAATCTTAACCACTAACTTACATAATACCCTCTTTTCACTCACATGAATCATCAAATTAATGTCTTTTGTAAAATTGATTTGACAAAAAATACTAAGATCCAGCTGCATCTTGAACTTGAGCCAATGGTACTTGTAACGGCTTGAAGTCGACAACTTCTTTGTAAACAAGTTCTGAAAAAGATAAATATCTTTAATAAAACAGCGATACTTCACAGTTTAGTCAATTCAAATAAAACATTAAACACACAGACATGAATAAAAATCTTAAATAATTACAAGATGAAGAGAGCAATAATTATTTTGTAGTATACTACAACTCAATATTCAAATGGCTGAATGTATGTTACATTATAGATGATTAATTTTTTGTAGTTTATACAGAATATATCAACTGAATTAACTGTTATTCTGAATAAATAATTAGATGAGCTGTGGACATACTTATCTCAAAGATAAAAAAATATCTACGAATTGATTAATAGAAAATATGTTTGAAAACTTACTTTTCCACTCTTCAACCGGTAATTCCATATCCTCGAAGCTTTGATCATAAGGTGGCGATGTTGGTTCGTCGGTTGGATCGGCATACTGTGCAAGATAGGGATGTGCCAATGCCTTTTCTGCTGTTATTCTTCGTTCCGAATCCAGTTCAAGCATTTGTTCCAACAAATCAATTGCTAAAATAGAAAAATTATAGAAAATGAAACAAGAATTTCAAATAGTTAAGTCATCAACTACCCATGTGAACAGCATCTCAACAATATTCTCAACTTTATATCAACTGACAAGTTATTTTTAGGACAGTATTGCTATATTGTATTTCAATGAACAAGCAAATATGTTATAAAGGTAGGTAATGACACAGAGAACAGATTAGAATAGATTTCCCATCGTACGTTGAATTTTGTGACCAGAAATCAAGGGGCCAATCCTAGCGACATCTCTTAGAACTCAGAGTAACTGGAAATTGAATGGGAGTTCGAATGGGAGTAAGTGAGCAATCGATTGAGAGAGGAACGCCAGCGTCAGCGCGATCTTACCGCCCGGCACATGAACTACGTGGCAGCACTATTTTGACAGCACACAAAACCTGATCACAGTTCCCTATTCCTTGAACGATTTACTAGAGAGTATCGCTTCTCTATGGTAATGAGTAAATATTTTACTGCTCATAACATTGCGTGAAAATCTGTACATTACAGTTATAGCAATCATCAATAATTATTGATTATAAAACAAAACACATACATACATTGTCACAAAAACACAAAGTATTGATCACACTATCACATCAATAATATTGAATACTCTTCTATTCCATTATTTCATTCTATTATTAAATGTAATTTATCGATAATTATCCACATATTCCTTTATGGAATAGAAACCACCACTTATCAAATATTTTTCAACTTGTACTTTAAATAGATTCTTATTGGTTTTGAAAGTTTTCATTTCATTTGGTAGTATGATAAAAAAAGTTATACCTTGATAAAAAGGATTTTTCTTTGCTATCGCTAAATTAACATTGGGCAAATGATAATTATTAGCAGTTCTTGTACGATGATAATGAATATTGTTATTGGTGGGAAATTATTATTAAAAGTGCTAAGTATAGTTTTATATATAAAAAAACATGGAAATGTGAGAATACCATGAATTTTAAAATAGTTTCGACAGGACTGATATCTTTCTGCTTATGACTCATAACAAAGGAAATGGAATGTGAGAGGCGGATATACTAAATCTGAATGTAAAACCTGTATGATATAGACTAGTTGCTTAAGAATTTGGATGAGACTGAAAATTAATTAAACTAACGCTAGATTGGAGCAGAACTGCAACTTATAAAATGAACACGAGATAATAATAAAAATATAATTCATCTCACCCAGAGCATTTGCGCCTTTGAATACTTCTTTGAAATCTTTTTTCTTCAGAGGAGGCAGCGACTGAATATAATTTCTAGCCTGAAAATGTAAAATAATTAAGTTATAAGACGAGGAGTAGATAGCACTGGAAAATCTTACTGAGTATTTAGACAATACTCCGTCTTTCTTTTTAAATTTGTCCTGTTCATAGAAATCTGTTACTGCTGGGTTTTATAAGAAAATATTAGAATTAGATGTTTGAAAATATTAAATTTATTGTTATTTTATTAATTATTGTTGATTTGTAGGTATTATACTATATTGCATGTATGAGTGTTTAAAAAATACGGTTTTATTTCTGAATTTTCAAATTTTAAAAAACCCGTTGAGAACAACTAAATCATCCAAAATTATCAATTGAATCTTTCTCTTTCACTTGAGCTATTTTTCATTAACAGGATAAAAGACTAATTCATTCCAAAAATGTATGTCTGAAATCTGACAACAGCAAAGATTCATTATTTTATTCTCTCACAAAAGTTGGAATATTAGCAGAATGGAATAAATTTTGTCCTAGTCTACTGAAACGAGTGATTCAAAAAATAATTTAAAAATATAACAAGAAGAATTGTCGAAATGACATATTTCTGCTACATTAATGACAGTAAATAAAAAATTGATAAGTATTAAAGAACAAGACTGACTGATTTATTTTGATCTATGTTTTTACCACTGACCATGGCATTCTGAAGATGATTAATTAAAAAAAAAAAAACTATATTTCCATGCCATATCTTCTCAAAGCTACCGAAACAGAATTTTAGCTCAGTAGATCCAAAAGAAATCCCCACCAAGGTAATTGGAATACATGTAGTCTATTTAATCTGATTTACACCTATGATTACTATAGGCATGGAAATGTTGTTAGCTTGTTGATAAAAGAACCTGTATTTATACTGCCTGAAACATTATTAGCCTATTCAATGAAATGAAATAAAGTTTCAAAATTAAAAGCTATTCAATTACTACTGTACCTCTTGACTTATTATTTTGTCAGTAGTTTCTTGAGATGGAGTTCCGCAAATAACAAGAATACGTGTTAAATGATCTATATCTAAAACAGCTGTTAAGGGATGAAGCATGATAAATCAGTATATTAATTTATTATTTACAAAGCAATCAGGATAAAACTTGGACGCTCATCACGAACAATAAAAAACAGGGTCAAACAAGAAATTTACAAATAAGGAAGATCTCAACAAACAGTTATATTACAAAGTACTGTCTCATGACGTAGAAATAGCTGTAACAAAGACAAACGGTTGTAAAATAGTATTTTGAGTCTTCTTCTTCTTAGCCTTTTTCCCACTCAGGTGGGGTCGGCGTTCCGGGTCAGTCTCTTCCAGGAGTCACGGTCATGGGCTTTGTTTGGGTATTTGAGTAACTTACATAAAAATATTGAGTGAAATCAGCAAAATGAACCTTTTTCTAAATACCATGATATTATTTGACATTCTTCAACTATTTTCTTCAATTTTATAAAGTTTTATCCAAGCTGAGCTTTCAGTAAGAATAACAATGAAAAATGTTTGAGGTGAGATAATAAACTCAAAGACTTCAAAACTAGTCGAATTGATAGTTTAAATGCATGTTTTGCAGTAAACTTCTAATTGATGGTTATTAATTAGTTGAAAAATTCTCAACAAATTAATAAATATACAATATATTTTAATTATAAATTAATTAAAAGCAGACAAGTCTAAAATTGTAAGGTTAAAATTTAGTTTGAATAAATTCTTTAGAATATGTAAAAAATGAATCAAATTAGATTTGAATAGTTTAGAACGAAATGTTAATTTATACAGTACTCTATAGTATAGTAAGTACATACAGTAATTTTTTCAACATAACACTGAACCTGAATAGGTCTCAAATCAGTAAATTATTACATCATAATACAGATTGTTACTTGAAAGCATAAAGTGCAAATGCTATTTAACAACGGCATTGATAATTTGATTTTGAGTTAACATGCAAATGCGCAATAATTAAAAAAGGGGTTGTCTGTGAGGAGACAGAGAATATTATCAGATCCCCGTAATTTATTATTTTATTGTAGTAACTATTCTATTAATGAATCTGACAGGTACATGAATGGATACAATACTTCGCTTACACGAATAAACGCTTTTTTCTTGCATAATTAAATAGATGGAAGAGAGATAATATTGTTTGAAAGCATACACTGACAGTGAAGATCGACCGTATCTAAACCAGAACAAATGCTAACATTGAGTTGTTGCCAAACGGTGAGGGCGAGTGAAAGCATTAAGCAAAGCTGTGTTTGAAGCGTAATTGAACTCACCGACTCGCTAGATATTTTCTGCATGAATTCGGCTCGTGGAGTACCCAAAATCTCCATTATCAGATTCAACTGTTGAATATCTAAAAGATCGTGCTAAGGGACATTCACAAACACAAACGTAATTATCGAAAAGCATTACCCAAACCAGATACCATAGTTGAATCAAACCAATGGTGAAGAACATGGAAGTAAGGCTACTAATGACATCAATTTTATATTATTGTGCTATTACATGCACAATATGTGATTATATTCAGTAAATCATACATAAGAATGCAGTAGTAAAACATTATCTTTTCTACTTGATTAATGATTAGTAATCTATAAGGATATTAAAATTATTAGGTTCTAGTAAAAATGTCTCATTTGAAAATTGGCAAAATTTGTGAATTTAGATAACTGAAACTCAGATCTCGGAAAGAGATAGAAATTGAAGAATTTCTTAATCTATTCGGGAATTCAAAAGTAAAGTTGTAAGTAATATTAAATGAGTATCGCATCAAAAACAACATACAAAGTATTTTTTTTGTAAGATTGAGGTTATAGTATTTATATACAGATAATCTAAAAACAGAGATAGTGGCTCTTAAAAATAATGATCCATCAAATGATCCACACAATCAAACGCAATGAGGTAGATGAACATGAGAATTTAATAATTTCAACTACTTCGAGCACACTTAATTTGACTAGCCTTCAATAAAAACATCCACAAACCCACATGAAACATCAACCCCTCCATAGGCATGTCACTTGGAATCATGAGATTGCAATGTTGGGTTAACACTAATCATGGACCAAAAATATTTCAAGAAGACGAGTTGACTAGATGAAAATTGGTAACATTTATATTCAAGGATTTTCATACTCTTAAAAAGAAAATATTTTTTAAAGTCTCATATTTATCGGAAAAAAGTAAATCAATTTCAAAGGAAAATCACACTACGATCACATATGCGTTCCCCATAATGTAGGTATAGAAATTGAGAGAAATTCATCCACGTTGTTAGTTCAACAATTGTTCCTCAAGTATAAATTGATTAATTTTAACTATACAGTACAATGTAATCAAGTATTTGGTGATTTAGTCATTTGATAATAATTTTTCAACTCATCATGAGACGTTCAAATCTAAGAAAACCCTTTTCAGAGTGGAACATTTCAAACAATAAAGGTAAGTTGGGTTCTGAATTTCAGTCACAAACTCAAATCATCATTCTGTAATACAGGGAGATAATAAGAAAATTGAAATATTCGTTCAACAACACTACTAGTGCTAAGGAGTAATGAGTATAGCTAACAAATTAACATGCATGATACTATATATGCGATTAGCATCTGAAGATTTACAAAGAACATTGAATATCACATTTAAATTAATTTATGAAAAATTTATATTAATATTTAGCAAGTTCTTACATGGCACTACGCATTCCCGTAACCTACGAAAGTCAAAATACTTAATGAGAATGAGGATTCTGGTTAGAGATAGCTAACATTAAAAGCCAAATACGGTACTCACTAAAACCGTTGATAAGGAGCTACAGAGACAGCTCAAGCTCAAGAGAACACACATTATTTGTCTTGGGATAATTTTGTCATCCAAAAGTTGTCTGGGATCTATTTTTTTCAATTTTTTTCAAGTTTAAGCATTTTCTATTAAGTAACTTATCAGGACAATTGTGAAGTGAGAAAAGGATACGATCCGTGCCAGGGAATAAGGTCCTTCCGGTTATCAACTCAGCCATGATACACCCAACAGACCAGATATCCACTGAAATTATCAAACGAAACATTTATAATCAAGCTGACATGCAATAGTATCGATAGAAATATATAACTAGAAGCAATGCTTTCAAGCAAATGAAATTCCACACAGAGCTAGATAATTTGAAACGTTATAAAGTCATATTTTACAAGAGTTTTAGCATAATTTCTTATTCCTCGGACAAGCTTCAGAACATTAATTAAACTCAATCTACATTATGAATGAAATTTTCAATTTTGGATGATAAATTCAGCCATTCAAACAACTGAGAATGATCGAAGGTTAGCCCTAAAACCTTAAGTGGATGTTCATCAAAAACCATCACACTAATTGACATAATTCAAACATTATACTCTGGAGTATCATTCCAGAATAAATGAAACATTGATAGTTTTACAGTCTTCTAGTATTCGCTTAAATCCACACTCATTCTTTGACACTAACCGTGGATGATCCTTGACTAGTAATTCAACGCATCTATTTCATTAATTAGGTATCAGTCTTAGGTTTGTTAAAAAATGTATCCAATTACACAACGCTGGCATGATGAAATGAGCCCTTCTCAATTCTTAACTGGACGGTTTTATTGGTTTCTTAAAACTGTTAATCTGTTAAGACTTACACAAATGCATAGCTAACAAATTTACATTATCAAAACATTGACACTTTTCAATAATATTTTGATTTTATTGTTAGGCCTATACAAAGTCTGGGCACATTGATTTTTTGAAACATTCAGGCACATTTCCAACATTGAACATGTTCAACATTTAAAACAATCAAGCTGTTTAATAGTTTTTAAAAAGTTCAAGCTCAATCGAAATAAACAGCAAGACCCAACATAAAAAAGTGTAAAGGAAGATTGAAGGTGGGTAGTAATTATATTGGAAAAGATGCAAATTGGGAATATAAGTTTTTTTGTGTCAAATAATTCAACTCACCAGTTTGGTTGTAATGCATCCAGTTGAGCATAATTTCGGGCGCTCGGTACCATCTCGTTGCGACGTAACCTGTCATTTCATTTTCAGTTGGTCTGGCTAATCCAAAGTCAAGGATCTTCAGTTCGCAATCTTCGTTGACTGCTATGTTGGATGGTTTCAGATCCTAAAAATCAAACGCATAACACTATTTATTATTATAATTACAGTATTTATTTTTCCATTGTCACAATTACAAGATGAGGATTTTTTAAAACATGGGGAAGATGGACTGACGACTCCCGCAGCCTTATGACTGTGGGTGAAATAGGTGTAATATACAGCCTTACTAACACTAAGTAAATATTACCAAATAAATAGATAGGTTAGATTTTTCTAGGATATTCTAGATTGGATATTATTTCTTTGTTCTTAAATCCAAGAATTTAGAATACATAAATAAATGTTAAAAATTAGGTCCTTTTAAGCTAGGTTGAGCCAATTATCTTCAAATGATTGAAAGATTGTCAGACAATCTAATACAGTATTTGTGTTCAGTATAATTTGACATAGAAATTTTATGAAGCAAGAAAACTGAAGACCATCGTAATGACTGTTATTCCTATGAATTACCCGTACTTGAAGAGTGTTGTATGCTTTTCACAGAACTACTAATACGAATGAATGGGCAAGGAAAGTCGTGTGAGTGTACCACACCAGTTTTTTTTAATATCATGGAAAATCAAAATCATAGCCAGACTCCAATATCTGGATGAAAATGTCTTGAATAAGATACATTATTTTAACCGCCTATAAAAGACAGAATGGTTTGTGAATAAAATAGATTGACTACAAATACATTACAGAATGGAATGCATTACATAATACATTACATACATGAATAGAATACATTACAGTTATGCTGTGTATTTAAAACTAAGTTTAATCTCTGAAAATGTACATTACATACCCTATGTATAATTCCAGCAGAATGAATATACTTCAAGCCTCTTAATATTTGATAAACGAGAAATTGCACATGCTCATCAGATAGCTTCTGAGTCCTCACTATATTATTTAGATCAGCACCCATCAAATGTGTCACCAAGTATCTGAAAATCATAAAGTTCATTACAATATAACGAATATGATCATTCACCAAGCACAAATATTCTCCAAAATGTTCTGGATTTGATAAATTATTTTTCTTCTTCTTTCGTGTCTGGGGTGATGAAGTCATATACTTTTCCAAAATGTAGCTGCAGAAACTGCATTTATTGATATATGGTACTCCAGTGAAAAAAAGATTATATTTCTAAACGTTCTCGATTTGATAGTTGAGTTCAATTCAAAAATATTGTTGTCATTGAATAAAGAATTATTAAATGGGTGGGGTTACAGAGACTATTCTATCTATCTAGCGTATGGCTTTTGTTGGTGGGGAGACCCGAACGTAGTTCCACCTCGCCGTGTATAACCTAATTCCATTAGGTTGAAGTTCTATTTCACTTCGCAAAATGTTCACTAATTCACCGAGACTATTTAATCACAGTGTTGTCATTGGTGTGAAAAGGTCCATAAAAGTGATTTAGAAATATTTTTATCCTCACCACTGCCGTACTTTCACCAAATTTTCTAAGTGATTAAAGTGTGACATTCAATATCCACACTGTAATTATACAGTCTCTGAAGGTGGGGTGATTAGACAAATTATTTATAAATACATGAAGGTTATAACTCACACTTGATTAAAATCATCCAATGATGACGACGGATGAAACACATCTAGAAGTCCAATCACCTGTAATTAAGGGATAAAATTAATTATAAATTAGTATTGATTTAATTAACAAGAAACACACAAAAAATTGAAATAAATATGGGACAATTTTAGAAATTGTTTTATTTCACTAAAGGTAGTAACGTATTTGAAAACTAAAAAGGAGACAATTGGATAATTTTTTTATAGTTTATTAATTTCTTATTCAAACTACTTTCCATAACATATATTTTGGATCGTAAAACAATAGTAAATGGTAAAGTATATATAATTTAATTGAATATGAAGACTAATGTTCACTAACAGTTCTCATTGAGTAAGCACGATGCTTCAAAAGCATTTTATAAAATGCTGAATTTACAGTATCAAAATTAATCATAAATCACTCAGCAATTTCCTTTTAAGAATTAACTGTGACGTACTGACCTGATTAGATAAATTAATTTTGAATTTGAGCTATCAGACAGAAATTTAGTGGTTTGCCAATACTTCAATACTTATTGTTTTCTAGAATGTATTGACCATACTGATTCATATTAACTTACTTGTGATCAAGAGAAATGGGGAATGATGATGAAGATAAAGGAGAAATCAAGTAAATTCCAAGCTTGAGCTTGGTGTTGAGGAGAGGGTGATTAAAATACCTGATTAACAATGAATCAGTACAAAACAAGAAAGTTATTCAACACAACAAACAAAAAGTCATCAGCCTATACTTTTCTATTTTCATTTCATATTATAGAATTGTCAAGAAAATATAAAAATATAACAAGCAGGCAAACATAATTGTTATGAAAATGTTATAAAATCGCCAAAAATTGCGAAATTTTTACAATAGCCTACATCACGGAAAGTGTTTTACATTTGTATTCTCTTATTTAAATTCAAGTATCTAAATATTGTAAAACATATTGATCACCATTGATTTTTCTTTTTTCTGTCAATTTATTATAAATTTATTTGTTCATCTTACAAATTGCAATGCCAGCACAAAACAATCATTGTAGCACAAAAAACGTGAGTAATTTTCCACTTAAAAGTGTACACTTCTTTCAACTTAATAAATTTATTCTTTAAATAATGTTTGTTAAAAATGGCAATAAATATTTTATTTATTCACATTGTTTTAGCATAAATACTTACATTTTCATGATTCATGTGTTTCAACATACGGAGCTCCCTGTATGTGCGTTTAGCGTGAACGGCAGATTGAAATGGACGGGCCAACTTTTTTATTGCAACTTTAACTCCCCATTTGTTATCATGGGCCGAGCTAGAATAAAAATAATTTGATATTTTCACATTTGGCAAATACAGAACATAATTTGAAACTTATGACATACGGTAGTGGACAAGCATTAAAGATTAAAATTTGTGTTCTCTGTCGGTTTTCTAAGTTAATCCTGACTTGAGGTTTCGGAGGACACGCTAAGCCGTCGGTCCCGGCTGCCTAAAAAACAGTCGTTAAGTCACGTCAGAGACCCTGAACTGATCAGGAATGACCTAAAAACTCTGACACCAGATCTGAGCCAGCCAGGTTACACGGAATTATTATTATTAACTATCAGCCAAATGTTATCTGGCAACACTGGGTTGCTGACTGAAGTCAGACAGCAGTTGCTCCGTGGGCTCACGGCCTTAGGCCGTGGCTACATCCACGGCTGGCTACTTCCACGTTCGTGGATTACTTTGCGGCGGGCATTATACGTGTAAAAATATATAATTATTGCAGAGCAAGATAGAAGTTAATATAACTCAGTACGGTATATTATTAATTTAGAAACAAAATTGGAAGTTGAGAAGACACTGAAGCTTTATTATGAACTGTCAAATTGCAAATTATATCAGTCTAGGTTTCTATCACAACTGTAATATGGAACATAATTTTAATATACATACAATAAAAAACTAGAATAATGAGAAAATTATAGTAAAATTGGATAGAATATTATACTACAAATTTCTCAGTTGTAGACCAATGAGGGCGATACATTTAAAAACAATCTCAACTAAAAACCCTGCACAAATTAGAATTGACAGTTCTAAGAAATAAATAACGTAGTAATAGAGAAATTTCATAAGAAAAAAGTGAATTTATTTTTGTAGTAAGTTATGTAAAAATATAAAATTAAGGTTATGATTACCAAACTTGGCCATAAGCTCCTGATCCAACCGGAGTCAGCATTTGATATCTTTCTGGAACTTCCCATTCCGTTCGATTTATTTCAACTTTGTAGAAATTTGACATGATTATTTAAATTCTAGAAATTCATCAACCCGTAAACCAACAACTTTATCATGAACCATCAACCCGCGAATACAAAACAAACTAGACTTTTTTCGTCTGTCTGTGATCTGTGTCAAGTCAGTTCTGTCATGGTCAATTTGTGTCCTTGAGATAAACTAGTCTGATCAAGAGGAGGGTGAAATCTGGTTTGTAGCAATTACAGTACTACATTAAAAAAACTGGAGAGAAAATGATAATAGATTTGTAGAACTTATTTTCCTCTTGTTTTTCATTCTTGATAGTGGATTCGTGATAATAAATTATGAAGAAAGGTGCTCTGATAGACTAGTCTTTGACAAATAATTGTCAAGGATTGAGAAATTAACAAACTAGATAGAAACAATGTGTTGCCTCTACCCTATTTATTTTTTGGTTATTTATCAAATATCTAAAATAAATTTTTGTCATCACAATCGTCCAATAATTAATTTGAATGAATGCTATGTATCACTCCTATGGCCAACCTTCACATGAGTACACCTGAAATACCTGGTATCAGGTTTTTCCTCTTTCATAATCTGTGGGCTCTTATGCTGAGATGGTGTTTGTGATTATTTTCATGCTTTCTATAAATTTGTGAAATCATGGCTGATTTCGACCCTTTAGATATTTTTAAAGCTTTCAATGAAAATGACGAAGAAAGTGATGTCTCAGAAAGTGATCATGAAGATACTGATACAAAAAAAGAAGTCGAAGAAGATGCCAAGTGAGTATAGTTGTTGTCTATAGGTTATGTTGACTCGTGTTCATTTACTTATTTTTGCAAATAAAATAATTTCATATTTTTCAATATTCTTCTGTGAAATCAATGCTGTTGTATATTTCTGGAAGATCAATTTGAGGTTAGCTTTTATGAAATATGATTATTGATACTAATATATTTTTACAGTTCCTCTATTGATTGGAAAAGCAGTTTCATCTCGCTTTTAAGCCATGCTTTGATGAGCAAGTTCTTGGAAAAATTATACTTATATTGTATGAACTATTTCTTGGATTCCAAGCCACCGGCTAAGTCATAAATTAACTCAGTTGTAGCTGCCGGTCACTGATCCAAGTTGAGTCTTGAAAACTAAAATTGAATGGAATAATCATCCAGCAAACGTATTATTCTATTAGACTTCAATTTTCTTGTCGGGTAGACTGATAGAATACTCCACGTCATCATTCCTGTGAGATCATTTGTAATTATAGAATTTTTATTTTAAATAAACTTACCCCAACAAAATAAGTTTCAGATTGACATATCAAGTAAGCGAGGGGCTAGTGGACATCAACATTTCATGAAATAGCATGTCTTGAGGACATTTGTTGAACAACTCCATGGATGATCTGTTCTAAATCCCTTCTCTAGGCTGTTTGACAACACTATTATCTTGTACGGTGAAACTTTATATCATCATATAAGATGCGATGAAGCAAACGACTGTACTGAAGCAAAATATGGTACCCAGCACAACAGACTGTTGTCTATCTCTTCGGACTAGCAGGAACGGCTATACTCACTCGTTTCTCATTTAAGAATTGTAGTTCGAATTGAGAAGACCAGATAGTTTTTTCCATCACATATAAACTTTTAAACGCTGTAACCCATTAAAATATAGTATTCAGATCGGGCACTACATCTCGACATCCATTTCTTGAGTTTTGAAGAAAACGATGTTTATTTATTCATAATAGCCTATTATATTGTTGAGTGCAACAAGCACAGCCCAAATAGCACTCATGATATCTTGATAACATAGCAACATGAAATTAATATGATTTATTTTATCGAAAGCTTCAGAAAAATCGGTGTAGATTATGTCCACTCTACCCCCCAACATCAAGGGCCTCAGAAACATCTGTGTCAGCTCCAACAAGTTAGTCACTGTCGATCTGCATTTCAGAAAACCATGTGGACTTTCAGAAATAAATGGACTAATATGACCAATGACCTCTTCATAAAGTACCCTTTCATAGACCTTTTTTTATGTTGCACTGTGACTATGGAATGATTCTTTTAAAGAACTGCTCGACAACAAACACACGGTATTCTAAGCATAAAATACTTCATGGTTTCGGAAACGGCATTATTTGGCAGTCTGTCAACATTGATTTAAGTTTAATACCTCCTCTCGTGGTTGCTTAGCCTACTAGCGTTCGAAAAAACATGCAATTCCCTGTTCCACCCTGTACAATCAAATACATTTTTCTATTTGCAAATCCACAGATTCTAAGGTATTTTTAAAATTCAAAGGGCACATAAACTAAAAATGGCTTACAAGAGAAAAAAATCTGCAATGATTTTTCTTTATTTAAAAGATTTTCTCTAGGCACCAAATCAATTTTTCCAGATTTGGAAAAGACTATTAAAGCTTCAGTATTATTATTAAAATCTGTTATTATTATCATCGATCAATTGAGGCACAGTTATTATTACGCTTTTTATTCAATGTGTGTACGTGCATCACCTGTCTATAAAATGATCATAATTCTAAATGTTCTCTCATTTGTCTTTCTAATTTTCCAGACCTGATACGTCTTCATTAGTAGTAGAAGAAAGTACTGATACTAAACCTGTTGACAATGAAGCTGATGAAGAAAGACCTGTTTTGGGAGCGAAAAGAGTATTGGATACTGAGTGCAAAGAGGATGAACTGCCAAGCAAAATTATCAAAAATGAAAGCTTCATGGATGGAATTAAGTGAGATAATTTGATTTTATAAATGTTTTAATAGTCTCTTATCACAAAACCAATAGTTTTTTTTAGCAAAATTCAACTAGACCAGTTACATTTCAGGATTCAAAGATATCAATTTTAGAAGAGTGATTCTTAATTAGAGCCCATTTTGATATTTAATTTATAATTTATTTATATTCATATCCATATTTATATTTATACATCCTTTTCCTATTTCTAGTCTCATCTCAAATAACAACTATTATCTACTTTATTTTTTGCATTGTAAATGGAGTTATTTTTTATAATGTGCGTTGACTGGAAGAGGAGTCGTTTGTGCTTCAACTTCACCCACAGCTCTTTTGTTATTCAAGTGGAAAAGTATAGTCATTTATCAATTTATATAATATTTGTGCTCGTCATAGAACCAGAGATGACAGTCTGGTTCCCGATTCCTCAGTCGTCCGGTTGATGCCCGGTTAAATTAATGATCATCAAGTTTATAAACGACTGACGAACCGAGCATTCATATTTCAATAAGATTTTTAATGGAGTTCTTGATTTTCATTACCTTACTTTGAAATAGAATGGTTTTCTCTCCTCAAGTGTTGGTTTGTTGTTTTTCTTCAAAGCAACCTTGAATAAGATAGTTTGTATTTCATTCGTTTTTAATAATACAATATATTAATAATGATATAGAAATTGAAATTGTTTTTATTTAAATATAAATACATAATACAAAAAATATGAGTAGACTCCTCGCTTGAATGACATGTCCGTGTGCGGGGTGGAGTCGCATTAGCAAACAGCAATTGAGTAAATTTTAATATTATATTGACAATATGAACAAATAAAAGATTATAATTTGTAAATAGAGAGCAATATAATTACACATTTAATAGACATACAAAAGACACATTTCGTCTATAGAGTTTTTGAATATCTTATAGGCTAGCTATAGGTAGAAGATGATTTTTATTTTTTTTGCAGCTTGGACAATCTCTCCTCAAGGGTGAAAGTAATCACTGTCGAGACAGTGGAGAAGTGTACTCACGAGCTGGCCATTCCTCCAGATATGGAGTATGTACCCTTGAGACCACTCGGCACACCCGCCAAAGAATACCCGTTCATTTTGGATCCTTTTCAAAAAGAAGCAATTCTATGTATTGACAATAATCAGTCCGTCCTGGTCTCAGCTCACACATCTGCTGGAAAAACTGTTGTTGCTGAGTAAGTATTGGGTTAAAGTTGTTTGCATTTAATTTTCAAGGGCCGGTTTCACTAAAGTTAATCCGCCTTAAGTAATGTAAAGTTGAAAGTCTACTCAATGAACTTAATCTTCCATTACTCATAAGAATAAACTTTATTAATATTAGAGTTGAGCTAACAGCCTATATAATGTGAATTTGAAAGTTAATTTCATAAAGTTGATCTTCTATTACTCATAAGAATTAACATTGTTGAGTGGAGTTGAGCTTAGCATACCTTTGTGCCAATGGGGATAATCATAGAAGAATTACAAAGTTGTTCTTGACAAACCCAAGAAGAACTTCAGTAGGTGGCGTATTAATGTATTGAATAGTACAGTGCTCCCTTTAACTGCACACATAGTTTGATAGGTAATTTCAAGATTTTGGATGCCTTTTGAGCACGCTTGAAATTTGATTCCAGTTTCCAGTTGGATATGTTTGATTCATTCAAATTAATTTATTGCCAAAATTTCTATACATTATTACAACAGATACACGATCATCAAGATTATTTCATTATCATTATTTATTCTATTATTATCTTTATTTTGTTATTATCATTTTTTTATTGTTGTTGGTGCCGTTAGCCAAGCATAGCTTGTTTGCCATCGACGAGTTCTAATACATTGATTCTATTATATCTAACATAGAAATGTAGGCTATCTCTTTTCAATTTTGTCGCACCTCATATAAGAATTTTATTGCTCAAAAATTACCATCAACCAACAAAACAACAACATCAATAACTAACAACGATGCATATACATATAGGCTACTGAATAATTCTCGGATTATTGTGAGTATGGGAGACTGCTCTTATATTTTTAGTTATATATAGGCTACTAAAAATATACTTTAATACGCTATACGAGACGCCATAAATAATAAAATGTAGATAAGATTTGGTCGATTGTTGAACTTTCAGGTACAGTATAGCTATGTCACTGCGTGAAAAGCAGCGAGTAATATACACAACTCCGATCAAGGCACTCAGTAATCAGAAGTACAGAGAATTTCATGAAGAATTCAGAGACGTTGGCCTTGTTACTGGAGATGTAACCATCAATCCGTCAGCCAGTTGTTTGATTATGACAACAGAGGTAAAGTAACTATTTCCTAATGGTTTCATCATGTTCAATAACATTCTCTCAATTTCACTGTGATTAGTCCGGCGTTATTGACGCATGCGCAATATAGTTTCATAAAGTCGACATTACGATACAAGTTTTAAATTCCATTTCGAAAAAGCGAATGCTTCGATTTCAATTATGAAACTGTAATGATTGCGTTATAACATGTTCGTAGATAAAAGTTTATTAAAAAATACTTGAAAAAACGTTAAAAAAACTAAAACTCATGACATTTAGTCACAAGATGAAAATGAATAAAGTAATTTGATATTTTTTTTATTATTATATTTATATTATTTATTTGAACCACAACAACTGATTAATGTGGCCAATAATTTGTTTTCTGTAAACTGAAAATTTACATTGTATTTTGTTTTATGAGAAATTATTGTTTCCATGTTTTTTTATTGATTGAAAAATATATTTATCCATGTGACAATTGCATTACAGATTCTCCGAAACATGTTGTACCGAGGCTCAGAAATAATGAGAGAAGTCGGATGGGTTGTGTTCGACGAGATCCACTACATGAGAAACAAGGAGAGAGGCGTCGTGTGGGAAGAAACGCTGATTCTGCTGCCGGATAACGTGCACTACGTGTTTCTGTCGGCTACCATTCCCAACGCCAGGCAATTCGCCGAATGGGTCGCCCACCTTCATCACCAACCCTGTCACGTGGTCTACACCGATTACCGACCGGTGCCCCTTCAGCACTATCTTTTCCCAGCTGGAGGTGAAGGCATACATCTCATTGTTGATGAACATGTACGTATTTTTATAATTTTTTAGAGTTTCAAGGGTTGTGAGAAGTGTGAGAGAAGGAAATAAGTATAAGTAAGAAGTAAGATAGGGCCGACTAACTTTGCCATCCTAGGCATTCTATTCTATTTTCTTTTTATTCTATTGTACTATAGCAATTATATATTTTCTTTTAAGCTTCATAATAACAAACGGTTATTTAAAATATTTCATACTAATAATTTACACTATTCAATTAATTGGATTCATGCAAATACTTTTCATAGTCTTCTTTACATAGTTCCCAATCTTATCAAGTTTTGATCAGTTCAGAATCCCAGTTGGAAATGATTACTGGAGGAAATTCAATTTAATTTCATCTACTTACACACCATATCCAGAAAATACAAATAATACAAAACTATACTCCGTATAGTTTAGGACTAAGGACAGAGTTCCGTTAAAAAGCCGAGAGATGACATGATGTAAACTTAGCATTCATTTCACATGTTTCACCCATTAAACGTATTTTTTCCAAAATACAGATGAAACTGACACATAAAGGATAGCTAACCTTTGTTTTGGTGCAAACCGCAACTAAATTGGCCCAATTGGTCACAGTAGGTGTGATTATTTTTGCAAAAGTATTTCAATATATAAAGATAAACATTGAAAACAATGGAAATATTAGTTGAGTAGCCTTATTGTTATTCAAGGAACTAAGTTAGGAACTCGTATGTTTTCCAGGGCCAATTTCGAGAGGACAATTTCACGTCAGCAATGACTGTGCTGGCGAACGCTGGAGATGCGGCGAAAGGCGACAGGGACCGAGGCAGGCGCGGGGGCCAGAAGCAGGGAGGCGACTCCAACTGTTTCAAAATAGTCAAGATGATCATGGAGCGAAACTTTGCTCCAGTCATTGTGTTCTCTTTCAGTAAAAAAGAATGTGAAATGTACGCTATGATGATGTCTCAGCTCAACCTCAATTCAAGTAATTATTATTTGCAATTATGACTTCAAACATTTTTTTCAGAAAATAGTACTGTATTCCATAATGGAATCTCCAGAACCTATCTCTATATGATTTTCCGAGAGAGAAATCATCGTAAGAGAGAAGCATCATGTTGACGTATTTCAAGTGCACACATGTTTATAATAATTCGATCTCGTATCAACCGCAGATAGTTATAATATACCACTATGCACTTAACATAACATAATACGCTTTTATAATAATGTACATCGTATTGATCTTGAATTGAACTGCCTTCGTGAAGTTGCTCTCAGTTGCTATAGGTCTATTGATCTCTTATCATCACTCTTACCATTGCTCATGCACAAGCTAAGAGATTATGAGGGCATCACCATTGCAAAAAAGTGCGTCTTTTTTATTATTTCAACGTAAAATATTGAGCCTATGTGAATAAAACAAACATATACTTGGTGCCGTGTCTCAAACTGATTTTTTATTGGAAATCTATTTGGCGTGTAATTTCTATGGACTTTGCTTAATTTGAATGGTGTAATTTGAAATTTGGACGAAACCTGTAACTTCATAAATTATCTTACCTATATTATAATTAATCTTAATTTTTTCATAACTATTATCTCAACATGACCTTTTTTATTTAGAGCTTTTTCAGACTAATAATAATTGCAACATTGTGTGGGATTGATTTATTTTCTGAACGTTTTGAACTGCATGTGTATTCAACGCATATTATTTTGTTATTTCAGATGAAGAAAGGGAACTTGTCAATGAAGTATTCAATAATGCCATGAGTGTACTTTCTGAAGAGGACAGGAAACTACCTCAAGTTGAATTAGTACTTCCCCTCCTTTGGAGAGGCATTGGCATTCATCATGGAGGTAACTAAATTCAAAAAACAAATCATGCAAAAACTTTTTTTAAATTAATCAATTCTACTTTTATGTATTGAAATTTCCCTTAATTTTTTTCAATTTTCTGTTCTTTTTGTTATAAATTTCATAATTCTCACTCACACTCCCCATGAGCGGCAGTTGAACAAAATTTTATTTCCGTCTAAGTAGCTTGGTCATTATCTCAAATATATGCTCTTGTAAATTTGATAGGATGGGTTTTCTGAATGCTCTTGTTCTGTTGCATTGCATTAAATGTTTCCTAAATAAATATTTTCAAACAACACTTTCTCCTCATGAAAATGTGGTTTCACATTTCAAGAGTTCTTATGGAGACTAGATTATTTTTGGGACGGTACAATGTTGTGTATGTATTTTTCTGTTGATGAAATTCGAATACTTTGAAAACCATGAAAACAATCTTGAAATAATGATCTGTTTCTATTCAACGTATTTAGTTTTTCTTGCTCTGAATTTAATGGGTTTGATTTTTGCAGGTTTATTGCCGATTTTAAAGGAGACTATTGAAATTCTGTTCTCAGAAGGTTTAATAAAAGCACTGTTTGCAACAGAAACGTTTGCTATGGGCTTAAACATGCCTGCTCGCACTGTTCTGTTTACTGGAGCGAGGAAATTTGATGGAAAGGAAAACCGATCTGTAAGTGTTTTAAACCTGTTTAATAATATAGTTGTACCGTTCTAGAAAGCTTCATTTCCATTCAGCAACTTAATGAGGTTTTTCAAATGTTATTGAAACCTGGTTCACATGACCCGAGTTTGAAGGCAAGTAGCTTGTTACAAGTTACTTGCTGATAACTAGTTCTTTTGTATAAGATATTCAACTGAATTTCTAAAACTTTACGTTCTAAATTGATCTATTTAATTTATAATTACTATTTACTATAGAATGGTTATTGTTTAATGATTTTAATTAATAGTTATTAATTCCTGTTTATTGCAAACTTGACAAAGGCTCATTCTTGATTGAGTATTTTCCGTTCCTGATCGAATTGAAAATTTCTTTATTCATAATCATGTAGCCTACAGATACATTGAGAACAGTGTCAATATTATTATACAAATAAACAGAAAATAAAAAATGAAGAACAGTTATAAACCTGCAGTCAGATCTGTAAACTCTTGTAGGGAGTACAGAGACAGTGATACCAAATATTCCTTAAACACTAGATCAATTTACTCTACTTGAACTCTAAACTGCTTAACCGACCATGTTTTTGTTTGTTAGTTGATAGTAGTATACAGCAAATTTGAAAGATGGAAGGTTTTAAACATATTGTAACGAATTTATGTGTGTGTTAACATTGTCGATTGTTTTGTTGAACAGCTGACGTCTGGCGAGTACATCCAGATGTCGGGTCGAGCGGGCAGAAGAGGCTTGGATGACAAAGGCATTGTCATTCTGATGGTGGACGAGCGACTCAGCGAGAAATCTGCCAAGGAAATACTCCAAGGCGAAGCCGATCCCATCAATTCCGCCTTCCATCTCACTTACAACATGGTCTTGAACCTTCTGCGAGTCGAAGAAATCAATCCCGAGTACATGTTGGAAAGAAGTTTCTTCCAATTTCAAAATAACACCAGCATTCCTAATTTAGTAAACAGTAAGTAATAGACTCACAATAGTACAATATTGATATTGAACCTGTAAGTTATTGCTAACCTGTAGATATTGAACAGTAAGTCGAGTAATAGACTCACAATAGTACAATATTGATATTGAACCTGTAAGTTATTGCTAACCTGTAGATATTGAACAGTAAGTCGAGTAATATACTCTCAATAGTACAATATTGATATTGAATTTTAGGATTATTTCTAAAACTTCAGGTACGGAAACGCTGATTTTTTTCTTTAAAATTATATTATAAGTGACATTAGAGTATTGTGGTACGGTATTCTCATAAATTATTTACATAATTTTTGAAAATAAGTCGACTGACAACCAACTAGTGTACTCATTTATAAGAATTATATGAATAATTTATAATATAAACATACCACGTATGATGTTATGATACGGAAACGATTTATTTAGCGTATGGCTTTTGTCGGTGGGGAGACTAGAAGTTTGTTCCACCTCGCCTTTATAACCTAATTCCACTTAGGTTGAAATTTCATCCATTTTTCAGAATGATGTAGAATTTTAAGAAATTTCTTTTTGATACATAAAATTAGAAGGAATTAATGTATTTATACACTTGTTTTTTTAAAGAATATTTGAATTTTTCTTTACTGATTTTTTTGTCTTTTTTGTGGAAATAGTGCTCTAATGTGACTTATAAAACCATTTAAAAAAAATTAGCGTTTCCGTACCTAAAATTTTAAAAATAACCCTGAAAACTAGTCAACTGAATATCAGTCGATTGGCAACATGTGACAAAGACATAGAAGAACATTAGAAACCATAATAGGTAGTGAAATAATTTTATGCAATTTGATAATAACAAATATGTTTTCAATTACATTCGATTCGATCTTTTCACTTTGTCCAGAGATTAAAGAACTGGAGGAGAAGGAATCGAGAGTAATTGTGCCAAAGGAATCACAGGTAGCCTCCTACTACAGCATCCGCGACCATTTGAAACAATTGAGTGCACAATTTCAACAATATATCACGAAACCCGAATACCTGACAGCATTCCTTCAACCTGGGCGTATGATCAAGGTGAGGCAGTTACTCATTCTCAAGAGAACAAATTAATTCAATACTTCACTGTAATAAGTAACTGTGTGAGAGAATTTCATTGATACGAGAATATTGTCTGTTGTTATTTGGTTATGAAATTTAATATTTATTATTAAATAGAGCTAGGACTAGATAGTCTTCTCCACCACTCATCATTAATAAAATTAAATAATTCCCAATAAGCTGAACGTAATATTTTGTAATTTGAATCGTGTTCAATTTCAATCTTATCACTGAAACACATGAAAGCATTTGTACAAATTCCCCAAAAACTACCATACAGTGGATTAATCTTGAATTGAACAGCTGACTTGAAAGTCAGCCACACACTATGCATTGTTGAAGCATGTTATGCCAGTGTTATTTGTTATTTTAAGCTTTCAAAGCAATACCAAGAGGGGAGAGACCATTTAAAAAAGAAGTTATTTTTATGTCTTTCCTCGTGAGGGAAGTTTTAAAAATGAGTGAATGGGTTCAAATTTGCCTGTAAGGGATGGCTACTGTAGTCGCGACAAACGTTAGCCTCGACAGGTTAGCTCTCTAGGTTCACACCGGTCTTAACCTTCCTTGGTAGCTAACCTCGCTAGTAGGTTAGCAGCATAGAGAGCCTCCTCACTTGAAACATAGTGGCAAAGCTAACGTTTGTCGAGGATACGGTGGCCTCCCTCTGTAAGCCCATATCAGAATTCAAAATATTGGTATAATTATGGCGGTGGTGGGGAAAAATATGTTCCAACACATGGTCCCTTTTTATCCATCCTTTGCATCTTTTATGTTTCATCCTATGTATGGACCCTTCCACACCAATGGCCACACTGTGATTATACAGTCTCTGTAGACAGAACTAATGAATTGGTTGCAATTTCTGCTTCCAACTACCACCTTTAACTGGAAAATGTTTAATGCTCTGAAGTATTTCGAGACCTAGCTGCGAGTAAGTTTTAAATTATTCTTTTGTTACAGATCAAAGATGAAACCGATGAATACGACTGGGGAATTGTGATCAATTTCAAGAAAGTGAACGCGTCCAAAGGTGGAAAAAATCCGGCCACATCGAAAGGGTCTCTGGAAATAGAAGTGCTCCTACATTTAGAGGAGAGTCAGCTGAAGGCCCCTCCCAAGCCGTGTCCAGAGGGGGCTGCGGGTGAAGTTGAAGTGGTCAAGCTGTCCAACACAGTTGTCAATCAAATCAGCTCGATACGATTGTATTATCCTTCAGATTTACGTCCGCCTGACAGCCGGAAATTCGTACTCAAGTTGATTCATGTAGGTCATCACTTGAAAATTTATTGCACAGTATTTGAAACTATCCCAGCTAATTTTAATCACTATGTTAGTATGTTCAACTAGTGTTGCACTTTAGAAGTTGAATCTCAAGTAGCTAGTGACTTTATCAGCTTCAATCTGTTACTATATCAGGTATTATCAGTAACT